>JBBBDQ010001314.1:737500-967500 GCA_037127315.1 Ascarosepion bandense
AGAATCTTGAGATGAACAGCAGGAGCACCCGACCAGATATGGTAACAGTATTTAATGCATGAACAAATGGTAGATTTCTAAATGTGCAAAATGGATTCTTGAGATGAATTGCAGGAACAATCGACCAGATATAGCAACAGTATTCAATGCACAGACGAATGGTAGATTTATAAATGTGTAAGATCGATATGGACGAGAACCTCGAGATGAATAGCAGAAACACCTGACCAGATATGGCAACAATATTCAATGCATGGATGAATGGTAGATTTATAAATGTGCAAGATGGATTTTGATGAGAACCTTGAGATGAATAGCAGGAACACCTGACCAAATATGACAACAGTATTCAATGCACAGACAAATGGTAGATTTATAAATGTGTAAGATAGATACTGACAAGAAAAGATAATCTGGCCTAGCACAGTGACCCAACCTTCTTAGCAGTAGAGGAAGCTATTGCATTCATTCCACTTGAGATTGACTGAGAGAGTGAGACCAAGGAGGCTTTGATGAGGAATTTAAAAAAAATAGATTGGAACTGGACTTTTTACACTTGTGTGCCAAAAACAAGTACTGGCACAATTAAAGTATTTATCTATGCCCTCTACTATCCGCCTGATACTTACTTGAAAGGTCAAGTTGGGTTTTTTTTTTTTTTGGTTTTTTATTATTATTATTACTTCTGAAATAATTTTTCTCCTAGATGTCTATTGAACAGGTTAAGAGGCTCATCCCTTGTTCCCAGTTTAGGATGTGGTTTCTGGCTTTCTCTTTTCCAATCTTTCCACTATTACGTAGCCCCCTGCACATCAGTGGCATTACCGCCTTGCTCCGGGTGATACGATTAAAAAAAAAAAAATCTTCACCCTCACAAATGGAATGACCATATTGAATTCATGAAACATATACTGCTGCAATATTGGGTGACTGTGTTGGACCAGGAAGTTTTCTACATTTACAAATTTACCATTTGTCCATGCATTGAATACTGTTTTTTGGGTGCTTCTGCTATTCATGTTGAGGTTCTCAAAAAAAAAAAATCCAAAAGAGGATCTACAATATAATTGATCTTGACTTGGAAGCCGCCACCCCTCAGTTACTTTCTCACCGACATGATGGGGCTTCCCTCTGTCTTTTCTATAAGTATTTTCATGGCAACTGCTCTAATGATCTTTTTTCCCCTAGTTCCCTGACCACATGTATTCATGAATGCTACTAGATTGGCATCTAGGTCCCACCCTTTTAATGTTGAAATAGTTAAATGTAACCACCTCTAATGGTTTCTTTTCTTGCACTTCCCGCTTGTGGGACTTACTTACATTTACTTGCTTCCCTGACAGCTACAATCTCCAAAAGTTTAAATGCAACATCAATTGCCATTTTTTATCTACTTGATTCCACACCATCTATTATCTTTTCTTCAACATCCCAATAGCTACAATCTACTAAAGTTTAAATGCAACATCAATTGCCATCTTTTATCTCCTTGATTACCATCCATCTCTTATCTTTTCTTCAATATCCCAATAGCTACAATCTCCAAAAGTTTAAATGCAACATCAATTGCCATCTTTTATCTACTTGATTCCCATCCATCTCTTATCTTTTCTTCAACATCCCAATAGCTACAATCTCCAAAAGTTTAAATGCAACATCAATTGCCATCTTTAATCTACTTGATTCCCATCCATCTCTTATCTTTTCTTCAACATCCCAATAGCTACAATCTCCAAAAGTTTAAATGCAACATCAATTGCCATCTTTAATCTACTTGATTCCCATCCATCTCTTATCTTTCCTTCAACATCCCAATAGCTACAATCTCCAAAAGTTTAAATGCAACATCAATTGCCATCTTTAATCTACTTGATTCCCATCCATCTCTTATCTTTTCTTCAACATCCCAATAGCTACAATCTCCAAAAGTTTAAATGCAACATCAATTGCCATCTTTAATCTACTTGATTCCCATCCATCTCTTATCTTTTCTTCAACATCCCAATAGCTACAATCTCCAAAAGTTTAAATGCAACATCAATTGCCATCTTTAATCTACTTGATTCCCATCCATCTCTTATCTTTTCTTCAACATCCCAATAGCTACAATCTCCAAAAGTTTAAATGCAACATCAATTGCCATCTTTAATCTACTTGATTCCCATCCATCTCTTATCTTTTCTTCAACATCCCAATAGCTACAATCTCCAAAAGTTTAAATGCAACATCAATTGCCATCTTTAATCTACTTGATTCCCATCCATCTCTTATCTTTCCTTCAACATCCCAATAGCTACAATCTCCAAAAGTTTAAATGCAACATCAATTGCCATCTTTAATCTACTTGATTCCCATCCATCTCTTATCTTTTCTTCAACATCCCAATAGCTACAATCTCCAAAAGTTTAAATGCAACATCAATTGCCATCTTTAATCTACTTGATTCCCATCCATCTCTTATCTTTTCTTCAACATCCCAATAGCTACAATCTCCAAAAGTTTAAATGCAACATCAATTGCCATCTTTTATCTACTTGATTCCCATCCATCTCTTATCTTTTCTTCAATATCCCGATAGCTACAATCTCTAAAAGTTTAAATCCAGCATCAATTGCCGTCTTTTGTTTACTTGAATTCTATCCCTTTCTTATCTTTCTTCATTATCCTCTCTCTCTCTCTCTCTCTCTCTCTCATGCACACACACACATTGTAACCTCTTGCACACTAATGGCAGTTCTTCCTTGTTCGGTGTAAAAAAATCTTCAGTATGAATGTTTTGTTTCAGAAATGACAAACTAAAATAAACCTGGGTAAGGCTTTTCCTTTGTTGAAATGACTTTAATCTGGAGAATTTCAATCAAACAGCAAAACACATCACGTAAGGTTATTTCATATTTTCAGCAATCAAATATAATTTTCAAACAAATGTACGAAATTCGGAATGGTAAATGTCTGGCATGAAGCTAAATATATATATTTTTAATTCCTTGTTGAATGGATATGGGATTATGGATCTCACGACAATTTCCCTGTGTACAGCGGGAGACAGGTTCAATTCCTACTAGGAAGTGCATATTTTTCTTTATGATTTCTTTAATATTCAAGCCAGTCAAGGGAAATAAATATCATGTTTAATAAATAAATGGGGCGTCTATTCAAATATGAGTATCCACTAAAATTAACATTTAAGTGATAAAATCTGTCAGATTAATAAATGAAAAATTCATTACTTTAAAAAATTACTTTATGTTTGGATGCAAAACTGAAGATATAATTCTGAGGAATTTATGATAAGGATTTTATTTAAATACACGATTTATTGGCATAAGTTCTTCCTAGCTGAATCGGTTAAAGCATATCGGATCTAACAATTTTCCTCGGCCCGTAGTGAAGCAAATTTGAATCCTGCCAAAGATATAATTTTAAAGAATTTATGAAGAGAAGGATTTCACTTAAACACAGTATTCAATGTTGCAAAAGTTCTTCTTATCCGACTCAGTTAAAGCATATCAGTTCAAGCAAGTTTGTTTTTTGCCTATGGGGAAGCAGATTTGAATTCTGCCAAAGAGCGCATATTTTTTTTCTTTACTGAGATTTCTTGAAAATTCAGGCCTGTAAACAAGATAATTATACTGTATAATAAATAAGCAAAGACTATAAACATATAACTAATAACACATTTTACACTGAGCAAGATTGGGTTACAACCTTCAAATTCTTATTTGTCTCTTGTCCACTTTTATTGTGACAGCATACTAATGAGATCAGTTCAGCTTTATCAGAATTCTTTTTTTCCCCAAAGGTCTCGATTTAAATATATATATATATATATATATATAAAAACAATAGATAAAAAGCTAACTGGCAGTAAAAAACCCTAATTGTAAAAACATCCTTTAATGATTTAATATCCATTGACAAATACCATTCATCACTCCTAAGTAGAAATTTGCAAGAGAGACAGAAAAAGGTCTTACCATTAATCAGTGGTTAGCAAGCTTGCTTCAGTGACCATGACTAAAGCAGAGATCTCGATCCTTGCTGGGTGTACCCAACATGTCCTTGTGCCAAAGTAAGTTAAGCATAGTAAATGTCAAAAGCGGTGACTACTGTCAATTGTGGCATACAAGTTGAGTTTTCAAGCTTAAAACGATATTTATCTATATTTCCAATATGAGCTATTGTAACTGTTTATATTGTTTGGACTATAGTCTGCAACTTTGTGATACTTACAAAGTTTCAGCCATTGTATATTCTGGCCTTTTTCAGGATTTATCTATATTTTTAAGATGAGGTATTATAACTATTTACACTATTTACATTGTTTTGACTGTTGTCCTCATCTTTGTCATATTCACAACATTTCAGTCATTGTATGCTCTGACCTTCTTGATCTAGGGTTGAGTTTTCAAGCCTTCTTCTTTTATGTGTCATGTCCTTTTAGGACATAGGTGATCATGGCTTTCCACATCTCCTTGTCCCTAGTGGCTTTTAGCATGCTTTCTCCTGTTGCACCATGCAACCCTCGTTCTGTCATCCACCTGATCAGGTCCTTCAAATATGTTATTCACTGCTTTTCTCTGTTAGTAACAGGTTTGCCAAGTCCTCCTTTCTCATTGCATGTCCCAGGAACTTTAGTTGTCTCTTCCTGAGGCTCAGTATTAATTTTCTTTTTGTCTCCATCCTTTCCAAAACCTCGTCATTGCTCACATGCTCGGTCCATGATATCTGCAGCATCCTTCTGTAGAACCACTTTTCAGCTGCTTCAAGTTTATCCTTCATCTTCGAAGATATTGTCCAACATTCACTGCCATATTGAAGAACCAACATCCCATAGCAATCCAGTATTCTCCTCTTTGTTTCTAGTGAAATTGTCCTGTTTCTTAATACTTTAATCAGCTTCTGGAACACATCCTTCACCATGCCAATTCGCCTTTGGAGCTTTGTGTCGCACTTTCCGTCTTCTGTTAGAACACTTTCTAGGTATTTAAATTTCTGTACCTGCTTGATTTTAGAGTCCCTCACCTGTAATTGGCATTTTGGTCTGCCCTTTTTGCTGATGACCATGTATTCAGCTTTCTTTCAGTTTATCTGTAGTCCTTTCTTGTCACTCTCTTCAGCTACCTTCTGTAGGAGGTTTTGTAGTTTTCTTTCTGTGTCTGCTATCAGCACTGTATCATCTGCTATATCATCCTTATCTCTTTTTACCTCTATCCAGCCTGTTAGTAACAGGTTCTCTAAGCCTTCCTTCCTCATTACATGTCCCAAGAACTTTAGTTGTCTCTTCCTGATGCTCAGTATTTATTTCCTTTTCATCTCCATTCTTTCCAAAGCCTCACCATTGCTCACATGCTTGATCCATGACATCCGCAGCATCCTTCTGTAGAACCACATTTCAGTTGCTTCAAGTTTTTCCTTCATCTTCAATGATATTGTTCAGCACTCACTGCCATATTGAAGAACCGACATCACATAGCAATCCAGTACTCTCTTCTTTGTTTCTAGTGAAATTGTCCTGTTTCTTAATACTTTACTCAACTTCTGGAATGCTTACTTTGCCATGCCAATTTGCCTTTGGCTCTCAGTGTCACACTTTTCACCTTCTGTTGGAACACTTCCTAGGTATTTAAATTTCTGTACCTGCTTGATTTTAGAGTCCCTCACCTGTAATTGCCATTTTGGTCTGCCCTTTTTGCTAATGACCATGTATTCGGTTTTCTTGCAGTTTATCTGTAGTCCTTTCTTGTCACTCATAGTTTTGGGTCACTAGTTGATTCCTGTATTGTTGGGGGGGGGGGGGGTCAACCTATATAGTAAATATCGGCCTAAGTCAGAATTTTGAGATAAAAAGATCTTTACATTGTTTGGAATATAGTCTGCAACTTTATTGCCATACTTACAAAGTTTCGGCCATTGTATATTCTGGCCCTTTTCATGATTTATTTATATTTTTGAGATGAGGTATTGTAACTATTTACACTATTTGAACTGTTGTCCTCATCTTTGTCTTATTAACGACATTTCAGTCATTGTATGCACTGACCTTCTTGATCTCGGGTTGAGTTTTCAAGCTTACATAAATCATTTTAGGCCACAGTTTTGGGTCACTAGTAGCTTTGTCTGGGGTTGGGGGGGGGGGTCAACCTATATAGTAAATATAAGCCTAAGTCCGAATTTTGAGATGAAAAAGATCTTGCGATTGACTGAAATTTACAGCATTTTTATTAATGAATGAAAGCAGTACACCCAAAAGGTGCAAATATACGAAATGCATCATTGCACCTGGTCTAATTCTATTTAATATTCTTTTTTTTTGTTTTGTTTTTTTTGATAATTTTAAAATCTGGTATGATTACCCATGGTTAGTAGTGGTGTAACTTTAATTTCCTTCATTTTTGAGGAGATTGTACAGTATTCACTGTCATATAGGAGGACAGATATAATTTAAGTTCATTACTTTTTTTTCTTTTTTTTTTTTTCTTTTAATTCCAACAAAATTTTCCTGTCTCTCAATAATCTTCAGCCTTTAGAATGCGTCCTGAGCCAATTTGCCTTCGGATCTCAGTGTCGCACTTTCCGTCCTCTGTTAGAACACTTCCCAGGTATTTAAATTTCTGTACCTGGTTGATTTAATTATTCCTGACATCTAGTTAGCATTTTAGGTTCCTCTTTTTACTGATGACCATGCATTCAGTTTTCTTGTAGTTTATATGTAGTCCTTTCTTTTTGCTTTCTTTAGCTACTTTCTCTAGGCCTCGTAGATTTCTTTCCGTGTCTTGTTTGATTTTAGTATCCCCAGTCTGTAGTTGACATTTTGGGCTCCTCTTTTTACTGATGACCATGCATTCAGTTTTCTTGTAGTTTATATGTAGTCCTTTTTTCTTTGCTTTCTTTAGCTACCTTCTCTAGGCCTCGTAGATTCCTTTCCGTGTCTTGTTTGATTTTAGTATCCCCAGCCTGTAGTTGACATTTTGGGCTCCTCTTTTTACTGATGACCATGCATTCAGTTTTCTTGTAGTTTTAGTCTTACTTTTTTTTTTTTTTTACTTTTACTTTCTTTAGCAACCTTCTATACAATATTCTAAAATTTAAATGCAATGTCAATCACCATCTATCTTCAAGAATCCCATTCATCTTTTATCCTTTCCTCAATACCCGCTATGCATAATCTTCTCTCTTACATTCATTTTCTATAACCTTCTACATACTAGTAACATTCTTGCTGTGCTTGGGGTGAAATTAAAAAAAAAAATGAAGTATTGGCTATGTAATCGATTCTAACTTGGCATTTTGACTTTAGTCACTTCCCACTGTCTCTTGATGCAAATATTTTCATGGCAACTGTCCTGGTGAGCCTTTTCCACTGATGCCACAAGAACATGCATTTAATCATGCTACTAGATGGGCATTTAGGTCCCACCCATTTACAGTTGAAATAGCAAAATGCAGCCACTTCCAACAGTTTCTTTTCTCACATTTCCCACCTGGAGAACGCCTTTCCATTCCACTTGTTTCCCTGATAGCTACAATCTTCAAAAATTTGAATGGAATGTCAATTGTCACCTTCTCATTCGTCTTTCATTTTCACACCCTGTATCCCCACCCCGCTGCATACGAGAGACTTTCCCCACCTTGTTTAGGGTGAAATGATTTTTAAAAACAATAAGCAGTGATGTATAGTGTGTCAACTGAACTCCTAGGAAAAAAAAAAAACACCAAGCTGCTTAAGGCTATGAAACCTTCAAGCAAATCCATTGTAATTGAACAGGATATTTATCATGGGCCAACTTTTATTAGCCAAGACAAAACATGTTAGCACTCATAATCAAGGTCAAGGTCAAAAGAATAAGATTATTAGGTGCAATAAGAGGTTAACATAAAACTTTAAAAAATTACCAATATACAGTAATTAACAGTTAATGTGGAAGTGGGGCGTAAATGAGGTAAAGGTTTGAAAGAAAGAACGCAATGAATATTGAACTCACTTTTTAGTCATAATATAAATCTCATGGAAGAAGTTTGTTAACCATTACATCATGTTGCACTCACAAGCAACGGGATTAAAAGACGTACAAATAAAAATTTTTTTAAAAAAGCACAATGGCAAAGAACCCCTGTAATAAATGTTGTGGCTGACAGAAGATTTGTACTTTCCACGGAATTTATTTAGGCATAGTAAGATTATTGTAACTGAATATGGACAAAAAAAAAAGTACTTTTTTTTTTTGTTCTAACAAAGAAAGAAATGGAATGCATACATGAAAATATCCGTTAATATCAGCAAGAGGGATTGGAAATTACATTTGAAAACTAACAAACCAAATATTTTGTTAAAAAAATAAAGATTTTATTTTTGATGATATTAAAGAGTTGTTATTTTTTTATTTTATCTCTGAAATAAAAATGTGTGTACACACACACACACACACTGGGTTACATATCGTTTTGAGGTAAGTAGTTCTCAATTATACATCGTTTGTCAAAATAAGCTTGATTTTTTTTTTTTTAATTCATTTTTAAATCATTTTATTTTATTTAATTTGACTTTGTCCACCACAAATATTTACGTCTTAATAATATTCATAGAAAAGCGTTAAATGCACATAACATTCTGTTGCTCTTCTATAAATAATTTTGCTCCTTATCATGAAGAACACAGTTCAAGGAACTCTCGACCAGTTTCTTAAAAAGCCAGAATTACTGGAATTAGTAAATTTAATCCGTTGGCTTTCAATTAAAGCTGATTTTAAAGCTTGAAGATAACTTATTTATTATTAAAATTTCAATTTAAATTTAGGTATAGGAAAATGAGTGAAGGTACCTAAATAGCAGGACAGATTGGGTTCTATAGCCTTGGTCGGCAACCAGTCTACCGCAGAAAGCAATGGCAACCTACTGCGGGATAATCTTCTGCCCAATCAGTCATGTCTCTTTCGAGACATGATCGCCCAAGCGTGTATCACGTATGGCACTTAACTGACTGACATGTATTTGTAAATTTAGATTAATTTTCTTTTGTTCTTTGTTATTGGCCATATTAACAAAAAAAGCATTTATGAATAAAATACAGAACTTGGAATGGTTATTTTATGGTTTGGCCAAGTAAGCCATTTTGACTTTACTTTGTTCCAAGAGAAGCAACTTAAAATATTGAATCATAGGGAGCTGGTTAATGTTTCTTTGATTTGGCCTTGTGTCTTACTTAACCGAACTCCCTACAGCTTACAAGTCAGAAGGTTGCTTGTCAGTTGGAATGTGTGGAATAGCGTAAGAGAAATAAAATATACATTTTGTATGTTAAAATTAGTAATTTATTAAAAGGAAATGAATAAAAAACAAGAATTCGTAGAAATTCAATGAGAAAGTTAAGGTACCAAGAGTTCGTACAAAATGTTTGTAGTAGTAATTGTTGAAAGAGATAAGGAGAAAGAGGACAATGTCCGAGTAGCTTGAAGTTGAAGTTACATTTTAGATGTTTGTCTTGCGGCTCCCAATGACTCTCTGACTGACGTTGATGAAGTCCTTTTATTGTAATCTATATATTTTTGCACTTACACGCGAAGTCCTTTTGGTCTTGCAAGTTGCCCCCATTCATCAAAAATCATTTTTACGCCTACTTGCGAAATCTGTTTTCGACTTTTTCGTTAAGCACATGGTTAATCTTTTTTCTATTTGGGAAAATTAGGATTTCACACATCGTTGTGAATTTTTATAAAAGTGGAGAAGAGAGTTGATTTTAATTAATTTCTTAACCGCTACAACATAAAGTGAATTATATCTGTATGAGATGTTTAAAACATATCTGTCATATATCAGTCAGTTAAGTGCCATACGTGATACACACTTGGGCGATCATGTCTCGAAAGAGACATGACTGACTGGGAAGAAGATTACCCCACAGTAGGTTGCCATTTGCTTTCTGCGGTAGACTGGTTGCCGACCAAAGCTATAGAACCCAATCTGTCCTGCTATTTAACCCATAACTGGAAGGAAGAGACAGATTAATACCTTTCCTAAGGGTATTTGCGCGTAAGTGGATACAATGGATTCAACTGGAATCCGAACTCGGCTCCCCGGTTTCTCGTTCCGAGCCGATATCCACTGTACCACAACGCACCTGGACGCTCGTGGCCTAGGGGTAGAATCGCCGACTGACGCCAATTCGGTCAGGTTTCAGTCCTGGGTTAGGAAGCGACCGGAGTCTATGCCGTACTGATGAGCTGTAATACAGCGAAACAGATCTGTCTGCGGATGACATGTACATAATTTTATATATATATATATATATATATATATATATATATATATATCCACTACAAAGGTACATTTGTTTCGACATTGAAACGTCAATGTCTCATCAGGCGGTATATGGATAGGAATGGACAGCCTCTTTTCTTATATTTGGTCAGTTGTGTTTGGGGTATTCATAGCTCTATATATTATATATTGAGCACTGTTTTAAATTAATGTTTTGGACGTTGTAAAAATTCTTTCGTTCTGTATTCACTCGGATATATATATATATATATATATATATATATATATATATATATATTAGTTGTAGTTTAGAACATGTACACTTTTGTAGTAAATTATAATTTGTACATTTTATTTCGACATAGAAAAAACAATGTCTCATCAGCTAGTTAATGTTACTAAACGTAATTTTTGGAAACTTGTACGAGGTAAAGAGGATAAAAAAAGGGGGGAAAAGAAAATCGAAAAAAAGGGGGGTGAAGCAAAAACGGAAAGACAGATGCATAGGAAATAAAGAGTGCAGGAGAGAAAGAAAGGGCTAAGAGGCAAGAGCCGATGATAACCGCTCAGAGAGAAACAGACCCAAAATTTGGTAAGATGTGAAATGTAGATAGATACACAAGAGTCACGGGACGTCTGGGCTTAACAGAAAGGAAGAAGTGAGAAAATGCACGGAGGGAGGAAAGTGTGCGGGGAAAGGTGACAGTAGAAAACGTAAAAGAAATAGAAATATTAAACTGGAGTATATGAACT
The DNA here is from genome assembly GCA_037127315.1 of Ascarosepion bandense. Taxonomy (NCBI): domain Eukaryota; kingdom Metazoa; phylum Mollusca; class Cephalopoda; order Sepiida; family Sepiidae; genus Ascarosepion; species Ascarosepion bandense. Next base: position 748,511 of record JBBBDQ010001314.1, read on the forward strand.
GGTGTTAAGTCAAAACGTCTAAAGGCAAAAAGGGCCAAAGTCAAAAAAGGTCTAAAAAGGACTACTCGATGTCGCTAATATGTCAAACTTAAGTTTATAGAATTGACCGGAAGTGGATTGCGGTTAGATACATTCGTTGTTACATAGGATATTGAGAGAAAAAAAAACTTGAAAATATAAATTCATTAAAGAACTAACCTTAAAATCTTGCTAAAATTACTAAATCTAAAGTTTGGATCTCTAGAAACGATAAACCTTTAAAGCAGGGCCGGCAACCCATTCGACCCCGCGGGCCGGATCGTGTTATAATGACGGGCCGCGGGCCGGACGAAGGCCATTAATGAAAAATTAAGGAAAATTATGTGCGTTGTGGCGCAGTGGATATCGGCTCGGAACAAGAAATCGGGGAACCGAGTTCGAATTCCAGTTGAATTCCTTGCATTCACTTACGCGCAAATACTCTTGGGAAAGGTATTAATCCGTCTCTTCCCTCCAGTTATGGGTTAAATAATAGGACAGATTGGGTTCTATAGCCTTGGTCGGCAACCAGTCTACCGCAGAAAGCAATGGCAAAATACTGTGGGATAATCTTCTGCCCAGTCAGTCATGTCTCTTTCGAGACATGATCGCCCAAAGCGTGTATCGCGCATGGCACTTAACTGACTGACATATACAGACCCCTGTCAACCTAAATATTTAAAACCATAATGAAAATACACATTGAGAAATCAGAAAAACAAAAGAAAATCTAAAATTAAAAAAAGCTAACAAAAATTACTTTTCCTCAAGGAACATCAAAATATTTCAAAGTGAAAAAACTCAACCGAAGTGAAATGGATGAGATTAATGACGTGTAGGTTTGAAACTGTTATTGAAAATTGTACCACAAACGAACCACACACACACATCAAACAAAAACGAAACACATATACCCATACTAGTACAAATAGTTGCAAACATATACACGCAGAAATGGAGGTGATTGGGTTTTGATCGTGTTTTTGCGGTCATAGTATTCAAATCCGGTTGGGTGGATCAGAGGAAGATAACAACAGGCCTTTTTTTGTTGAATTCGAAAGTCTCGTTTCTCATGTTAAAAATAAAGTCAATCAGGCTCGCGGGCCGGATCCGGCCCACGGGTTGCCGACACTTGCTTTATAGTATTAATCTTAGTACCACGATATTCACTTTTAACTGTATCTCTCCTGGTATATTTTTTACCTCTTAATTTTTATATAAATTAATTAAAAATTTTTAATTTACTTCACCAATTTATGATTTCCATCTGAGTCGGTTTCATCGTGTCTCTCTTTCTCTTCTGTCTTCCTCTTTTTATTTTCTCTACATTTTCTCGTTGTTCCTTTTATTTTCTGTATCACGTTCTTTATTTCCCATGAGTCTCTCTTTCCTTTTTGTTTTAACCCCTTTTTTCGATTTCCTTTTTTTGTTTTCCCTTCTTTTCTATCCTCTTTACCCCGTACAATTTTCCAGAAATAAAGGCGAAGTGGGATTTTTTAATAACGTTTATTACCATCATTATTAATTACCTGATGAGACATTGTTTTTTTGATGTTGAAACAAAATGCACGCTTTTGTAGTAAATTATAATTTGTACATGTTCTAAACTATAATTTATAATATATATATATATATATATATATATATATATATATATATATCCAAGTGAATAAAGAACGTTCAAACCATTAATTTAAAACAGTGCTAAATATAGAAATAGACTTATGAATATTTGTTATAAGTTACAGTTTAAAACATGTACAAATTATAATTTACTACAAAAGTGCATTTTCTTTCGACATAAAAAACAATGTCTGATCAGGTAGTTAATAATGACAGTAATAAATGTTATTTTTGAAAAAGAAAATTCGAAAATCTCTCTTACCCCTTTATTTTTGGAAAATTGTACGGGGTAAAGAGGATTGAAAAGAAGGGTTTCTCTGTGTTCTTTTTATTTTCTGTATCACGTTCTTTATTTCCCATGAGTCTCTCTTTCCTTTTTGTTTTAACCCCTTTTTTTCGATTTCCTTTTTTTGTTTTCCCTTCTTTTCTATCCTCTTTACCCCGTACAATTTTCCAAAAATAAAGGGGAAGTGAGATCTTTTAATAACGTTTATTACCATCATTATTAATTACCTGACGAGACATTGTTTATTCGATGTTGAAACTATAATTTATAATAAATATTCATTGCTCTATTTCTATATTGAGCACTGTTTTAAATTAATGGTTTGAACGTTAATATAATATTTTCTTTGTTTTTTATTCACTAGGATCTCTCTCTCTCTCTCTCTCTCTCTCTCTATATATATATATATATATATATATATATATATATATATATATATATATTATGTTTTAGAACATGTACATTATTTTTTTTAATATTAATTTTTAATATTATTATTTTTTATTTTAATATTTTTAAGATATTAAAAAATAATGTACATGTTCTAAAACATAATTTATAATAAATATTCACAGCTCTATACATCATATATCGAGCACTGTTTTAAATTAATGTTTTGGGCGGAAATCTTTCTTCGTTCTGTACCCACTCGGATATATATATATAAATTCCAGTTGAAGAGGACTCAATGTTTTTTTTTTCTTTTGAGTGCTCTGGCATTTATTTTATTATAAACAGTGCTCAATATAATGAGAATTAAATCATCTGCACAACCAACATCAAACATTGCCTGCTGATGAAAATCTATTTCGAAACATAGAAATTTTCGTGTCGCAATGTACAATTGATACATATCTATCTATCTAATATATATATATATATATATATTCCTGAGATGAGTTATTTTATGTTATTCGAACTTTTGTCTTCATCTTTACTGTTACATGTTCCCACTGGAATTTTGGACCAAATCCCTCTACTGGGGTAGATTGTTCTCATTCCACGAGTCATGCTATTTCTAGTTGTCTTAGACATTTGAGTTAAATTGAGGTAACTAAGTTTTTGTTTGCCACTACTGTCACCAGGTATTGAACTCACAACTCTTTGGATCAAGTCACTGAAGTGAGTTAGTGTGTATCTATATCAATATCTCTCTTCAGGGGTGTGAATTCTGCAGTTATTTTTTGTTACCATAACTCACACCACTGAAGATGATCTCGGAAGTAAATTGAAAGAACTTTGAGAACATTGACAGATGATTTTATTATTCATTTCTCAAAGTTACAGCTCATTTCTTACATCTTTCAATTATAAAACACGAAAGATTAATCGTGAGCATGAACGGATTTTATTTAAAAAAAAGCAGACACAATGTTTGCAATTTATTTAATCTGACATGCCTAAAAGAAAATTTGTTGCCTAAATACACAAATATGTATGATTTTTTTATGGTTTGAAGATATGGGTGCTAAAAAGCTACCTATCAAAATAAATTATATGTTACGGATAGGGTTTAGTAGGTTTCCGTGTGTTTTTAAATGCGATTGAATTGAGCTCTGTTCTGAGAGATGCAGCGTGTGTCGTCGTATCAATTTTGTAGTTGTATGGCCAATGTAATTATTTACGAAATTGTTAACACAACTATCATAGTATCATTTACATGCAAAAAAAAAAAAAAAAAAAAAAAAAAAAAAAAGAGGCTAAAAATAATAGCAGCATTATTAGTAAAAAGAAAACTCCTAACACTCAATAATATCAACTACGAATTTGTCTATATTTCTGAGATGAGGTAATATTTACTCATCTTTGTTGCCATTTGTACGATGTTTAATAATAGATCATTCTATTTGTCTATATTTCTGAGATGAGGTAGTATTTACAGTATTTACATTATTCGGACTATTGTCCTCATCTTTGTTGCCATTTGTACGACGTTTAATAATAGATCATTCTATTTGTCTATATTTCTGAGATGAGGTAGTATTTACAGTATTTACATTATTCGGACTATTGTCCTCATCTTTGTTGCCATTTGTACGACGTTTAATAATAGATCATTCTATTTGTCTATATTTCTGAGATGAGGTAGTATTTACAGTATTTACATTATTCGGACTATTGTCCTCATCTTTGTTGCCATTTGTACGACGTTTAATAATAGATCATTCTATTTGTCTATATTTCTGAGATGAGGTAGTATTTACAGTATTTACATTATTCGGACTATTGTCCTCATCTTTGTTGCCATTTGTACGACATTTCGGCCGTTGTACGCTCCAGCCTTCTTCTTCTAGGAATTTCAAACCGAACCCTTTATTACAATCACTGGAGTATATGAACTGGTGTTAAGTCAAAATGCCTAAAGGCAAAAAGGGCCAAAGACAAAATGTCCAAAGATAAAATGAACCAAGGACAAAAAAAAAAAAAAAAAAAAAAAGTCTATATGCACATAGGCTACCCGATGTCGCTAATATGTCAAACTTAATTTTATTTACAGTAAGCATTTTTTGAGAGGAGAAATAAATTTAATTGGATATTGATAAGATGTTTATGGCCCCAAATCATTTATTGTTGGGAAATGAAGTTACCGATTTTATTATTAATAGAAACCATTCTGTGGGTGCGGCGGGGCCATAAAACAGTGAGAAATTTTTCTTCAAACATCCTTTGAATTTTATCATTAAAAATACGTATGTAAAATGAGATTTGTAGTCGCCATAATATTAATATTAATGCCCTCCAAAATTGTTTATTTTGCGTCTGCTCACATATTCTTCAAATTAGAAGTTACTTTATTCTGATTGGTCCATACGATCTATACAAGAATGCCTCCCTGATTAAGGGGGTTTGGCTTGTTTTTGATTTTTTAAAATCCTTCAACTTGAAATAAACCGCATCACTTGATAAGACTGTGACCTTCGTTAACGAAGGTCACGATAAGACAGAAGTAATGTCGAAATAAAATAGCTACTTTTGTAGTGATATTATAACATATTCATGTTATAATTTCTGAATAAATAAATAAATATATATATTTTTTGTGGAGTAGATACTTAACTATCGCCCGGTTCACACTCCACCCACGTCTATTGAACATGTGAAGAGGCTCATCCCTTGTTTCCTGGTTAGGATGTGGTTTCCAGCTTTCTCTTTTCCAATCTTTTTACTCTTATGTAGCTCCCAGTGCATCAGTGGCGTTATCGCCTTGCTTGGGGTGATATGATTAAAATATATATATATATATATATATATATATATATATATATATACGCAGTCTTTGTTGCTGATGCCGCCTTTACCTATTGGTATGGCCTTCAATTCACTTATTAATTGGACTGCCCTCACAAGTAGATAAATCCAACTGTTTGCCACCAACCTGGAAACACGTGACCAAATTCTCTTGTCAAACGTTTCACAAACTCTGCTTTTAGGTCAAGGGTGATTTAAAAGTTGTGAGTGTTCCAGCAAATGATTCAGTAAGATTCAACGTTCAGTATCAACTTTCGAGGGCTAAAGTTCGCCTCGGCTTCAAGGCGATTAAAAATGAACTTGATGTGATAAACACTGATTATGGACATTTAACTCTTCCGGACAATCTGTTGACACAGTGCAGCAGGGTGGGGCGGGGGCGGGGGTTGAGTAGCTAAACTTTGCTTGTCAAATTTTTTTAAACTTTGCTTGTCAAATTTTTTTGTTTGCCATTTTTCGTCCTGACCTTTTTATTTACCCATCCACCAACTATGAAATGAATTTGAGTCGAAATTGTAGATAGATCATTAAACTGGGAACTCGTTTTTCTCAGGTTCAATCCAAGTGCTGTTTAAAAAGAAGGGGTAAAAAAAATGGGCTAGAAAGACTGTGTATTATTTCGTGTGCAGTGGACATCTGCTCAATATGAGAAATCAGTGAGCCGATTTCGAATTCAAGTAGATTTTGTTTTATTCACTCACAATTTATAACCTTGGGAAAGATATTAATCCATCTCTTCTCCCTTCAGCTATGGGTTAAATAGAAGGAAAAATTTTATAGTCTTGGTTGACAACCAGTATACCACCGAAAGAAATGTCAACCTACTGCAAGAAAACCTGACGAGTAAGTCATGAATTGAAAGAGACATGATCACCCAAGCGTATAGCACATAAGGCACTTAAGTAACTGATATGGATAAAAGGATTCAATAGCATGATAGAGTGGGTTCTATAGGCTTGGTTGGCAACCAGTCTACTGCAGAAATAAATGGCAACCTACTACGGGAAAATCTTCTGCCTAGTCAGTCATGGATTGAAAGAGACATGATTGCCCAAGCGTGTATCATGTATGACACTTAACTGACTGATATGTATAAAAAGATTAAATAGCAAGACATATTGGGTTTCTATAGCCTTGGTTGGCAACCAGTCTACTGTAGAAAGAAAGGTACACCACCACGGGAAAATCTTTCGTCTTGTCAATCATGGATCAAAAGAGACATGATTGCCCAAGCGTATATCAAGTATGGCCCTGAGTTGACTGAAATGGATAAAAGAATTGAATTTCGGGACAGATTGGGTTCCATAGCCTCGGTTGACAACCAGTCTACTGCAGAAATAAATGGCAACCTACTACAGGAAAATCTTCTGCCTAGTCAGTCATGGATCGAAAGAGACTTGATTGCCCAAGTGTATATCTCGTTTGGCACTTGAGTGACTGATGTATTTTGTAAACCTAACTTGTTCAGACTGTTATCCTCATCTTTATTGTCATATTCACGATGTTTCGGCCCTTGTACACTCTGGTTTTCTTCAGGTGATTGGAATTTTTAACCCAACCTTTTATTTCAATCACTTGGGTAGATTATTCTTGTTCAAAAACTTAAACAGTTGAGTTAAATGGTGATAACTAAGACATCTAGAAGTAGCATGACTCATGAAATGAGAACAATCTAACCCAATCTTACATTTTTCCATTTGATAAGGAGGAAGGGAGTACAAAAATTGTCTGTATTGTGCTAAGCACTTCGGGACTTTTTTTTTTTTTTTTTCAAGGGAGTTTGTTTTTAACAGTTTTTAAAAGAGAAAACAAAAAAACCTTGAAAATGGCTAAAGAAGTGTCTGAAAGTGCTTGGGACAATTCAATTTTTGCACTCACTTACTCTCATCAAACAAACAAAATTATGTTGGAAAAACTAAAAAAAATGAAATGAAAATTTTCCTTTTCAGTCAATTGGAGTAAATTGATCTATCAATCGCCCGGTTCACACTCCACCCACGTCTATTGAACAGGTTAAGAGGCTCATCCCTTGTTCCCTGTTTTGGATGTGGTTTCCGGCTTTCTCTTTTCCAATCTTCTCACTTTGGTTTCTTTTTTTTCAATTGGAGTAGATAGATCTATCTATCGCCTGGTTCACACTCCACCCACGTCTATTGAACAGGTTAAGAGGCTCATCCCTTGTTCCCTGTTTAGGATGTGGTTTCCGGCTTTATCTTTTCCAATCTTTTCACTATTACGTAGCCCCCTGCACATCAGTGGCGTTACCGCCTTGCTCGGGGTGATATGATTAAAAAAAAAAAAAAAAATAATATCCACAAAAAAAAAAAAAAAAAAAAAAAAAAAAAAAAAAGCCTACGGCCCAAATATATACAGGGTGGGGCAGATCAACTTATTTGGAATAATAAATAAAACAAAAGTAATGCAAATATATATGTAATTCTTTAAACAGCATCAATTAAAACATTTAAATTTTATGTTTTACAAGCTTTAAAATTTTAAAATCCAGCACTCTTGAGTAAGCCTCTCCACACTAAATTCAAATAAACAAGTTGCTCTGCCCCACCCTGTATAACGCTCTCAGAGTGACCACTATTATACATCATCGATAAAAGTTATTAAAAGCACATTGTATTTTGTTTAAAGATGAAAAGCAAATGCACTTATTAAACACAATGTTGGAAAGTCTGACTTGACTTGCATAAAAATCACAGTAACTTACACATCTATAGTGAAAAACAATCCCTCTGTCTGATGGCAAAAGCTGCTGGTGGTGCTAGGGGTGGGAGTATTGCTTTAGGCTCTAAAACTGTATTACCTCCCCTGGTTGACGGCTGATGGGGGCAGGGTATCACATGTGCATGCATATACATATAGGGAATGATTTGTTTGAACATTATTTTTGATCGATACTCTTATTTAAGCAGATATTCTGTTTATGATCAAACAGTATTATATATTTATTTCTACTGACCTGATTATTTATACATACATACATATACACACACACACACACACACGTCCTTCTACCAAGTGCCCACAGCTCAAAGGTTGGGTTTCAATCCTGGCTAAAACCAATCGGATGTCTAACCGTACTGATGAGCTGTGATATAGTGAAACAGATTTGTCTGTGGTTGACTATAAGAACATAAGTTGGATGTTTTATAAACCCATTCGTAATATAATATTTCACGGCTCTCTTATCAACCGCTCTTCAGACCAAAATACTCTGTTAAATCTTAACATGGAGTTCTCTTTGGATTTAATCTCCTATGGAATTTACCTCATAAAGTACTAAGGATACTATATATATATATATATATATATATATTAAATCCAAAAAAAGGAAAAGTATGTAGGTAAATTCCCCAAAATCAGATCCTATTAAAATTAATTTTATTAATATTAAAAATGATCCAGGTTGAGGGCTCAATGTAAATATTATCTATTTACAGAGCCAAATATGTATATTATATCAAATAAAACTTCAAATTCTACATACGTTGTATAGCTATTTCAGCAAGAAAAATGTCGCTTCTTCAGCAATGATAAAAACCAAAAAATTTATTTCAAATATGGTACAAAAATTCACATACCAACTGCCCCTTGGTATCTAATCTGGATGACAAATTTAAAAATTTTTTTTCTTTCTTAAATCCTGTCCTCTTTTTTTTATGTAAACTTCTTGTGTATGAATAGGTTTTTAGGCTCCTTCTGGTATGTGGATTTTTGCACCATATTTGAAAGAAAACATTTTTGGTTTTAATCGTTGAAGTAGTGACATTTTTCTCACTGAAATAGCTATACAACATATACAGAATTCGAAATTTTACTTATAGATATCTATCTATCTATCTATCTATATATATATATATATATATAAAATTAGACTGATTTTTCTCCAGTTTCTGAAAGGATTTTTCTGTTGCTGAGGTGATGTGTTATCCCCCGTGGGGATTTTCATATCAAAATGGTCATCCAACATCCTTGAATTAATCCTTTTTTAATTTATATTTGCTCTGTAATATTTTATTATATGGAGCTCTCTTCCTGTATCATTTTTTAATATTAAAATAAAATTTTTAATATTAATTAGGATCGGGTTTTTGGAATTTACCTTCCTGCTTTTTCCGGGTGGATTAAAGTATCTGAATATATATATATATATTTGTATAAGCATAAGCTATCCTTTAATAATATAATTTATAGTAACTCAACTTCACTTTCAAAATACTATTAGCAATTGAAAGATGCAGATAAAATGCCTACAGTAAAATGGAAGATATTAACAAATGTTAGAACATGTAAATCGTTACATGAAAAATATTTTCTTTGCTTACAAAAAAAATCAAAATGAAATTTCAGAAAAGTAACTTATTAAACCAACGTAATGAAATAACTACTTATTGCCATCATAAGATTATTCACTCTTAAATATATGTAAAATTATCTGAAACGCTCTACTATATACTGTAATATATAATCCTACCTCTTTTAGTTAATTATATATACCTTAAACCTAACCATAATTATCTGTTACACTCCTGCTTATATTTACTTTCACTACCTGTTAACTCTAAAATTAAACAATTTTCCTTTAATAACTAACTTAATGATGTCACATCTGTTTTCTTACATTAAAACTGTTTTTATATTAACAACACACTTTAAGACAACTATTTTATTTTAATTTCAATCTCGTCACATTCAAACAATATATTGGCTACATATTTGTTCAACACTTATTTAAAAACACAGACACTCCCTGTCATCGTATTACAATGTTGCATTTTAATATCTCAATATTCAATGGTCTGCACCCATAAATCTTCTGAGACATAATAACCACCCACACCACTTCTTTCAATTAATATACCTAATTTTTTATATTTTTATTTTAAACTTCCTTTTATATATATATATATATATATATATATATATATATATATATATATATGACCTCGTAACTAAACCACATTTTACTGCCTGATGATGGTGCATCGAAACTTGATAGCTTTTGAGTTGCAGTATACTTTTATAACAATAATAATAACTACATATACTTTTCCATTTGAATGACAAACTTGCCATCATCTGTTCAGAAATCAATTTCTTTAGAAAAAGAAACAAATGCATTTATTTTTAGGACAACTTGTCTATTTTCTTAAGTGTCTTCTACAAATATTTTCATGGTCATTGTTTAGATGAGCTTTTCTCCTTAGTCATTTGAATGCATGAATTTAACCGTTCTACTAGAGTGGCAGTTAGGTCTTACCATTTTACTGTTGAATAAGATGCAAAGATTTGTTCCATATTAATAGTCATTTTTCTCGCACTTGTCATCTTTGATTTTTTTCCCTACCACCTACAACCTTCAAAATTTAAACAACATATCATCTTCTCTCTTCCTGAAGCCTGTTCTTTTGTCCTTTCTCCTCACTAAAGTTTTCTCATTCTCTTTCACTCCTAGTAACCCCTTACATCTTAGTGGCATTATTGCCATCTTCTGTCTTCCCGAAACCTATTCTTTTATTGTCCTTTCTCCTTACCAAAGTCTTCTCATTCTCTTTCACTCCCAGTAACCCCTTGCACCTTAGTGGCATTATTGCCATTTTTGGGGTGAAATGATTCATGCTGTGAATTTAAGTTTATTTACTAATTAACTTACAACATTTTTAATTTTTTTTTTTACTGCTTTTTATATTGCAAATATTAGTTTTAAGTCAGTCTTCAGGAATTTAATGGCGATTTTATTCTTGTCTGTATAAAATGTTTTTATTTTAAATGCTTCGACAGTTTTGAATCAAGACGACAAAAAAAAAAAAAGTTTCTCCTGCTTTAGAAAAGTAAGACTTGGTGTTGGTTGGTCAGTCAACAGGATCAAAAAAATACAAAGGAAATAGAATTAAAATTTCTTTTTTATTCAAACACATTAAAACCCTATCCAAGCTGTTATTGCGAGAATAGGAAACAAGTCATCTGCTTTTGTATAAATTCCGTTGATAATATGTGGTTGATGGGTGAGGTCGACATGATTCTTGCTTAGGATCTGTAGCCAGTGAATGAAGCTGATTGTCTAAAAAGAGAAACAACAAAATTAATGTCTTTTTTTTTTTTTTTAAATTTTCATATTCGTTCAGTTTAAAGGGCAATATGGCTGAGCCCTTAATTTAATCTTAATTTTACCCTAAAATTGTTTAGGAAAAAACTTGAGACGTTACCCATAGAGTTGCAATTTAGGTGAGTATGAATATCCGTCTAGCTTACTGAGATGTGTGTGGTATTGTAACTATTTATATTGCTTGGAAAGTTGTCCTCATCTTTATTGTCACATTGTTGACGTTTCAGCCATTGTATGCTCTGGCCTTCTTCAGGGTCTGTCTATGCTTCTGAAACGAGGTATTGTAACTATTTATGCTATTTACATTGCCAACGTTTCAAATGTTTTTCGCTCTGGCCTTCTTCAGGTAATATAGATTTGAATTTTGAACCTAACCCTCTATTTTGTCCACTGGGATAGATTATTCTAGTTCCACGTGTCATGCTCCTTCTGGATATCTAAGCTTCAGCTATTTCTCAAGAGAAATTTTAGTAACTCAATTTCTCCAAGTTTTTGTTCACCTCTGCTGCGGCCAGGTATTGAACTCAAAACTCTTTGGTTCAAGTCACTTCAATCAAAGCTTTTATTCACTGAACCATGTAATGAAGGGTTTGATTCAAAACTCCAGCATATATCAATCACCTGAAGAAGGTTGGATTGTACAATGGCCGAAATGTCATGAATAAGATAATGAAGATGAGGACAAAAGTCCAAACTATTTAAATAGTGTAAAGAATATGAGAATGTTTGTTTAACGGCATGTCAACAACTTATGGATCATTTAAGGCCAAAATTTTATTTTTTTGAGGGCTGCAGTAATTTTTTTTTTTTCAAATATGCATTACTGGTAAATTTATTCTACATATTTCATAATATTTTAATCTCAGTTTGCAATTTAACTATTTGCTCATAGCTGGGACCATAACCGGTGCTACTACACTGGGTCAGAGTAGACCCAGAAGCAGCAATTAAAAGGTGGTCTCACATTCCTCAAAGCCTCTCAACAAGAGGCCTTGCTGCAGGATGTAGTTTGTCGTCATGCCCAGGAGCAGAGTTGCAATTTAAGCAACCCACTTTTTAATTGTTTTACCAACGAGGAAATTCAATTTTAACATTTAAAACTCACAGATGAATATAACATTTATTACTCAACAGACGTTTCAAGCTTCTATAATAATAAGATTATTTGCAAACATTTCATTTTCATTGACTGCTATATTAAACAAAATCTTAATGTGACAAGCTTCTTTTTCTTAATTTGACAGTAGTTGCCCAGCACACTTTCTTTTAAGTAAAAAAAAAAAAAAAAAAAAAAAAAAAAAAAAAAAATAGACTTACTTTAAGAATATTTCAAACAAAAGAGATTCCCAACTAGACACAAGGGTCTACCAGGAAGATAGAAATTATTTTTAACTTTTTGGTCACACCAAATGAGTAAACAGAAATAGCCAGTGAAAGACCCAAGATAGAAGCATGAGTGCCAAATTACGGCCGGCAAAAAGGAGGAAAGTAGACAGACTAATATACGGCTGGCGAAAAAGAAAGAAACAAACAAACTAGCAGTGCACCAGTCAAGAGATTTCTGCTGAAATCAAAAAAAAAATTAAAGAAAACCAATTAAACATGAAAATATGTAGCCCCCTGCACATCAGTGGCGTTACCACCTTGCTTGGGGTGATACGATTAAAAAAAAAAAAAATTAAAAAAATTAAAAAATAAAAAAAAAATTTAAAAAAAGATAAAAATATATTTCATATGGGGGGAAAAAAAAAAATTCTATCACCTCATAAATACTGGACTATTTTGTTTTGATCATTTGGAAAAGGAGGAAAAGACACTACATGGTTTCAGTGAGAAAATGAAAGATAGAAATGGAGAGAAAGAATCATATTAAGCTGACGATAACAGATACTACACACTGATCTTAGCCAAAAGGCCAAGAAGTAAAGATAACCGCTCTAAAAGCAGCATTTTTCAGGCGCACTCTATCAAATTATGAAAAGCAAGCAATCACCAAAAATTCAATTACCATAAATTTAATTAAATATCTTCATCCACTGAATTTGTAAATTATTATCAAAGAGAAATTTATGTAAGACAGGGATTTGACGAGAAAGATACAAAGAAAGAAGCGAAGATAGGAAGTATTTAATGCCTCCTGCCAGTACCTCGGAAATAATGGATTATTTCATTTTGATTGTCGAAAAACAAAACGTATGAAAGAAAGGGAAAATAGAAATGTTTAACGTCTGTTTCAGTGAAATGGAAAAAAAAAATGTCAACTTAAGATTTTTACATTTGTACCCACTTCTTAAAGTAACGACCAACATTCATAATTATTTTTTTTGCAAAACTATCTCCCATTAGCATTGAACAGGCTTGCCTCCCAGAGAGTAAAACACTACGCCTCCTTGGTCTCACACTCTCAGCGGACCTCAAGTGGAATGACTATACTGAATCCATTGCTAAAGTCGGTCCTCTGTGCAGGGACCGGAAGTTTCTGTCTAAATCTATCCTGCACATCTACCATCTGCCCGTGTACTGAATACTGCTGCCACATCTGGTCGGGTGCCCCTGCTATTCTCCTCGGGTTTCTTGACAAAATACAACGGAGAGTCTGTAATGTGATTGATACTGACTTGGCAGACCGCCTGCAGTCACTCTCTCACTGGTGTGATGTGGCTTCCCTCTGCCTCTTCTATAAACACTTTCACAGCTGAACTTTGATCACTGGTGCCCCCTAGGTACAAATTTGCACGAGATACTAGATTAGCAACTAGGTTCCACCCTTTTACAGTAAAACCGATAAAATGTAACCGCAATTTCTACTCCAACAGCTTCTTTTCTCGCACTTCCCGCCTGTGGAATTCCCTTCTACATGATTGCTTCCCCAACAGCTACAATCTCCAGGAGTTTAAATGTAAGGTCAATAGACACCACCTAACACACTAACTCGCATCCATTCTCTCAAACACTTTTCTCATCTACCCAACCCTCATCTTCAATATCCTTACCCGTCTATCACCTTCCTTCTGACATTTCCTATATCTAACCACTCTTTCTCTTCACCTTCACCTATGTAACCCCCTGCGCAATAGTGGCAGTGGAATGCCTTGCTTGGGGTGAAATGATTAAAAAAAACCCAAAAATCTTTGTTATAGAACATTGGTATGTGTTCTACTTCTGTGGGAATCTAAAGTCTAGTGTAGTTATGGTAGAAATTTGATTCAAAAGATTTTTTCAGATCATGATGTTTCTTCTGTGGTGGGTTTATGATATCGTTGTGGTTTTTCGCTTATCTCCACATTTTAAGATATTGTTTATCGCCTGGTTCACACTCCATCCACGTCTATTGAACAGGTTAAGAGGCTCATCCCTTGTTCCCTGTTTAGGATGCGGTTTCCGGCTTTCTCTTTTCCAATCTTCTCACTTTGGTTTCTTTTTTTTTCAATTGGAGTAGATAGATCTATCTATCGCCCGATTCACACTCCACCCACGTCTATTGAACAGGTGAAGAGGCTCATCCCTTGTTCCCTGTTTAGGATGTGGTTTCCGGCTTTCTCTTTTCCAATCTTTTCACTATTACGTAGCCCCCTGCACATCAGTGACGTTACCACCTTGCTAGGGGTGATATGATTAAAAAAAAAAAAAAAAAAAAATACTGCTTGGTTTCATTAATTTCATTTTCAGTTTTTTAGAGGTACTAGTTTCTCAAAGAAAAAGCTATTTTTTTGATTTCGATTTTTTTTTGTTGGTAAAGACATGAATTTGTCTTTTCTTCTCCAACTATGGATTAAATAGCAGGGTAGACTTCATCTTCCAGTTCTGAGTTTAAACTATTCTAAGAGAAGGAAACAGGAAAGCCACTCCACTATTCTTTCCTAAGAAGACATGATAATAAAGAAGAAAGTCTTTGGAGAGCTATGACTGCTTATGACCTGAAAAAGAAAGACATTTCTGAAGTCAAAATCATAAAGACGACAACAGGAAACTACTTCACTATCTTTCCCAAGAAGTCATGACAATTCATGGATGATAAAGAAAAAGAAACCTACTGGAAATCACAGTTGCCGATGTCTGGAAGGAATATGGAACTTGGGTGGGGGAGAGCGAGAAAGAAACAATTTTACTGCGTGACCATTTTTGATAGGGGGGGGGGTCCTCTGCAGGAGACGAAGTTGACATATTTCTTGGTCCTTTTCTCTGATGAATATACACACTGATGTTTAGACAAGACACCGAATGAAACAATTCTTACCAACTACTTACCCAAATGTAGATGAGGAGCCAAAACCTGGAAAATAAATTATTATGCAAATTATTAAAAATAAATTAAATATAAATTTAAAATAAATTATAAATAAATAATTTATAATGCGAATTATTAAAAATAAATTAAATATAAATTTAAAATAAATTATAAATAAATAATTTATAATGCGAATTATTAAAAATTAAAAATTAAATAAATAAATTTAAAATTTAAAATTAAATTAAATAAATAAATTTATTAATGCGAAATTATTAAAAATAAATTAAATATAAATTTAAAATAAATTATAAATAAATAAATTTATTAATGCGAATTATTAAAAATAAATTAAATATAAATTTAAAATAAATTATAAATAAATAAATTTATTAATGGAAATTATTAAAAATAAATTAAATAAATAAATTTAAAATTTAAAATTAAATTAAATAAATAAATTTATTAATGCAAATTATTAAAAATAAATTAAATATAAATTTAAAATAAATTATAAATAAATAAATTTATTAATGTAAATTATTAAAAATTAAAAATTAAATTAAATAAATTTAAAATTTAAAATTAAATTAAATAAATAAATTTATTAATGCAATTAAATTAAAAATTAAAAATTAAATTAAATAAATTTAAAATTTAAAATTAAATTAAATAAATAAATTATTATGTAAATTATTAAAAATAAATTAAATATTAAAAATTTAAAATAAATTATAAATTTAAAATAAATTTATTAATGCAATTAAATTAAAAATTAAAAATTAAATTAAATAAATTTAAAATTTAAAATTAAATTAAATAAATAAATTTATTAATGCAAATTAAAAATTAAAAATTAAATAAATAAATTTAAAATTTAAAATTAAATAAATAAATAAATTATTATGTTAAATTAAAAATTAAAAATAAATTAAATATAAATTTAAAATAAATTATAAATAAATTATTATGCTTAAATTAAAAATTAAAAATTAAATTAAATAAATTTAAAATTTAAAATTAAATTAAATAAATAAATTATTATGTAAATTAAATTAAAAATTAAAAATTAAATAAATAAATTTAAAATTTAAAATTAAATTAAATAAATAAATTTATTAATGCGAATTATTAAAAATAAATTAAATATAAATTTAAAATAAATTATAAATAAATAAATTTATTAATGTAAATTATTAAAAATAAATTAAATATAAATTTAAAATAAATTATAAATAAATAATTTATAATGCGATTAAAAATAAATTAAATATAAATTTAAAATAAATTATAAATTAAATAAAAATTTAAATAAAATTATTAAAAATAAATTAAATATAAATTTAAAATAAATTATAAATAAATAAATTATTATGTAAATTATTAAAAATAAATAAATTAAATATAAATTTAAAATAAATTATAAATAAATTATTATGCAAATTATTAAAAATAAATTAAATATAAATTTAAAATAAATTATAAATAAATAAATTATTATGTAAATTATTAAAAATAAATAAATTAAATATAAATTTAAAATAAATTATAAATAAATTTATTATGCAAATTATTAAAAACAAATAAATGAAATATAAATTTAAAATAAACTAATGATTATGCAAATTATTTTACTTCATTCATAACTGAACAATAAATATCAACTTTATTGCAACTTCCTTGGATAATTGATAAAGTGAGCAAAATGCATTTTCTATTGTTAATACAGTTCGTTGATTTTATTTTGCGGCATATCAACTTCTATAGGTCATTTAATGCCGAAATCTAAATATCTTGAACACAATTTTATGGCTTCAGTTACAGATAAAATATATTTTTGTTCATTTTCTATAAAATATAGTTGGTAATTTTATTATAAATTTGTATTTGTATACTTTCATGAGGTTTTGTTTTTGTTTAAGATATCACTATTTACCCATACCTGGGACCCCAACAGGTGCTACCACTCCAGGTTAGAGTGCACCTCAGAACACCAGCATTGAAGAGATAGTTCTATGTTTCTCAAAATCTTTAATTTCAAAATCAGAAACCTTGCTGCCAGATGTCGTTCATCGTCAAATTCAAGATTATTGTTAATAAGAGGAGGGATTCCAAACCAACTCGTTTACGCTGTGAAAATGGATCAAAATAGTAAAATTTTCTTCAAGTTCAACTGGCGATATCTTGAGCATTTTTCAAATTAGAGATAAACTTCTTTCTCTTGTCTGATAATGAGTTTTTTTATGTCAGGTCTCTTTAAATGAGGTCATGTTTCAGAGATGGGCGCTTTTTTTTTCACATTTTAATATCAGAACTTTATGTGTTTGAGTTTGACTTTTGTTTAACGGCATATCAACACCTCTGTGGGTTATGTAATGCCAAAAAGGTGGAGTTTTAATGAAAATTTTCATGTTTAGTTATATTGAGAAGGTTGATTTAGTTAGATTTTAATGAAAACTTTTTTTTATTCTTTTTTTATTTTAGAAAACTGAAGATGTCTTCCAGTTTTGTATTCAAAGATGTTTTGCTGAGAAAAAAAATTTTTTTTCCTTCAAAAATGTGTTATGGCAATAATTTTTCTTCAAAAATGTAGTGCTGGTAATATTTTTCCTTCAAAAATCTATATTTTTCTATAAAAGTCTATTTTTATGAATATATTTCTATAAAAGCGTATTTTTATACTTTGATAGTATTTTGAACCCAGTTTGGGGGTTAACTATTTGCCCATAGCTGGGACCCTAACAGGTGCTACCACTTCAGGTCAAGGTGGACCTGGAAACAACAGCAGTTAAGAGGTGGTTCCATGCTCCTCACAACCTCCCAATCAGAGGCATTGCTGCCAGATGCAGTTTACTGTCATGCCCAGGATTTGAAATTTGTTGCACTCGGAGTTGTTATTTCTACACATATTAAGCATGTATTTTTTGTAAGAAAAGTTTGTTTGTTTTTGTAGAAGATAAAGAAATTAAAATTTTGAATTGACAAAAAAAGGAAAATTATTAAAATGGGTGTAAATCTCTTTCTTTCTTTCTCACTCCCTTACTATTCTCTTTTCCTTTCTTTTTCCTGCAAATATTACTAATTAAGAATTATCCCCCTTTAAATTGATTTTGCATTTTAATAATTTTTTTTTTATTGTAAAATTTAAATTTTTCTTATCTCCATGTAATTTTTGTTTATTTAATTCTTACTCTTAACAAATTAAAAAATAATACCCTAACATAATAAGATTTAATTCCCATGTACACTGAGTGAATTTAAATTCAAATATCTTAAACAATCACAATATGCATCTGGTGATTGTAAAACTCCAAGTCGTGCTACCGACATAGGATTGTGTGTGTGTGTGTGTGTCATCCACATACAGTGCTGTTTTGCTGTATCACAGCTCATCAGTACGGCTAGACAACAGATTGCTTTCAGCCAGGATCGAAACCTGACCGATTTGTCATCAGTCTGAGATTCTACTCTGAAGCTATATATATATATATCGTATGTGAGTTTGTGACCCTGGGTTTCACACTCTTGCGATCGTCAGACAAACTGATTAATTTTTTTTTTTTTTAAATTGGATATACGTAGGGCTGCGTATATTGGTGTATTTTTGTGGAAGTGGGATGAAAATTGGGAGGAAAATTTGTTGTCAAGACAAAAAATTCAACAAACGTTGAATGGTCATAACTCAGTTGCTAATTGAGCTAGCATGATAAACTGGTTATCATCTTTATATTTTGTCAAGCTCTATATATCTAGATGAATATCTTTTAGATATATTGAAATTAAAAAAAATAGTTTGGGATGCCTTTCAATAGATAATAAACTGATTCCCCCAAATTCTACAAATAATATTTGAAAACAAAACTGAATTTTAAGGAGATGAATTGGTTTATACTTCTGAGTTCATAAATTCTGTTGATCATTAATAAAAAAGGCAGACCTGAAGGAGACTACAACCACCTTTAAATTTGTTGTTTTACAATTTTTTTTTACTTTGTTTCAGTGCAATCTTATCGATTACACCCTAAACTCTCCGATTGACAAAAAAATTTGGAAAAATTTCAATATTTAAACAATTTTAGGGGGGGACTCAGTTTTTCATACAACATTATAGTAAATCGATCCTCTATTTTGGAACCACTCGCCGGTACGACATTACCACCACCTGTAAATTTGTTGATTATCAATTTCTTAAACTTTTTTCAGTGCAATCTTATCGATTAAACCCTAAACTTTCTGATTGACAAAGAAAATTTGGAAAAATGTCAATATTTAAACAATTTTAGTGGAAAAGCTCAGTTTTTCATACAACATTATAGTAAATTGATCCTGCGCAATTAACTTTTTTGCTTGCGCATATATATTCAACAACTGAATCCTTTGCGAAATTTTTGAATAAAGCCATTCTTGGAGTTTCTGAGGAAGATGTCATTGTAAGAACTGAAGAAAACTTGTAAAAGACAAAAACAAGAGCAACAACTCGTCCCCCAAAAAAAACCAAAACAAAGCAACCTTAATGTGAGTGGTTACAAAATGGAGGATCGATTTACTATAACGTTGTATGAGAAATTGAGCCCCCACCACAAATTGTTTAAATATTGAAATTTTTCCAAAGTTTTTTTTTGATAATTGGAAACTTTATGTAATAATCAATAAGACTGTGCTGAAAAAAGTAAAAAATAAATGAAACAACAAATTTAAAGGTGGTGTTAGTCTCCTTCAGGTCCCCTATAAAAAAAAAAATATAAAAAGTAAACAAAAACCAGGAGAGAAATTATGCAACCAATTAAGAGTAGGTGTAGAGTTTTTTTTCTAATATCAAGTTACCAGATAGTCGAATATGCAATTGTATCAGATATCCAAAACCTCCACAACACCATCTGACATCAGATATTCAACCAGACTGATATTCCAGTATATTACTAATAGCAACTATTATAGACATTTACAAGAGTTGTGAAGAGAGAAAACAAAAAAAAAAAAAAAAGGCCAAAGAAACTCACTTCCACTATTGGAACCAAACGAAGAGGCCGAAGGGAATCCGCTGTTAAATCCACTGTTGTCCTGCCCAAAACCTGAAGATGTCTGTGCAAGGCTACCAAACGTCAGGCTACTACTATCAGCAAAACTGAAAAAAAGATTTAATTCTAGTTAAAAATGCATGAGGTGGAGAGAGAGAGTGATTTTCTAAGTGCTGCTTATAAGTGGCACAAGGCCAAAAGTATAGGGCACCTAATGAGTTTGTTTAACGGCATATCAACACCTCAGTGGCTTATTTAATGCCAAAAAGGTGGGGTTTTAAGGTATTTTTTTAATTTTTGGTTATAGTGAAAAGGTTGATTTAGTCAGATTTTGATGAAAAATATTTTTTTTTTTTTTATTTTAGAAAACAGAAGATGTCTTCTAGTTGTGTATTCAAAAATTTATTGTTGGTAATATTTTCCTTCAAAAATGTATATTTTTCTATAAAGGTTTATTTTTATGTATATATTTCTATAAAAGTGTATTTTTATACTTTCATAGAGTTTTGACCCCAGTTTGGGGGTTAACTATTTACCCATAGCTGGGGCCTTAACAGGTGCTACCACTGTGGGTCAGGGTGGACCTGGGAACAACAACAATTAAGAGATGGTTCTATGCTCTTTACAACCCCCCCCCCCCCCAATCAGAGGCCTTACTGCTGAATGCAGTTTACCGTCATACCCAGAACCTGTCACCCAATGAGTATCGAAATAACTACTCAGTTGTAATTGTGTTAACGAGGCAAGCTCGCTATTACACAATGTCGAAATGCCTCGAGACAGAGAGAGAGAAAAAAAAAACACAAAGGCACATTGATATGATATGGTTAGCAAGCTTGTCTCGCTAGAAGAATTATGACCAAATAGTGAGTTTGACCCTCACCAGGTGCCCCATTTTTGCTGTTGTTGCACATATAAGCTATGCTTAGAAAAATCATCACAAACAAGAAATATTTACGACCACACATGAAAACAAATTTGAATATTTTTTTTATATAATTAGTTTACATAACTTTTGGTTGGCACGACCCATGAAAATTTCACGCTTTTCTTATTTGAATTTCCTTACGAACCATAATTCTTCAGTAAATGATGAATAAGTTCCTTGTCGGCTTCAGGATTATAAAATCCACATGGAAATTCCCCTAAAGTGTCGTCAAAAATTAGACGTAAGCTTCAGCAAAATATTGCAACAACAATCATAAATATGAAGGGAAGTCGTTATTTTACAGGATGACTGCCAATCAGAAGACGACTTCTGCTTGGTACAATCACATCTGCCAGGATTATCTCTTCTTATCTAATCTAAATCTAATCTAAACTTATTTATAAATGGAACTTTGTGTGTGTCTGTTACCTATAGACTAGAAATGGCTGAACTGATTTTTTTGAAAATTTACAGTTGTACTATAAGCGTCTGCGAGTGTTCTTAGCTAGGTTTTGTGCCGAGGCACCCCCGATAAATATCAAAAATCGATAATCGAAAAAGTCAGGTTATAGAAGGAGTGGTCCGATTTTAATCAAATTTGATACACTCATAGACAAAGACATAAGAAACGATATCCAAAAGTTTCAAGGTTGCAGTTCTTACAATAATGCAGAAAATCAATAATATATATATATATATATATATATATATATATATATATATATATAAAAGGCAAGATGTTTGTGTGTGTGTCTGTTTATCTGCCTGTATGTCTGTATTTTTTCAGACCTTTTATTTTAGTTATTGCTTCGGGTTTGGCTCTAAGTAGGTATAATTGTAGTTCTTAGTTTCAGCCATGATACCATTTACTCAGAGGACTTATTTAGCCTTCAAAATTCAGTTTAAGACGAAAAAAACTTATTTGATATCGATACCAGGAAATCAAAATTTGACTTACATCCATTCATTTTTCTTTCAGTCTACGGTTTCGCTTTAACTGGAAACAACTATTGCTTTTTAGTCTTTCATGCCAACATCCAAAAAGTCTGAGCTCCAGGACCATGGATTAGTTTTAAAGCTTTCATTACACCCGAGCAACACTGGGCTATACTGCTATTGGAATATGAGTCTAGCTAAGAAAAATAAATGACTAAATAAAATAAACAATATCTATGCAAGTAAAATGATACAGCTAACTTTGTAAACATTCAAGTTTTTTGAGAGAGAGAGGAGAGAAGGAAGAAGAGAGAGAGGCAGGTAAATAAAAAGGAGGAACAGAGAGAGAAAGAAAAACAAAAAATAAAAAAAGGATTACTTCTAGCCTACCTTGCAAAACCTGAGGAACTGTCTGGCTGTGGAGAAGAGGAATTCTGTCCAAAAATGCTGCTCTGAGTACTGCCAAAAGGACTCGAGAACGAAGGAACATTACTTCCAAAAGTACTTGAACCAAACCCAAAGGCAGGTTTACTTCCAAAAGCAGGTGCTCCCCCAAAGGAAGGGGAGGAACCAAATGAAGGAGATGCACCAAATCCACCTGTAAAGAATTTTAAAAGTGGTGAAGGTCAGGAAAAAAAAAAAAAAAAAAAAAAAAAACAATGACAAAGTATTTGTCTATATTTCTGAAATGAGGTATTATTTACATTGCTCAGACTGTTGTCCTCATCTTTATTGCCACGTTTATGACGTTTCAGCCATTGTACACCCCAGCTTTCTTCAGGTGATTGGAATTTCAAACCAAAACCTTTATTTTGATCACTGGGGTATACTGATCTTGTTCCATAAGCTATACTACTTCCAAATGTCTAGTTATCTCCTTTTAACTCAACTCCCTAAATTATTCATACACCACTGGTATTGAACTCACAATTCTTTGGCTCAAGTCATGGGATCCAACCAACACTTTTATCCACTGGACCATTTCTCCCCAAAATTAAATTTTGTATCTGGTCAGAAAGAAAGTTCAACATGTTTTTGACAAACTCTTGCTGAACCATTTCAGGGGGGATACCAATCCTCTTCTTTTGGAATAGAATGGCAACAGTTTCAAATCAAAAATTTGATGAGGCAGTTTTGACATCATCTCAGTTTTCAGAAGCAATTTCACAGAGACTACACACAAGAGGAATAAAATAATTTTGAATAGTCTGTAGAAACTTTACCAACTCTGACCATACCAGAGTTTCACAAGCTCATTCAGTTTATTCAAAATATTGTTTGTGTCTTTCATTGTTATAGAGGTTTATTGTAGACAACATTTTGACTAAGTACTCTTTATGGAAAGTGTGACAGATCCAAAGGTGAATTGGCATGGCAAAAGAAGCATTCCAGAAGTTGAGTAAAGTATTAAGAAACAGGACAATTTCACTAGAAACAAAGAAAGAGTACTGGATTGCTATATGATGTCAGTTCTTCAATATGGCATTGAATGCTGGACAATATTATCAAAAATGAAGGAAAGACTTGAAGCAACTGAAATGTGGTTCTACAGAACAATACTGGATATAAAGTGAGGGATCAATTCCATATTACAATCAATATATCAACTGACCCCTCACTTTGTGGTCACAGCAGTTTCTATACATTTATATTCCTGAGATCCAAAAGCACAAGGAGGCATTCCATAAGTTGAGTAAAGTATTAAGAAACGGAACAATTTCACTAGAAACGAAGAGGAGAGTACTGGATTGCTATGTGATGTCAGTTCTTCAATATGGCAGTAAATGTTGGACAATATCATCGAAGATGAAGGAAAAACTTAAAGCAACTGAAATGTGGTTCTACAGAAGGATGCTGCGGATATCATGGACCAAGCATGTGAGTTATGATGAGGTTTTGGAAAGGATGGAAACGAAAAGGAAATTAATACTGAGCATCAGCAAGAGATAGCTAAAGTTCCTGGGACATTCAATGAGGAAGGAGGGCTTGGAGAACCTAATACTAACAGGCCAGATAGAGGGAAAAAGAGGCAGAGGAAAGCAGCGGATAACATATTTGAAGAACCTGATCGGGTGGATGACGGAACGAGGGTTGCGTGGTGTAACAGGAGAAAGCATGCTAAGGACCACCAGGGATAGGGAGATGTGGAGAGCCATGATCACCTACGTCCTGAAGAGACAGGTCACATAAAAGAAAACTCTCTGTCCATTTTCAAGTGCTCATTATTTAATCAGATATGGGATATCTTATCCGCAGTGATTATTGTGCTATTGACTTATTCAATTTATTCAAATTGTTGTTATCATATAAAATATTATAGATCATTATAAAGATAATGTTTCGACAAAGTAACCTTTGGCCATCTTCAGGTGTAAATTATTTAAGCTGATATGGGAAATCTTATACACTGTAATTGCGTTATTCAATTTATTCAAACAAGTGTTGTCATCTTGATTATTACAGATAATGTTACAGACAATGTTTCGGAGGAATATCCTTTAGCCATCTTCAGGTAAACATTATTTTGCCTGATATGGGATATCTTGTATGTCCATATTTTATTTTTTTTTTGTCCTCATGATGCCAGTTTTTTTTCCTGCTAAACCAGAGTATTATTTTCAGAGATAGAACTTATGACCAATCTATGACTGTGATATAACAGCATAGTAATCCTGGTTCAACGTTTTACTGCCTATACCCCTGGACCCCCAGCTTTTTATTTTCTTTTATTTCACCCCGATTTAAAAACAAATTGGGGCCATTACAAAGATATCTTGAACATTTTGCATATCTGTACTGACCTGCTGTCTGCAGTTGTTGCTGCTGCTGCTGTTGTTGTTGTTGCGCAACTCCAAAGCCAGAAGTAGCAACGCTGTTACCTGTAGAAGTAGTGCTACTGTTGCCACCACTGCTGCTCCCCGCAGTGGATCCAAACCCAAAAGAAGGGTTCAACTTGGGACTGGCTAAGGAAACACTTTTAAACCCAGAGTTGTTGTTGGACTGACTACCAAATAAGTTAGCTGAAAAAAAAAAATAAATACATTGATAAGTATGGTAGGGCATACCAAATCATACAGGTCATAGTTTTAAATAGTCTAGTAGAATAAAATATATGATACTCACCGTTGCAAGGAAGTCGCCAACTAACATCCAGTTGGCAGACAGGGGGAGCTCAGGCCGTAACTGAATACAGTTCCCGTACTCCAGTACTAATGGCTAAATGACAAATATTTTTGATGACAGTATCCACCCTAAAGTCAGCAGCCAATCAGAACCTAGTGAATAGGTTTGCCCAAGTAGCAGAATGGAATAACCCAGCCTGTTATATAAACCACTCACCAACTGGTCCGAACAGGTGATCATAGCAGACTCAACTTGCAATACAGTAGAGTACTGGCAAGACCACACTATATAGTGCGATCTTGGTAATGGTCTGTTTGTCCTACTAGTCTGATTTTTTTTTTTTATAGCCCAAATACCTCTTGTATAGACAGAGATAAATTCTCCAACGTCTTTAAGAATGCCTGTAGAAACAACATTTTCAGCAAGATGTCTATTTGCTAAAATTGTTTTACTCATTATAATAAGGTGGTGATTCTCAACTAGTTTGCAAGCCGTGCAACTCTTAAGTGCTGTAAAATATTATACTATGTCGATAGCATAACTCTAAGTTTCATGCACTATGCAGTCATCAGGTGCATATTACAAACTGACTATTTTTAGATTTGAATTTTGTGTTTTAGTACTAGTGTTATAAATTATAATTCTGGGATGTCGATCTTTTCATTTATTAAATATATAATTTTAATTTAGTTTATACCAAAATCAAAAAATGAAAGTAAAATTCTTGGAATAAAAAAAAATTAAATATTTTGGGGGCCATTTTTAATGTTATAAGGAGGTTAACTGCTGTTTATCAAATTTATTTTATTTTCTGTTGACAAAGGCAGTGAAAATATATATATGTATATATATTGTTCTACATCAATGGCACAACTCTGAGTTTTGTGCATTATGCAATCATCAGGTGCATGTTTCAAACTGACAATTTAATAGATTTGAATTTAA
The DNA here is from genome assembly GCA_037127315.1 of Ascarosepion bandense. Classification (NCBI taxonomy): domain Eukaryota; kingdom Metazoa; phylum Mollusca; class Cephalopoda; order Sepiida; family Sepiidae; genus Ascarosepion; species Ascarosepion bandense. Next base: position 774,983 of record JBBBDQ010001314.1, read on the forward strand.
GTTCACTTGATGCTCATGGAAATTAAATCTTATAAAATTAAGTTACTGCTTTGTCGATAACAAGACTGAAAATTTAAATATTCTATGGTTACATGTGGATAAAAATTTGAATTTAAATTTAAAATTAAAATATAAAAATGCAGGGAGAAGAAATCAAAGGGGGAGTAAATCATAAAACATCAAAATTTAACTATTCTAATATTATATGTAGATAAAAAATTAAAATTTTTTAAATTGTAAATAAAAATAAAAATTAAAAAATAAAAGTTAAAATTAAAAAATAAGCAATGTAGTGAGTAAAAAATTGAAGGAACGTAATTCATAATTTTCAAGAGTGATATTTGCGGGGGGGGGGGGGAGAAGAAAGAAAGGAGGAAGTAAGACAGAAAGAGAAAAAGAAAGGGGCAAATGTAAAGAGGAATCTATATCAATCTGAGTCTAAGAATTTAAGTACTCTTTTCTATGACAGCTTTTTTGTTAAGTAAATTAAAATTATTAATATATTTTAAGATGACAAGTTTTTCTTGAAGACATAAATTACATCTATCTCCTTTTTTGTTGTAAGGTTTGGATTTAGCTACAATATTCCAGGAAAGAACGGGGGTCCTTATTGTTTTAATTTCCAATGACGTATGGATAAAGCAGTACATTTGCTGTATTTACTGTTGCTTAATGACAACATGTGGTTGTTAAATCTTGTCTTCCACCTTTAGAAGTGCTTCCAAAGTAAAATTTAACATCATCTGAATGAATTCAAGCTTTATAAACAATACTTTCAGATATGCATTACCCATTTAATGGGCAGATTTTTTTTTATTCACTATACTACAACGTACATGAACACTGAAGTAATAAAAAAATAATTCAACAAACATATTTTTCATTGTATATATAATTCAGTAAAGATTTTTTAAAAATCTAATTGAAACAGATTATTTCGACTTATTTAATTAAATCTGTAAAAAAATTTTCAGCTCTGTTCAAAAAATTTCTAAAAATTTACACTATTTATATGTGTAGCATGGACCTCATTGTTGTTGCCATTATGAAAATGTTTCAGATGTGACCTTTGGCTTTCATCAGGCATATTTCGATAAGGCTAATCTAAAAGTAATTTCAAACTGAACATTTATTTAACCAAAAATGGGTGAACCTGTATGACCGGTACACCATCTTACTTTCATCTTATTTCTCTTGCTTGTTTCCACTTTGTAGTAATAAGATGTAATAGTCTCAAGTTGTTTGAATTTCTTTGATGAAGCCTTGTCCTTATTATTAATTTTTGACTCGTCTTTCTTTCATCTTATTTCTCTTGCTTGTTTCCACCTTGTTGTAATAAGACGAAATAGTCTAAATTCCTATGATGGTCATTTCAACAATACAAACACGTTTCGTAATACATGTAAACTGTTGATATTCCTGTCAAATATAGAAATAAATACCCAAACTTATCCAGTAAACAATTATTTTATTATTTTGATAACTAAAGACTAAAATTGATTATTAGAAAACGAAAACAAAAACAATAATTGGAAAGAAAAGCAATGAACTTACATGTTGGGGAAGTTTGTCCAAACACTTGATTGGTGCTGCCAAAGACATTCTTATCAGCATTTTCATGGCTTGGTTTGCCTCCCAAGCCACTGAAAAACGTCTGACTAGAACCAAACAAGCCACCAGAGCCACTTGGTGATGAGGCAGCGGCAGTGGTGGCAGATGGATTAGCATTGCCAAAGACTCCACCACCACCTCCTCCTGTACCTGATGCTGGCTGACCAAAAACACTTAAAGAAAGAAAGAAACAAATTTTAACGTTCTACTCCATCAAATACATATTTATAGCCATTAAGTATTTCAGCAATGTTAGTATCAAGAAAAAAGATGTGAGTTACACATTAGAATCGTTAAAAAATAAAACGGCACAAAAAAAAATTAAATATTAAATATTCATGAACAGATGACGGGAATGTGACATTGAAATCTGAAAGTCTATTGGAAAAGCAATGGCGACTTCCCAGAAACTAAGTAAAGTAATAAGATAAAGGAAAATTTTTTTTATTAGAAACAAAGTAAAATACTGAACTGCTATGTTTTGTAAAGTCACAGATACAAGAATAACACCACCTTCGAACAATACTGGGTTAGACATTTTTTTTTCAACCCTAATCCACCAAATATTCTATTATATACGTCATTGATTGTTTTTACACGTTATGTGATCCCAGCAGCATGATAATTCTAATTACTTCAAGAGACGAAGTCAACTGTTTGCTCTCTGGTGATCCGTGTTCAAACCCAAGAGTCGGCAGTGACACTTTAGTCCTATATGATACTATGTAATATCTTCTATATGGCAGTGAATGCCAGAAAATTTTCTTACTGATGGGAAAGAAATATGAAGCAATAAAATGTGATTCTACAGAAAGATACTGAGAATGCCATGGCCTGAACATGTGAGCAATGGTCAAGTTTTAAGATAAATGGAATCAAAAAGAGCACTTATATTCCGAATCAGAAGGAGTTATTGACCGTAGTTCGAATCACTGAGTCAATGGGAATGATCCTTTCCTTAATTGCATTGTATGTGATTCACCAGGGCTACATCCGGTTTTAAATTCAGAGGTTTCCTTCTCCTAGACTAGTTAAGGCTCTAAAACTAAGTCCGTCCTGCTATTTACCCATAGCTGGGGGGGCAGGGGGAGAGAAGAGATGGATTCATACATTTCACAACGGCATTAGCACATAAGTGAATGTAATGAACTTGACTGGAATTCAAACTTGGCTCTCAAGTTATTACTCTACAATGTCAGAAAAAAAAAAGAGTTGAAATTGGGGGGGGGGCATATAATGAGGAAAGAGAACTTGGAAAACTTAACACTTACAGGACATGCTGAATTCAAGAAAGGCAGTAGAACATTAAGAGAGATAGCAAAAAGACAAACATTGGTAAGAGCTACAAAGGACAGGAAGTTGTAGAGAGCCATAATCATCCATGTCCTGACAAGCCATGGCACATAGCACAATTAAGAGCTTTTGATCAGATATTTTTTTTTATATTGTAGAATAGTAATATTGTGACCATTATAATTATGTCAATTTCAATGAAAGGGATTCCATGGTGACTATCAGAAACTATATCCCCCTTTGGAGGAGAAACCATAATCTGATCTGGTGAGCTGTCTAAATCATGCTGGATCAGGAGGTGGTTTCTCCTACAAAAGGGGAACACAAGTCCAAAATTTGTCAGCGAGCACATTCTTTTTTTTTCTTTTTTTTTTTTAACTGTGCATGCAAATAGACATGGATGTGTATATGTGCGTGCAATATATTACCTTAACTGACAAAAATAATAAAGTAATTTATCAACTGTTATACTTGAAGGAAGAAGAAAATTTACAGTAATTTTTAGAAACACAGTTGTGATTATTTTTTGTTACCACAACTCACTTCAGGAGATTGAAAGTACTTGGAAACATTGCAAAATGAATAATAAAATCAGCTGTCAAAGTTACAGCTCATTTCTTACAGCTTTCAATTATCTGTTAGTATGAAGGGATTTTATTAAAAATAAACAGACAATGTTTGCAATTTATTTAATCTGACATGTGTAAAAAAAAAAAAAAAATGATGCCTAAATACACAAATATATATCGGCAGCGAAACCCGACTGATTTGGCGACTCTACCCCTGAGCTATGGGGCGTTCGGTGGAAGAAGGCAGTCTTTTTAGCGCATATCATATTACGCGCCCAATAGCTAGAGTGCTCAAATTCATTTTTACTGAATGAGCGATGTGTACATGCTAGAGTGGCTACTGTTTTTCAAAGTCTACCTTTCTTCTAGAGTGCTCAATCAGGGTGTGAGAGTATAATTATTGTCATCCGTAGACAGATCTGTTTTGCTGTATCACAGCTCATATATATATGTATATATATATATATATAGGAAAAACTACTAAAAAGTTGTAAGTTTAAAAATGTATTTTTTTGACAGTATTTGTTTATTTCTATTATTATATTTTATATTTCAGACCGTCCTCGGTTCTTCATCAGAAACAAATGATTTTAAAATTTAAATTAGAAACGTTTTGGTGATGAGAATTCGTCCGAGAGATTGTTTACATCACGTGATGCAGAAAGCGACAGATTTTTTGTAAATATTTGTAAACGTAAACCTATCTTTAATAATACTTATAAATTTTGTTTTAGAGAAAAATTTTTTAATTGTATCTAAAAAATGTTTAGCTATTGAAATATTTATAAAGATTCAAAACACCTAAGTCCCTATTTAACCCTAGCCTGTATGTATTTAATTTTAAAATCCAGTATTTTTCTTTCTTTCTGCGTGAGTCTGTAGAACTAAAATCGGTGTCTATTAGTAAACATTTGCAATTTTCTAAAGTGTGACCCGGTTGATTGAAGTGAACTGCTATGGGGGAATATTGGTTGTTCTGCCGTATGCTAAGTTTGTGATTATTGAAACAAAATCTAAAGCTATTACCAGATTCACCAATATATCCACTATTTGGACATATTGAACAGAAGAGAAAATATATAATGTTTTGGCTGTCACAGGTGAGGTGTGGTGGGTGCAATTTGATTTTGGTGTTGGTAGAAAAAATATTGTGTTGTTTACTAAATGTTTACAAATTAAGCACTGGGGTTTCTGACATTTGAAATCCCCTGATAGGTTTGTATTTTTTAGATATTTGGTAGAAGTGAGGATAGCTGATAGGTTGGGTGTTTGTTTCATTGCATTTATGGGTGGTTTATCGAAAATGATTTTTTTGTTTGATTGGAGGTTCTTGTAATCATTTTTTAAATTTTTGATAAGTGTGTGGGAATATTGATTGTGGTTAAAAACCATGGGAATTTGGTTGTTTTTTCTTTTCTTGTATGTGAGAAGTGTGTTACGATTTATGTAGATGGTTTTATTTAGTTCTTCTTTTATTATTTTTATTGTGTATTTACATTTTAAAAATTGCTTTGTTAGGTCATTAATGTTGTTTAGAAAATCTGAATGGTCTTAGTATATGTGTTTGATTCTTAGAAATGAGCTGTATACAATAGATTTTTTTTAATTTAAGGGGATGACAACTGTTAAAGTGTAGGAATTTATGTTGGTTTGTGGGTTTATTGTATAGACTGGTGGAAAGTGTATGCTTGTTTAATTTTATCATGACGTCTAAGAAAGGGATGGATGTGTATGAGTGTTCCATGGTAAATTTAATTGTATTGTGGAAGTTATTGCAGAAAGTAAAAAAGTTTTAATTTTTCTAATCCATGAGTCCATAATAAGAAAATGTCATCAATGTATCTGAAATAATGTGATGGTTTATATTCTGAATTGTCTAGTATTTTTCTTTCTAGAATGTGCATAAAGATATTGGCATAACTAGGTGCCATTTTCGTGCCCGTTGCTGTGCCACTAATCTGTAAATAGTTGTTGAATTTAAAATTATTATGTGTTAAAATGAAATTTATTGATTGGCATATATCTGTAATTTGGTTGTTATGTAATTTGCTTTTACTAAGGAACTCATGGCAAGCTGATACTCCTTCAACATGTGGAATGTTCATGTACATAGACGTAACATCCATCGTTACTAGGATATTATCATCGTGGACTAAGTTAATGTTTTGTAATTTGTTGAGAAAGTCAGTAGTGTCTCTAATATAACTAGGTATGTCAGGCAATAAAGGTTTTAGGATATTGTCTATGTACCCAGATATGAGTTCTGTGAGGGTACCAATGCCTGATATTATGGGTCTGCCAGGTGGTGTGATTTTAAGGGCTTTTGAAATTTTATAGATCTCTTCATTATTTGATTGTTTAGTATGATGTGGGTTGGATGAAGAGGTGTTAGGGTGTTTTTCTGAAATGATTTTGGGGAGTTTATGTAGTTTTGGGACAGTGTGGAATGTTGCTGTTTTAGGGTTCTCAGGAATAAGAGATTTTATTTTATTTTTTATGTTGTGATTCAGGTTCTGAATGAGAAGTGATAATTCTGTTTTGTAAGTGCTAGTCAGATCTAGAGGTAAGGGTACATAGAACCTGTTATTTTGAAGTTGTGATTCTGCTTCTTTAATATAGTTATTAGTGTCTAAGATGGTTATAGCTCCGCCCCTTATCGGCTGGTACGATAATTATATTTCGGTTGTTTTTAAGTGTATAGATGGCTTGGTGTTCTACTTTGGATAAGGTGTGTTTTTTTGTTTGGTGTCTTTTGTTTTTTAAGAAGTTATCCATGTATTGTCTGGCTTTGTTGGCATATTGATCCAAGTGTTGGTTATGTCCGCTTGGTGGAGTATATAGGGTATTAGTTTTTCCTAACATATTAAGACAATATACGTGGATCATCACTATGTTATATATATATTTATATATATATAATCAATTTTCTGCACTATTGTAAGAACTGCAACCTTAAAACTTCTGAATATCGTTTCTTATGTCTTTGTCTATGAGTGTATCAAATTTGATTAAAATCAGACCACTCCTTCTATAACTCGATTTTTTCGATTATCGATTTTCAATATTTATCGGGGGTACCTCAACACAAAACCTAGCTAAGAACACTTGTAGACGCTTATAGTACAACTGTGTAAATTTTCAAGAAAACCGATTCAGCTGTTTCGGAGTCTATAGGTAAAAGTTCCATTTATAAATAAGTTTAGATTATGACTTTCTTTAACAACAATTTAACAATAAGCCTAGCATACTTGGAATTCAACAAAAAATGAATAAATAATTACAAGTGCACCTAGTTTCAATTTAATCTGTACAGCAATTTAGCAGAGTCTTGAGTGACTGTCTTATTAATAGCATATATAAAAGGAATAAAAATTTAAATGAAGATATTTATCTGAAAAGAGAAAAGTTTCATTTGAGTTAAAATATCCTGTTGTTTCTTTAATAACAAAGAATCAGGTGAGAAATTCACAAACATTTATCATTTTATTTTTAAGGTTTTAAGACAAAGAAAATACTTACTTGGTTGGAGATGCCTGTCCAAATACTGAAGTGGTAGAACTGGATTGACCAAAAGCAGAAACGCTTTTAAAACTGGAAAAATAAAAACAGAAAAATGGATAAAAGAAAAACAAAGAAAATAAAAGGAAAAAAAAAGAAAAAAAAAACAGAAAAGAGAAAATGAAGAAAAAAGAAGTGGACAAAAAGAGAAGAAAAAAAAGAAAAATGAAGTAAAAAGAAAAAAGGATAAAAAAGAGAAAACAAAGAAAACTGACAAGAGAAAAAGAAAAAGTGAATAAGAAAAAAGTGAAAGTAAAAAAGAAAATTGATAAAAGAAAAAAAATGAACAAATAAGAAAAAACAAAAGGAAAAATGAGAAAATGAAAAAATGTATAAAAAAAAAATACAAAATGAACAAAAGATAGCAAAAAAAAAAAATTGAAAAACAAGAGAAAATGGATAAAAAAACAAAAAAGAAAAAGAAAAGAGAAAACAGAGAAAATGAAGAAAAAGAAAATTGATAAATAAAAACAATGAACAAAAAAAGGGAAAAAAAATTAAAGAAAGAGAGAAAAAAAGAAAGCAGACAAAACAAAAAAAAAAGAGAAAACAAATAAAAAAAGACAAAAATGCATATAAAAAAAGACAAAAAAAATCGAGAAAAAATGGAAAAAAAGAAAAAAGAAAGAAAAAGAAACAAAGGAAAAAGAGAAATTTGATAAAAAAAGAGAAAAACAAAAAATAAAATAATGGATTAAAAAAGATAAAGAGAAATTGAAGAAAAAGAAAAAGAAAATCAAAGAAAAAAGAACACAAAGAAAAACAAGAAAAAAAAAATGAAGAAAAATAAACGGAATTTGAATAAAAATTTTTTGGAATTTTTAACAAGTTTATACCACATCATATTTTTGCAGCTTTTTTTATTTTTTTTTATTTACCCCAGACCATTTTAACACCTGACAACCACCAAGTATGAGATTTTTTTTTATTTACCCCAGACCATTTTAACACCTGACAACCACCAAGTATGAGATTTTTTTTTTATTTACCCCAGACCATTTTAACACCTGACAACCACCAAGTATGAGATTTGAACTCACACCTTTCAATCTATTTTTAGTTTATCTTAAAATGCAACAGACAAGAATTTTTATTTTCTTTAATTCTATGTCCCTTCAAAATATAAGTAATGATGGTTCTCCACAGATTCTTTTTTCTCTATTATCTGTGAATTCAGGCCTTCATGGGAAAGAGTGGTTTCCTCATTACTTTCTTTGAGTCTCATTGCCACCCAAGGTCAGAGAGCCCAGTCTCACCTTGCTATTTAACCATAAGCTGGGGTGAGAGAGAAGATGGATTCTGTCTAAGTACATGAGTATGAAAAGGAATACTACAGACTAGGTGAGAATGGTTCTGTGACACAAACTCCTGAGGGGATACTTCTTTGATCACTACAATATAAGCACCTTTGCCTAGGGTCAACCATTATCTGTCTTAGATATCATAATCTACACTCAGTCAGTCAAGTGCCATACATGATACACGCTTTGGATGATCATGTCTCTTTTGAGACATGACTGACTAGGCAGAAGATTTTCATGCAGTAGTTAGCCATTACTTTCTGCAGTAGACTAGTTGCCAACCAAGGCTATAGAACCCAATCTATCCTGCTATTTAACCTATAGCTGTAGGGAGAAGCAATGGATTAATACGTTTCCCAAGGGTATTTGCATGTAAGTGAATTCTAATGGAATTCAAACTCGGCTTTCTGATTTCTCGTTCCCAGCAGATATCTACTGCAGCATAATGACTAAACTCATTAACTTCATTCTGTAACCCACCTTCCTCGAGTGGCTCTTAGGCCTTGTGTTGGGTAAACATTTAATAAAAAAAAAGAAAACAAAAGACACCCTTAACTTCAATAATCTTGTTTCAGATAATAAAATTTTAACTAAATTGTGAATAAAATCATTCTTAAATTTAAAAAAAGAAAATGAAATAATGAAATAAATAAATAATTACAAGTGCACCAAGTTTCAACTTAATCTGTTCAGCAATTTAGCAGAGTCTTGAGTGACTGTCTTATTAATAGCATATATAAAAGGAATAAAAATTTAAATAAAGATATTTATCTGAAAAGAGAAAAGTTTCATTTGAGTTAAAATATCCTGTCATTTATTTAATAACAAAGAATCACGTGAGAAATCACAAACATTTATCATTTTATTTTTAAGGTTGAAAATGCTGACATTCCAAACAAGGAGAAAAAAGTAAATAAATAAATAAATACAGCATTCCAAACATTACAGTGGTGGAGAAAGTGATATGCCACGAGCAAACCGAATTTAAATGCATTGTCAATTCCCATCTCTTATCTACTTGACTCCAGTCCTTTCTACATCACCCAGTATATCTTGTTCTTTTCTTTTCTCTCTACCTTTGCAACTGTCTTCACTCCTGTATTCCCATAGTTCTCTTGCCCTTTCTCTGACACCCCTTGTAACTGGTTCGTCATTCTCTTCACTATCCTCCTGCCTAAACTTTTACCCCTGCGCATCAGTGGCAGTGCCCACCTTGCTTGGGGTGAAACAAAAAAAAGATTACATTGTAAATTCTTTGAATTTTGTTAAGACTTACAAAAATAGCACTCACCTCTCAGAAGAAGACTGCCCAAAAGCAGACTGCCCAAAAGCTGGTTTGCCAAATCCAGATGAGCTTGTAGCCTGACCAAAGCCAGAAATTGATGACTGACCAAATGGACTTGAAGATGTGGCCGCTGCTGGCTGTGCTGCAGTGGATGAGGGCGTGACTCCAAACAGGGACCCCGATGGAGCATTCCCAAAAACACTCTTGGCGGTGCCAAAGACAGCACTGGCCGTGGTGGTTGTACTTGAGCCACTAATTATAGAAGAGCCTGAGGATGCTGTAGCTTGGCCAAAAAGACTGGCTCCAGCTGGGGAGGGTTGGCTGAAAAGTCCTTGGGCAGGACTGGTGGTAACAGTTTTGCCAAAGAGTTCAGTGCTGGCTGTAGCTGTCGACTGACCAAACAGACCAGTGGATGTTGTTGCTGGACTCTGGGTTTGTGGTTTGAAAAGCTCTGATACTAAAGTTGAAGAGGACGGCGATGATGGCTGCCCAAAAACAAGGCCAGCAGAGGCTGGTGTCGACGTTGGAAATACAAGACCCGTTGTCCCAACTGTGGTTGCTGCAGGTACAGTTGTGGCAACTGTTGCCACAGCTGTGGTTTCTGTACTAGAAGAAAACTCTCCAGCCAACGTCTGCAGCAAACCATCGCTTTTTGCAGGCGCGGTCGATGAAAGTAGTGAGCTGAGAGTTGAGGTTGATGCTGCTGTTGGCGTAGCAACAAGGTCTGGTGCTGAAACAGCTAAGGATGCTGATGCCGCAGTACCGGATGCAATTGAAGGCTTATTGTTTGAAGAAAATGGGGGAAGAACAGCAGAAGTAGCAAGTGTTGCTGTGGTGGTGGTGGTGATGGTGGTGGTACTTGTTGTTGTTGCCAGAGGTTTGAAAAGCAAATTTGGCACTGCTGAAGATGAAGAAGGAATTGTAAAGAGACCGGCAGCCGGGGAAGTTGGTACAGAAGACAATGAGGCTTGGGGTGCCTGGAAAAGGCCACTAGATGGTGAGGCAGCAGACCCAAAACCCGTAGTCGTTGTTGACACCGGCGTCTTGTATGACAGTTGATTTGTGAAAGGTGAAGTGTCCGCTTGGTTTGACTGTACAAAAGTTGTATGCTGGGGGAATGAGAATGTGACATTTGGTTTGTTAACTTCTGCTGCAGGGGTCTGGGTCACAGCTGCAGTGGCGCTGCTAGCTGAGGCAGCAGTGGTGATGGCAGTGGAAGCAGGAATGACAGTCTGACCTGATGAGCTTATGACAGCTGGACTTGGAGCCAGTGATCCTGATACACTTTCTGGTGTGGGAGATGACACAACACTTGTTGGTCTGTCACTGTCAGGTAACGACACAATCGTTGCGATTTCACTGCTCAGAGATACAACTGGTGCAACTGGGGAGATTGGCTCAACTGGTTTAGAAACGGTATTAATTGAGAAATTAAAACCAGAATTAGTGGAAGCAGTGGTGGTGGTCATGAAAAGGTTCTTCGACACACCAAAGGAAGAGGAAGTTGTAGTGGGTGTGGCAAGCAGTCCTAACCGGGCAGATACAGCAGATGCTTCAAATTGGTTCTTAGTGGCATCTGCTGTACCTTTAGGTAATAAATTTAGGGATTGAAGGGTTGAAGCTGGAGTCCCCAAAAGATTGGTCTTAGCTAAGGGAGTTGCTGAGGGGATGGGCGAAGATGCAGTATTTGACATTAAGAGGGGCAGAGTTGCTGTCGGAAAAGAAAATCCTGTTTTGGCACCACTACCGAAAGAAAAGCTGGTCGTTTTGGAATCGGCAAATAGGAATGTGGATGCTGGTGCACTCATTACAGGAGGAACGGCCTCTGGAAAAGAAATAGAAAATTGTATATAACTGATAAAAATTGTCAATATTCCAAGTCTAGTTTAAACAATTGAAGCATTTTTTTTTTTAGTACATGATATTGTTAATACAAGGTGTAGACTGCTGCCAGATTTATACTCCATGAAAAGATTTTTTTTCTCCCTCTGGAAGAAAAACGAGAATCTCATTTTTTTCTTATTGGTGTAACACTTACAAGGACTGAAAAATAGATAAACCCGTACTATTTGCCAACATTAAAGTAAAAACAAAAAAAAAAAATGACCACATAAAAATTCAAGAAAAATTTTAATTCACCAAATATTAAAAAGAACATAAGAAAGAAAGAAAGAAGGAGACAGAAAGCAGGGAAGGAGGAGGAGACAGAAAGAAAAGAAGGAAAGAAAAGAAGGAGGAAACAGAAAGAAAGAAAGGGAGGAAGAGAAAGGAATGAAGGGAGGGAGGGAGGAAGAGAAAGGAATGAAGGGAAGGGAGGGAGGAAGAGAAAGGAATGAAGGGAGGGAGGAAGAGAAAGGAATGAAGGGAAGGGAGGGAGGAAGAGAAAGGAATGAAGGGAGGGAGGGAGGAAGAGAAAGGAATGAAGGGAGGGAGGGAGGAAGAGAAAGGAATGAAGGGAGGGAGGGAGGAAGAGAAAGGAATGGGAAGGGAGGGAGGAAGAGAAAGGAATGAAGGGAGGGAGGGAGGGAGGAAGAGAAAGGAATGAAGGGAGGGAGGGAGGGAGGGAAGGGAGAAAGGAATGAAGGGAGGGAGGGAGGGAGGAAGAGAAAGGAATGAAGGGAGGGAGGGAGGGAGGAAGAGAAAGGAATGAAGGGAGGGAGGGAGGGAGGAAGAGAAAGGAATGAAGGGAGGGAGGGAGGGAGGAAGAGAAAGGAATGAAGGGAGGGAGGGAGGGAGGAAGAGAAAGGAATGAAGGGAGGGAGGGAGGGAGGAAGAGAAAGGAATGAAGGGAAGGGAGGGAGGGAGGAAGAGAAAGGAATGAAGGGAGGGAGGGAGGAAGAGAAAGGAATGAAGGGAGGGAGGGAGGAAGAGAAAGGAATGGGAGGGAGGGAGGAAGAGAAAGGAAGGGAGGGAGGGAGGGAGGAAGAGAAAGGAATGAAGGGAGGGAGGGAGGCAGAGAAAGGAATGAAGGGAGGGAGGGAGGAAGAGAAAGGAATGAAGGGAGGGAGGGAGGAAGAGAAAGGAATGAAGGGAGGGAGGGAGGGAGGAAGAGAAAGGAATGAAGGGAGCGAGGAAGAGAAAGGAATGAAGGGAGGGAGGAAGAGAAAGAAATGAAGGGAGGGAGGAAGAGAAAGGGTTGAAGAGGGAGGGAGGAAGAGGGAGGGAGGAAGAGAAAGGGAGGAAGAGGGAGGGAGGAAGGAAGAAAAGAGGAGAAAGGGAGGAAGAAAGAGAGGAAGAAAGAAGAAAGAGAGGAAGAAAGAAGCAAGAGAGGAAGAAAGAAGGAAGAGAGGAAGAAAGAAGGAAGAGAGGAAGAAAGGAGGAAGAGAGGAAGAAAGGAGGAGAAAGAAAGATAGAAGAAATTTATTAATATTTATAAATTAACAATGAAAAATTTGTTTTCATATTTATTTAAAATTGGTCAATGTTAAATCTTGCATTATGTTAGTTTTTAGAATATTGTAAATCTAAAATTATTCTTGTAAATAATTTAATAAATATATTTTTGGTGTAAATTCACAAAAGCAAAATAAAAAATGTATAAATTCTCTTTCTTCATTTGTTTATAATCATCACTTTAAAAAAAAAAAACACTTCTGAAGAATGAAGACAGTTAAAATAAAAGTTGTGTCACGAGAAAAACCATTCTTTTGACACTTCATTTTTTTTGTGAGCCCATTTATCCATGTTTGCCAATTCTTCTTTTAAACTTATGAATGCCAAATGTTTCCTTGTAAGTAAATGGATAAATATTACCAATAACCTCAGTTAGTTAAATACCGTACATAATGCACTCTTGGGCAAGCAAGTGTCTGGATACAAGACTGACTAGTCAGAAGATTTTTTTTTCCTGCAGTAGGTTGCCATTTTTTTTTGCGATAGACTAGTTGCCAACCAAGGTTAAAATGACCCAGTCTGTCTTGTTATTTAATCTATAGCTGGGGGAGAAGTAGAGGTGGATTCCTATCTTTCCCAAGTGTATTTGTGTGTAAGTGAATATAAAAAAAATGACTGGAATTCGAAGTTGGTTAATTCTGAGTCGATATCCATTAAACAATAACATACATCTTCATGAATTTGACTTGCTTTAATTCTGGTTTGAATATTTCTAGAGCAGTGTTTCTTAACCAAGGGCAAAAATCTCATCTCCAGGCAGCTTCAAAAGTGGAAGAGAGTTAATCTTTTACTTTTATTAACAGAATTTTGAGTATATTATATGTGTTAAAAAAAAAAAACAAACAAAAAAAAATAAAATAAAACATACACTCTTACATAAATTTAATCTACACACTTACATTATATTGTCCCCATCTTCATGATGTTTCAGTTGTTGTATGCTTTGGCCTTCTTCAGGTGCTAGGAATTTCAAACCAAACCATTTATTACGATCACTGGGGTATATCATTCTCATTGCATGTGAGATGCCACTTCTGGTAGCCATGAAGTTGTCTTCCTTTAACTTAACCCTTTAAGTTATTTGTTCATCACTGTTGTATGTAGCCTGGTGTTGAACTCACAACTCATTGGGTCAAGTCACTGGAGCTAACCGTGTATATCCACTGGGCAATGTGTCCTTGAAATAAATGGTTGGTCAGTTTGAAATTCCTAGCACCTGAAGAAGGCCAGAGATTACAACGGCCGAAATATTGTAAATATGACAGCAAAGACAGAGACAATAGTATGAATAATGTAAATAGTGTAAATACTACCTCATCTCAAAGTAAAGACAAAAAATAATCTATGTAAATGTTTATGTACTAATATAGAAAAGAATGGAGATTTTCAATAATATATCTAAACTTTTTTATAAATGGAACTATGTCTGTGTGTGTGACTATAAACTCCGAAACTGCTGAACAGATTTTCTTGAAAATTTACACAGGTGTACTATAAGCAGATGTGCATTGTGGTGCATTGGATATCGGCTTGGAACGAGAAATCGGGGAGCCAAGTTCGAATTCCAGGCGTATTCATTGCATTCACTTACGCGCAAATACCCTTGGGAAAGGCATTAATCCGTCTATTCCTTCCAGTTATGGGTTAAATAACAGGACAGATTGGGTTCTATAGCCTTGGTCAGCAACCAGTCTACCGCAGAAAGCAATGGCAACCTACTGCGGGATAATCTTCTGCCCAGTCAGTCATGTCTCTTTCGAGACATGATTGCCCAAGCGTGTATCATGTATGGCACTCAACTGACTGACTATAAGCATCTGTGAGTGTTCTTAGCTAGGTTTTGTGTCAAGGTACCCCCGATAAATACCGAAAATTGATAATAAAAAAAAATCAGATTATAAAAGGAGTGGTCCGATTTTAATCAAATTTGACACACTTATAGACAAAGACATAAGTTCAGAAGTTTCAAGGTTACAGTTCTTACAATAGTGCAGAAAACTCGATAATATATACCGAGTCTGATCAAAATCAGTTTTTTAGCCCTTTTACTTTAGTTATTGCTTCGGGTTTGGCTCTAAGTAGGTATAATTATAGTTCTTAGTCTCAGCCATGATACCATTTACTCAGAGGACTTATTTAGCCTTCAAAATTCAGTTTACAATGAAAAAAGCTTATTTGATATCATTACCAGGAAATCAAAATTTGACTTACATCCATTCATTTTTCTTTCAGTCTACAGTTTCGCTTTAACTGGAAACAACTATTGCATTTTTTAGTTTTTCGTGCCAACGTCCAAAGAGTCTGAGCTCCAGGACCATGGATTAGTTTTAAAGCATTCATTACACCCGAGCAACGCCAGGCTATACTGCTAGTGCACATTATTTAAAATGCATCTTTTAAGCCTGACATTCTAGGAAAGCCAGGTATTGACATTCTGACATTTGGTGTAAATGGTGCATTGGAGAAAAAAAGTTGAGGTCCACTACCATAGAGCACTTTGGGAATTGGCAGAAAGGGAGTTTCAAATTTGATATTTGAAGCCAACCAATTTGAAAGAATTGTGAAAATTCAATACTAACAGTATTTTATTTACACAATTTGGAGCTCATCAGGAGGGTTTAAAAAAATCTCTTCTATAAAAAGAATCCGTGTAAATGAAAAAGATTTTCAATAATATCTGCCTATTATAAGGAATTTACCTATTGAGTCAACCAATCTTGGAAAAGGACGCACTGAGCAAAAAATGTTGAGTTTGAGTTTTGTTTAACGGCATATCAACCTCTAATGTCAAAAAGGTAGGGTTTTAAGTTATTTTTTTTAACACTCAAATATAGTGAGAAAATTGATTTAGTGAGATTTTGATGAAAATTTTTTTTTTAATTATTTTAGAAAACTGAAGATGTCTTTTAGTTTTGTATTCAAAAATGTATTGGTGGTAATAATTTTTTTCCTTCAAAAATGAATATTTTTCTATAAAAGTCTAATTTTACGTATATATATATATATATATATTTCTATAAAAGTCTATGTCTAATTTTATACTTTCATGGTGTTTTGATTCCAGTTTGGGGGGAATAACTATTTGCCCATAGCTGGGACCCTAACAGGTGATACCACTCTGGGTCAGGGTGGACCTAGAAACAACAACAATTAAGAGGTGGTTCCATGCTCCTCACCTACCCCCAATCAACACCCTCCCACCTTGCTGCTGGATGCAGTTTACCGTCATACTCAGGACCGCAAAAAATGTTGAGTACCCCTCATTTCATTTTTAATTATTTTTAAACCTTCTTTATTCTCCTCGACAATTAGTTTCCCAAGTTTTTTTTCTTGTTTAATCCTGATTATTAAATGCTTTAAAATGGTCCCTAGGACTTCTCATGCAATAAAACACCAAACAAAGTGCTATTTCATATACAAATAAGTGATTTGGAAAAAAAGTGACCAACCTTTGCTATCAGGAGTCTCTTGAACATCCTCCACACCTTCTTCATCTACTGAGTAAGGATATTCATCTTCATCTTCCTCCTCCTCCTCTTCACCTGGATACCACTCCTCTTCAACACCCACATCATCCTCACCACTTACAGAACAGGTGGGAGTCACATCCTCCAAATTCAAGCCACTAGCATAATCTGCAAAATAAACACAAAAGAGAATTTTGGATATAACAACAAATAAATGGGTCATAGTTTTTTCAATCCATTTTTTGCATAGCTCGTGGTTAATGAAACTCATCTATTATAGAGAATACAAAAATATTGAAAATGGCAAAAGACAAATGCATTTACAAATATGCCACTACCCGGCCGGTCGCTGTTGGTTTTGATCCAGATAGCTGGTTGTAGATTGTCACAGCGATGTCCCTTGTCCCACGTTGTGTTGATTAATCACAAGGTAGTCACATGAGTTCACCGCTAGCTGTCTCTCTGCCGAACTAAATCAATCCAGGAAGTGTGCACACAATTGAGTAATAAAAGAAAAAAAAATATAGCACCAAGAAAAACAAGTTGATCAACGACTGAAAAAAGTTGTAAAATAACGTCTTTATATACAGAATATACACAATAGTCTCTTGGATAATTCCCAATCCCTGCTGGTAGCGGAACGAAAGTCTCTTAAGTAAATCAAATTATTCTCTTAAGAAATAATGAGAAATCAAGAGTTCTAAGTTCATCGTAAGTCTAGTGAACTTGATTCTTGTGCTAGGTTATGAGTAGGTTGATTGGTGACAGGCTTCTCTACGGTCAGCACCCAACTGCATGGTAATTATCTCTGTCTCTTTACTTTTTCATCTGGGGACTGTCTTTGGCAGGCGGCAATTTTTCTATGGTTGGCACCCAACTGCATGGCAATTATTTCTGTCACTATGTCTCTGGACCGGAAACTCGAATTCTCTGCCACTCAAACTGCAACTAAACTCCAATTGAAAACTGCATTCAGTTGGCGATCTCAAAAACTTTATCTGCAAATTCTCTTCTTGTCTGTCTTTAACTCTGGTTGGCTGGCATCAGACCTCTCTACGGTTGGTGCCCAACAACATGGTGCCTATCTTTGTCGTTACATCTCTGGGCCGGGAGCTGACTGGAATTCAACTGGCAACTCCAACTAACTGCTGACTCGAACTCCACTCCGACTCAAACTGATTTTGACCCCATATTTATGCCCATGTCATGGTGTAGGGCCGACGGTCGCTGGGTGTCTAACCCCTCATCTCGGCAACCAATAGAATGCTGAGGTTAGCTGCTACTCGTTGGTGTCTGTGGTTTACCCAATGAGATTAGTCTTCTTTCCATGACGTCAATTGTTGGTCGTCTCCCCCTTTTGGTTCTGGTTCACAAGACCAATGAGATTCCTCTCAGTCTTATGATGTCATCTTCCCATACCCCTTTTCTGGGCTGGACTTAACCAGCGAATTTTCTTTCTCACAAAACAATTTTGGGAATTGTTTCTTAATCAATCACTCATAACCTTTTTGAACTTGCCGCACCCAAAACAAGTTGACAAGGGTCTATTAACATTGTAACTGAGATAAGAATTTTCCGCATCTGTGGTTTTAATATCCATTCCCGAGTCACAGACATTTTTAGGTGACGGAAAATATTTTCGTTATCTGCTCTACCCTTCCTCCCTGCCCAATGTCAAGCCAAATGTCTCTTCTCTAAATTACTAATCCAGTTTTCAAGTCACTGGTACCTCCTCAACAGGTGTTTACTCGTGCAACCAGATTGGTAACTGGGTCCCACCCATTCACAGTTAGGTTAGCCAAATGCAGACGACAATTCTACTCCTGCAGCTTCTTCTCTCACACTTTCAGCCTGTGGAACTCGCTTCCATATTCTTGCTTTCCTGATGGCTACAACCTCCAGGAATTTAAATGCAATGTCAATACTCATCTATTAACCACTTGACTCTAGCTCTTTCCCCACCCCATATATCCTTTCCTTTCTCGCCACCTTTGAAACTGTCATCACACCTGCATTCTCATCTTTCTATTGCTCCTTTCTAACTAGTTCACATTCCCCTTCTAATTAATCTTTTTACACTTATCTAGCCCCTTGCACATCAGTGGCATTTCCGCCTTGCTCGGGGTGAAATGATTAAAAAAAAAACAAACTTATTTTCCTCTTCATTTTCTATTTCTTGATTTCTCATCTTATTTTCTTCTCTTGTCTTTCTCTTTTTTAAATAGAAGACGCTATATAATTTTTCCAGTATTCTTACATGTTTCCTTTTTGGTGGAGATAAAGAATGTAAAAATGCTCCATAATTTTCAACTTTCCAAGTGCTTTCAGCCTCTTCACAGGCCATTTTTAAAGAATTTTACGATGTCAAATTTTTAAATGATGTTTATTTTTACAATGTCACAAGAACCCTTAAGAGAAACTTTGGTTGAAAATACAACAAAAAACTTCACAATAGTAAATATAAGCCCTGATGATGGTTATAACAACCGAAACATTATAATGTTGGCTACCATACAATAAATCCATATTTTGTTGTTTCTCAAGTATTTTTTTATCTCAAAGTTATATATCTACAGAACCAATAGGTTTAGAATATAATTCTTTTGAGACATGATTGCCCAAGGGTATATGATGTATGGCACTTAACTGACTGAATATTAGCCATTTAATTATTAGTTAACATTTGACATTCATTGACTAAGCAGCCAGTGCTACTTTTGAGTATTGGAGTATTTGAGTATTGGAGGCTTCCTTCCTAAAATATTGTTTGTAGTCAATATTTTTATTATGTCATTATTTTCTATTAAAGTTACAAGTGCTAGCATTTTAGTTGCTGCTACTGTTAAATTCTGGGTGATGTGGTGCCTGTTGTTTGGTACAGCTCTTTTTGAGTTTTGTTTAACAGCATATCAACACCTCTGTGGGTTATTCAATGCCAAAAAGGTGGGGTTTAGGGTATTTTTTTTTAATGTTCAGTTATAGAGGGATGTGTGTTGGGGTGCATTGGATATCAGCTTGGAACGAGAAATCGGGTAGCCGAGTTCGAATTCCAGCTGAATTCATTGCATTCACTTGCGCACAAATAACCTTGTATTATGGGTTAAATAACAGGACAGATTGGGTTCTATAGCCTTGGTCGGCAACCAGTCTGCCGCAGAAAGCAATGGCAACCTACTGCGGGATAATCTTCTGCTCAGTCAGTCATGTCTCTTTGGAGACATGATCGCCCAAGCGTGTGTCACGCATGGCACTTAACTGACTGACTATAGTGAAAAGGTTGATTTAATCAGATTTTAATGAAAATTTTTTGTTTTGATTCTTTTTTATTTTAGAAAACTGAAAATGTCTTCTAGTTTTGTATTCAAAAATGTTTTGCTGAGAATAATTTTTTTTCCGTCAACAATGTGTTATAGTGTTATTTTATTGTTAGTAATATTTTTCATTCAAAAATGTATATATTTCTATAAAAGTCTATTTTTATACTTTCATAATGTTTTGACTCCAGTTTGGGGGTTAACTGTTTACTCATAACAGGTGCTACTGCTCCAGGTCAGGGTGAACCTGGAAACAACAGCAATTATAGGTAATTCCATGCTCCTTACAGCCTCCCAATCAGAGGCCCTGCTGCCGGATGCAGTTTATCGTCATGCCCAGGACCAGTTCTTTTCGAGTCTGTAGCATCAATCCACAAGGTTTGAAAAAGGACGAACCTTTTATAAGATCTACAGAGCTTATTTACTCAAAGCCATTTTTTTCGCTAGAAACAAGGAAGTACAGGATTTTTATGTGATGTCAGTTCTTCAATATGATAGTGAATGCTAGACAATATCATCGAAGATGAAGGAAAGACTTGAGACAATTGAAATGTGGTTCTACAGAAGGATGCTGTGGATATCGTGGATCGAGCATGTGAGCTTTTGGAAAGGATGGAAACAAAAAGGAAATTAATACTGAGCATCAGGAAGAGAAAGCTAAAGTTCCTGGAACATGCAATGAGGAAGGAGGGCTTGGAGAACCTGATACTAACAAGTCAGCTAGAAGGAAAAAGAGACAGTGGAAAGCAGCGGATAACATATTTGAAAGACCTGATCAGGTGAATGACAGAATGGGGGTTGTGTGGTGTAACAGGAGAAAGCGTGCTAAGAGCTACCAGGGATAGGGAGATGTGGAAGGCCATGATTGCGTACGTCCTGAAAGGACAAGGTCCATAGAAGATTATCTGAGAAAGTGGTTGCATGCAATAGGCAGTCTTAGACATTCCTGAACAGGTTGATTGCTATATATGACATCCACATGAGAGTTAGACCTAATGAGGCAACTTAGAAACATGACTGTCAATGCTTTGCCTTTGCAGCAACTTGTGGTATTGGATAGAAATATTTCTAGTGCAGCCTATTCTACAGGGTGCGATGGATAAATTGTTTAAATTATGCAAAAGTTAAAACAACACTGACATATTTATAGATATATTTAACAAAATTATTGTTGTGGACCCAGAATAGGTTCGGAAGAAAACTCAAACTTGGGAATTATTGACAGATGTATATTAAATGGAAAACAAATACAAAACCGGGGTGACTCAACCCAACTCAACTCCACCCCAAGAGGCACATTCTCCTGGTATACATAATAATAGGAAAAGTTCATTATAGTCCAAAAAGGGTAGATCCCATAACAATTACACAAAAATATTTTAAAATAATAAAGATTATAATTTATAATCAATAAAATTGCCATTGGTTTCATGCACAGCCTCCAGATGATTTCAAAATCTCCTGCAACTCTTCTGGATGGTCTCCTTGTTTAAGCCGGTGAATGCTGCCATAATCCTTGACTTCAATTCATCTTTGGTGTCACAAGGAATTTTGTTGGTCTCTTGGTCAACTGTGTGGCATACATAATAATTGGGGGGGGGTGGCAGTCTGGGGAATTAGGGGGCCAGATATAAAGGGTGATGTGGTCGCAGAAATTATCTGACAGCCATGACTGGCTTCTCCTGCTTGTGTGGCATGGTGCGAAGTCCTGTTGTCTGACAGAGTCTTCCAACAGCCACCCTCTTGGTCCCTCTTGATGTAGACCTCTCTGTTGAGTCAGAGGATCTGTAGGAAGATGAATGGAAACAACATTGCCATGAGTAGTGATCACTCCAAACACCAGGATGTTGACTGGATATATCATCCAACTCTTTCCCAATGCTCTGTACTGTTTTCAAATTGAAACCCAAACATTCTGAAATGTTCGTATTGAAGCTTCTGGCACAAAATGTCAAGCTGTACAGCATGCCATTTCAAAATTTCTGGCAGAGTGAATTGCGGCATGGTGCCCAACTGACCCTACTATACTGTGCAGTCACCAAAAATCCAAAATTAAAAATATACAATAGTGGCAATTTATCCATTGCACCCTTTAGATTTAGATTCCTTCGGTTAAATTTGTTATAACCGATCCAAATACCAAGGTAAAAACTTGAAATATACAAATTTGGTTGGAATGGCATCGGTAAACTAGTTTGGTTTGGTTTGTTTTATGGCATATTAACACCTTAGGGTCATTTAATGCCGAAGCATTAGTTCTTTCAAAAATGTATTTTCGGTGCTAACATTTTTTCCTTCAAAAACGTATTTTCGGTGCTAACATTTTTTCCTTCAAAAACGTATTTTCGGGGCTAACATTTTTTCCTTCAAAAACGTATTTTCGGGGCTAACATTTTTTCCTTCAAAAACGTATTTTCGGGGCTAACATTTTTTCCTTCAAAAACGTATTTTCGGGGCTAACATTTTTTCCTTCAAAAACGTATTTTCGGGGCTAACATTTTTTCCTTCAAAAACGTATTTTCGGGGCTAACATTTTTTCCTTCAAAAACGTATTTTCGGGGCTAACATTTTTTCCTTCAAAAACGTATTTTCGGGGCTAACATTTTTTCCTTCAAAAACGTATTTTCGGGGCTAACATTTTTTCCTTCAAAAACGTATTTTCGGGGCTAACATTTTTTCCTTCAAAAATAAAAATTTTCGGTGACTTTTTTCCTTTTCGGGGCTAACATTTTTTCCTTCAAAAACGTATTTTCGGGGTAACATTTTTTCCTTCAAAAACGTATTTTCGGTGCTAACATTTTTTCCTTCAAAAATGTATTTTCGGTGCTAACATTTTTTCCTTCAAAAACGTATTTTCGGGGCTAACATTTTTTCCTTCAAAAACGTATTTTCGGGGCTAACATTTTTTCCTTCAAAAACGTATTTTCGGGGCTAACATTTTTTCCTTCAAAAACGTATTTTCAAGGCTAACATTTTTTCCTTCAAAAACGTATTTTCGGTGCTAACATTTTTTCCTTCAAACCTTTTATGTATATATTTCATAAAAGTCTGTTTTTATACTTTCATAGTGTTTTGACCCCTGTTTGAAGGTTAACTATTTGTCCATAGCTGGGTCCCTAACAGGTGCTACCACCTCAGGTCAGGGTGGACCTGGGAACAACAGCAATTAAGAGGTGGTTCCATGCTCCTCGCAACCTCCCAATCAGAGGTCTTGCTACTGAATGCAGTTTACTGTCATACCCAGGAATTGGAGAATTACTAACAAAGACTTATTAATCAGCTTTATCAAGGGTTATAAAAAGCTAAAAATGAAAGCAGGAACTTACTTGCAGCTGTTGTCAAAGGGAAAAATCCCTCTTTTGGTGCTGGCTTTGGTTCAGTTTTTTGTGGAATACTTGGCTCCAAAGAAATCTGCTGAAAGAAAGAAAATGGTGTAAATCTGAAAGTTCCAGAATCTCAGAGAATCTACTTCTTTATTTTCCATGCTATGGAAAGAGTGTATCCGATCAAGAAAAATCCTTTTGAAGTAGCAAGGAGGAGGTGAAGAAGAAATTATCAGAATTGAAGCAGAGCAATCCGCAAATATTTATACTGTAAAGTAGATATTTTCTTACAGTAAATACTTGTCTGTGGCATCTGGGAAGTCTGTCAGATATCTTCATTTTGTATTTAAGACACAGTGGAAAGTGGAGGAAGGCTATAATGCCATCAAATATGATGGCTAAAAATTAATGAATTACTAATTATGACCAACCAAAATTTATTGCTATTCATATTAAATATAAATTTTTTAAGAACTAATTTGTTGATTAAATGTCAATTCACAAAGGGCTTGTTCGGTGTCGAATCACAGAAGAGATGCTTAGGAGTCAATCCTTAAACAGGCTGCCCGGGTGTCAGACCATAAGGGGCTGCCTGAGCGTCAATTGCTCAAAAGCTATGTAAATGTTAATTACTGAAAAGCTAATTATTTAAAAGTCAATTACTTGAATATTAATTACCTGTCCGGGAGTGAAGAATCCTGTTGTGGAAGTAATAGAATTAGAGATCAACCCTCGTTTCAGGCCAGTGGTGTGGGTAGTCATCAACTCAGAACCAGAAGTCTGTAACTGCTGACCTTGGGGTACATTTACAGCTGTAAAAAAAAAAAAAAAATTTTCCCTAATTTTAGATTTTATACTTAGATAGATTTTATATCAATGCAAATGAATCATTAAAATGCCTGAATTTGACAAAAGCATATGTGGGTCCCGCAGGAGGATACTAGGAAAGGAAAATTTTACTCATTTTTTTTTTCTTCATTTGATTTTTTTTTCTGTATTTATTTCTTCTTTCTTATGTGATCCAGTCCTACAAGTGAGGATAATGTTTTTTTTCCCCCCCCAAGGGAAAGATGGAGGTTAATACAGCTTGACACTATCATCATTGCAGGAGGGAGAAGAGATGGATTCATGCCGTTCCCAAGGGTATTAGCATATAATTGAATGTAATGAACTTGACTGGAATTCGAACTTTACCAACTCCAAGCTACAACCCATTACTGCACCATGCCTTTATATAAGTAAAAGTTTGTCGCTTAGCTGATTGATGTTATAGCATCACAACTCCAGAGTTTTTATATATATATATATATATATATAGGTACCTCCACTTTTTACGGGGAAATCAGCATAGCGTAATGCAAAACGCCACAAACTTAACGAAAATAAATTTTTATCGTCAAAATGTTTATCTTATTATTAAGATGAAAGACCAAATTATTTTTTAATTATTTTTCGAAATTTTTTTAATCCTTCTAACACGTTCGAAATTTTGGTTAAAATCTTGTTTTGTTTTACGTCATCAACTACTCCGAAAAATAACATTGTTTTTTTTCGCGCGTTTTTGCCGTAGAAAACACATTAATTTGGAAATTCTTGTAAAAATCAAATAATTGTCCGATTTTAATGAAATTTTCAGGACTTATTCAGAAATGAATGAAATTATTTTTAATTTTCTGTTTTGTTTTAAATATTGGTAGGAACATTTTTTTTTTCAAATGTATTACCCCCCACTTACTTAATTTCATGAAATTTCGCACAAAACTTTTTTGTTCCAGTGATTTTTTTTTTTGGTTAAAAGTAGGAGTCATTGGAGATAGAAAAAACAAAGTCGCTGATTTCCAAATTGACGCGCAAAGAACTTCAAATCTGCTCTGAATTGAAAAATAATAAATCCAATAAATTTATGACATTATTACTTAATTAAAAAAGCTCCTAATTGCTTTTGTAAATAAATAATATTAAGGACAATATTGTCTGAAAAAAATTTTAAAAATTTGATAAATAATGAATTTTTACAAGAATTTTTTTTCAATTTTTTTCAATTTTAATTTTAATAATTTAAAAAAAATTTAATAGTTTAAAATCGTGTAAATTTCTGTATTTGTTTGTTCCGATGAGATTATATAATAATAAAGTGAAAAAAAAATTACGAATCCAAAATTGCAAAGCTTATTATTTGTTAGGGGGGCTCAATGATTTTTTAAATAATTTTATTTGTATTTTTTGGGTTCCTTATTTTCACGTACGGTAGACTATAAGTGCCATAATTATGTAACAGGTCACGTGATCTAAGAGTTTTGTCCCTTTATTCTACTTATGTCAAATTTTCATTTTACTAAAATGATTTTAGTTTCTTATCTCGTCTTGTTACAATAAATCCCAAATGAGCTGCGGTTCTCCAAAAAAGATATAAAACGCAGATACATGGACAGGAGAAGAAAGTAATTAGTAGCTCCCTTGACCCCAAGTCAAGCAGCTTACTATGTTCGCCTCTCTCCTCTTATCTTTTACAGTCTCAAAAACTACTTACCGACCTAAGGAGGGAATATCATATATCAAAGACATTCCTTAATGCCTAAGCATTGAGGGTCGAGGGTTGTAGTTATACTGACTGAACTTGAATTCTTTTTGTCGTTCGCACTTTTTTTTTAATGACATTTATTTTGTTAAAGAAAGACGTTTAAAAATGTATTTTTTTATTTTAATGACAGTTATAATTTTAATAAAGACATTTAAATTTATTTTGAAAATAATGTTTAATTAATTTCAGTTATTAAACTTTATTTCCTGCATATTTGAAATTAGGTTTTTCATTTTCTAATTGTTTGTTGAGTAGTTTGACTTTTCAACTGTGTTCACAATTTTTCTAGAAATAGAAAAACGTATTTTCTTAGTTTCGCTTTCAGTTTCATGACACTGACAGTTATTTTAATTGTGATAAAAAAGAAACATTTAAATTAATTTTGAAAATTATATTTAATTAATTTGAATTATTTTTAAAATTTATTTCCTGCTTATTTGAAATTAGCCTAGGTTTTTCATTTTCTATTAATTTTTTTGTTGAATAGTTATTCAACAAAAAAATTAATACTTTTCTTTTCTACTGTGTTCATTCTTTTTTCGAAATAGAAAACTAGTTTTTTTTATTTTACTTAATGTTAATTAAAGTTTATTAATGATTACTGATTAAATAATAATTTATTTATTAAAAAATTCCAAATCAAGATGTTAATTTTTTGGCTTATTTATGTTATTTTTAATTTTTGTTAATTATAGATGTCTATGAAAATTTGTCATTTCTGGCCATCCGTAGCAGCTGTCAACACCTTGTCAGTTAACACTTCGTCAAACATTCGATCTGATAAACACGATCAATCGTTAATAATTTGTTGCATATTACTTTTTTATGCAATAAATAAGTAATATTTGTTTCAATTCAGATAAATTAAACTTTCAATTTTCAAATTGGACTAAAATAAAGTGTCAGAAATCTTTTGAAATATTTTTAAAAATTTATGATTTGTGTTTGTTTACAAATTCTTTAATTTTAAGAAAATGGCCGCTTTTAAGAAAATGTTAAGAAATTGAAATTAAATGTGACATTCAAATTTAATAATTTCTATATGAAATACACCAGAATTTTCTCATTAATGGAAATAATAAATTTAATCATTAAGCTTTCATTTAAATTTAAAATGAAATCTTGAAGAATGTTTTTTTATTTTAAAATTTTAATTTTAAAATTAGGTATCGTAAATTTTTGCCGAAAAAGTGGAGGTACCTATATATATATATATATATATATATATATATATATATATAGGAAAAACTACTAAAAAGTTGTAAGTTTAAAAATGTATTTTTTTGCCAGTATTTATTTATTTCTATTATTATATATATATATATATATATATATATATATATATATATATATATATTTATTTGATATTTCAGACCGGCCTCGGCCTTTCATCAGAAACAAATGATTTTAAAATTTAAACTGTTTTTATTTATATATATATATATATATATATATATATATATATATACGAGAGTGCATATGAAGTCACAAGTATATTCGCCTGAAGAAAGTCAACTGTAGACTCGAAACAAATGTAGCGACACAAATACCATTATGGACACTTAATATATCATACAAAATGCAAGTAATAATTATGATAATAGCAACAACAATAAATTTACACTTTAAAACAAAATGTTCACGGC
Organism: Ascarosepion bandense; assembly: GCA_037127315.1. Classification (NCBI taxonomy): domain Eukaryota; kingdom Metazoa; phylum Mollusca; class Cephalopoda; order Sepiida; family Sepiidae; genus Ascarosepion; species Ascarosepion bandense. The sequence continues at coordinate 802,324 of JBBBDQ010001314.1, forward strand.
TTCTTGCACTTTTTCTTCACCAATTACCCTTGTTGGAAACAACCCCCATTTCTGTTTCTGATATATATATATATATATATCCAAGTGAGTATAGAATGAGGTGAGAAAAAGGAAAAGTTTTTTACGTCCAAAACATTAATTTAAAACAGCGCTCGATATATGATGTATAGAGCTGTGAATATTTATTATAAATTATGTTTTAGAACATGTACATAATTTCTTCTATATATGTCCTCTTCCCTACAATCATATGTTTGTTTCAGTGTTTGGATTTCAACACTTCCTCAGGGGGGAAAAAAAAGGAAGTGTTGAAATCCAAACACTGAAACAAACATATGATTGTAGGGAAGAGGACATATATAGAAGAAATTATGTACATGTTCTAAAACATAATTTATATATATATATATATATATATATATGAATGAGAGAGAGAGAGTGTGTGTGTGTGTGTGTGCGTGCGTGTGTGTATATATATATTATGTGTGTGTGTGTGTGTGTGTGTGTGTATATATATATTTAGTGTATTGAGGCAGCAAGTAATTTTCTAAACATATGCTGTTAAATCTAAGAGACAATGAATGTCTATTATGTTTAATCATGAGCTGTTCTAAACGTCGTATTTTTGCTTTAATTTCAGTTGAAAATAAAGACAAAAATTCTCCAACATTTGGATAATTTTTTATTGATTTTCTTCTAAGCTTGCATTTGACTACATGGTTTTGTTGTCATTTCGCGCTATCACGCGGTGTGACGTCATAAAACCGCATCGCAAATTTAAGAACTGCATTTATTATTTTTGGTAACTATTGCCGTTGCCAAGTGGAGTTTTATGTCAACACAAAATAAAATCATCGGTGATGGTGGATGTTATAATATTTCAGTTTAAACTACCTCTCTGAAGATGGCTCATGTGAGCCGAAAGCTTAGAAGAAAATCAATAAGTAATTATCCAAATGTTGGAGAATTTTTGTCTTTATTTTCAACTGAAATTTAAGCAAAACTACAATGTTTAGAACGGCTCATGATTAAACATAATAGACATTCATTGTCTCTTATATTTAACAGCATATGTTTAGAAAATATATATATATATACACACACACACACACACAAGAAAGAGAGTCTATATATAAGTCTATATAGGAAAGTGAGATATAGATAGAGAGAGAGTTGGCAGTTGATGTTTTGCACTGGTAAAATTCCCAATCATGTTGACCAGACGAGAGCAAACACACCAACCGTCAACCTTTCCTCTCATCGTAACAGAACTGAAAAAATTGACCCTTTTGACTAAGCCAATCAGCTACAATGAAAGAAAACGACATTTAACTTCATAGATAAGAAAAAATTGGTATTTTCTATTTTGACTTTGATCTTATCCCTTCTTGTGTTTACCACTGACCCATAGAATCAACGCTGTGCAATAACATCCCATTTTGAGAGTGCTGACACTTCACACCTCAAAAGACATAAGATGACCTGAGTTTGAGTTTTGTTTAATGATATATCAGCCTCTGTGAGTTATTTAATGCCAAAAATATGAGATTTTAAGGTATTTTTTTTAATGTTCGGTTATAGTGAGAAGGTTGATTTAGTCAGATTTTAATGAAAATTTCTTGTTTTTATTCTTTTTTATTTTAGAAAACTGAAGATGTCTTCTAGTTTTGTATTCAAAAATGTTTTGCTGAGAATTATTTTTTCTCTTTTAAAAATGTGTTATGGAAATAATTTTTTCCTTCCAAAACGTATTGTTGTTAATATTTTTTCTTCAAAAATGTATATTTTTTCTATAGAAGTCTATTTTTGTGTATATATTTCTATAAAAGTGTATTTTTATACTTTGATAGTGTTTTGACCCTAGTTTGGAGGGTTAACTTTTTGCCCATAGCTGGGACCCTAACAGGTGCTACCAATCCAGGTCAGGGTGGACCTGAGAACAACAGCAATTAAGAGGTGGTTCTATGCTCCTCACAACCTCCCAATCAGAGGCCTTGCTGCCAGATGCAGTTTACCATCATGCTCAGGACCAACATGAGCTGAGGACTTCCAACCAAGAATAATGTCATTTGGAGTAAATACAGGCATCCTTTCATTTGTGCACTAATATTTTTAGATACCAAAATTTAATTAGTGCATACACGATACTCGATTAGTGCAGTAAAAACATTCTTCATTTTAACCAAAGTAATTAAAAATTGATATTTTTTTATAATCACCGATTAGCCAGACTAATCAAGGGATTACTGTAATATTTATAGTAATGGTCCACAGAGTTAATTTGTCCTTCCTTGAGGCTAAGGAAACCAGAAGAGCTAATATTATTGATGGAGATGAAAAGAACAGCCCAATGTCCATGGAGCAAGGACCAGGGTTATTTAAGTAGCACTGCCTGTTCAGTCAACGGATGCCGAATGTTCCCTCATAAGGAAATGGATAATGTTACCATTAGAGATTAAGAGATCAGATACTATACTTTGATCCTAGCCTGATGGCCAGGGTGTGAAGAAAATGTGGAGTTTTCCAAAAAGTGAGTAAATATTAAGGAAAAGAATTACCTGGCGAAGATTTGGCTACTGGCTTTTCCTCATCAAGATTCAACTTTGGAATGTCTTTGTACCTCAATCTTGAGACAGTGCTCCCTGAAACAAAAAATTTCATCTGTTTATTGAATTATAAGAAAAAATGAAAAGACAACCAATTCTGTGACTTGACCAAGTCAGCCTAATAATTTTGGAAGCAAAATTTTAAATTTTTATACTTAAATATGGAATATAAGTAAACTCACAAGACGAAATTTAAAGGTCAAAGGATGATTCAACATTGAAAAAAGCAACATCAAATGACTCATATCATTGAATTGGGAATAGTAGAAGTTTTGCATCAATGTGGAAAGCAAGCCATAGTTGAGCAAATAAAATGGATGTCTGACTAACCATGCAAAACATGGGTCTTTGATTCAACGTAGGCAATGCTGGGGGATTATAAGGGAGTTAACTTTGAGCTGCTGAATGATTGATTTGAACAAGTACTGTTCCCAATTAGAACAACTGAAAACAAACAGTAACAAAATGTATTTAGAATTATTTAATCCTGCCTTTACAGAATTCTTCTTAATAAAAAAAAGAAGTATATTGAAAGAATAAAAAAGATTTTTTGTAGGAAGAAAAAATTTTGAAAAAATATACTGAATGAAGAAAAGATAAATATCAAAATTCCTCTCTATTATAATAATGACCATTGTGCGTGTGTGTGTGTGTGTGTATATTTCCCTCCTGTCACACTCATGGAGAGAGAGAGAGACACACACACAAGAGTGAGGCAGCATCAGCTCAGTTCATTCTCTTTACTACCAGTCAGCCTTTGAGATTTGAAAAAGAAATCACTCGACCGGTGGTCAAGAGCAAGGGAAAATTTAATCACCCCACTCCATTTTCTTAATAGTCACCTTATGTAAACATAGCGTGAATCACTGACAGAAAACAAAAAATGAAATTTTAATCAAAATTTGGAATATGTTAAAAAAGGATTTTAAACAATTTAAAAAATGATAACAAAATTTGATCTTTCCTCTTAATAATAGCATAAACATTTTGATGATAAAGCTTTATTTTTATTAACATTATGATATGCTGTTTTTTTTTTTTGGCAATTGAGTGGAGGTACCTAAATTTGTAGTTTCTTTCTTGTTTGACTACAACCTCCATATAAAAATGACAAATCTGATTTTGTCAACGATTTTCTATAAAAACATTACTTACTGGTATAATTTGTTTTTCAGTGCATGGTTGAAAGAAGTATGCATATTTTTTTTTCTTTCTTTCAAATCTTCATTTTTACTTTTCATAAGCGGGGAGGAAATATAGAATATTTTTCCAAATCTGTGTTTCTAAAAACCTGTGAGCATCTTTAATCTGGGTGACAGAGACATTTTGGCTCCACTCTGGAAGCATTAACTAAACAAATGTTTACACTGACTGGGACGATAAAAACCAAGAGTTCAATAATGTCATTTTAGGTCATTCTAAGTAACTTGTGAATCTTCAATGGCATACTTTTGGGTTGTAAAAGGAATCAGATTTCCTTTTTATGGCGAGATTTTTATTCGACTGTGGACAAGTAAAGCAATAAACTTTAATCGCACAATTAAGTTTTTAATTGACTGAGTCAATGGTTAGTAGTAGTGTAACTTTAATTGATGGTTAGTGTTCCAGGGTTAATTATACAAATACTAGGATACTAGAATGTCAGTCAGTTAAGTGCCATACATGATACATGCTTGGACAATCATGTCTCCTCAGAGACATGACTGACTGGGCAGAAGATTATCCCGCCGTAGGTTGTCATTGCTTTCTGTGGTAAACTGATTGCCAGCCAAAGCTATAGAACTTAAACTGTCCTATTATTTAACCCATAACTGGAGGGAAGAGACAGATTAATACCTTTCCCAAGGGAAAATGTACTTAGTTTGAATCTTATGGAATTCTGATGGAATTTCCCTGGGGTGGGAAATTTACTTTGCCTCATGAGTCTTATATTTTTATTCTTGTATACAATTATTATTGTTATTAGTAGTAGTAGTAGTTGTAGTAGTAGTAGCAGTAATTAATAACAATAATAATATTAAGAGAAGACCACGTTTTAAGAAAAGGAAAGTAAAAACAGTTTTTGACAATTTTGAACAATATTTCGACAGTATGTCTGTCTTCAAGTTATATTTTAAAAAATTCCATACCTGATTTTCTTATCTAAATAATATTTCTTCAGTTCCTATTAATGTTAACTTAAGGTACAAAGTTTGAAGTGCCTTCATGTAAAATATTTGAAATAAAGATTTATATTTAATATTTTTTTTTGATATTTTCAAAATTGCGTATGATTATCCATGGTTAGTACTTACATTTAATTGATGGTTAAACTGGTGCAAATGTGACTAAAACCGGGATGCCAGATGAGGAAAATAATATTTCAGATTTTTTTTGTGTGTGTGTGTGTGTGTGTGTGTATATGTATGTATGTATGTATGTATGTACATTTTATATTAGGCTGACAAATAATTTCAACAATGGTATATTACGGATAACAGACACTATTTGTTCTCTACTTTAATTAACCCGAGAATACTAACCATGGGTATATAGTACCCAGTGCAAATGACACCATTTTAATTACAATTTAATTAAATTTTCAGTACTTGATTTTCTTACCTAAATAATATGTTTTTCAGTTCCTATTAATGTTAACTCAAAGTACAAAGTTTGAAGTGCCTGCATGTAAAATATTTCAAATAAAGATTTATATTTAATATTCTTTTGATATTTTCAAAATCGGGTACGATATACCTATGGTTAGTGGTGGTGTAACTTTTAATTGATGGTTAGTGTTCCAGGGTTAACTTTTTAATTAATGCATGTAATCAAATGCCAATCACAGAAATAACAACGATTATGTCTGAACTGACCACGACTATCAGGTTTCACAAGACTGACACTCCTTTTTGACAAATGTTCCCGGAGCTTCGTTTGTTTCAAAGGGGAGATAACCACAACCTTGGGAGAAGTGACTTCAGTTGATTGTTTGGAGTCAGTAGCAATCAATGTGTCTGCAAGGCTGGAGAGTTCACTTTCCCTGCAAGAAGAGTGAAGTGGGGGGGAAAAAAAAAAAAAATTAATACCAAAAAATAAAAAATTTCTCATACTTACATTTTTATTATTTCTTTTATCCCAGATGAGCTGCTGTATTTTGTCTGCGACTTTGGTCCCAAAATGGTTTGTTACATTCGTAAATTTATTTTAAAAAGACAATTCTTTTTCCATCACAAAATGACTGCATGACTTTGTAAGTGTTATGCGTGAGTGATTTACATGTGTTTGTGACATTTAATGTACACACATCATTAAACTGAATTTTAAATAAAACACTGAAATAATACATTACACTCTCAGTCTGGAAAACCCTGATCTTGGGCTGAGCAAGAAATTCAAAGCTAGAAACAAAAAATGTTTTTTTTAAAAAAAAAAGATAGTTATTAAATTCTGTCTGAATTTCAAAGATATATTTTTATGGCATATCAACACCTCGGCGGGTCATTTATGGCCAACTAAATTTTTTATTTATTTATTGCTGGTAATACCTTTTTCTTTCAACAATTTATTGTTGTTTATATAAGTTTTTGTGTCTAGTAATACATTTTTCTTTTCGAGTATCAAGACTCATTGGGATTTGTTTTTTTAAGGGCAGGGTCCCCAAGTCCTACCCTGTTATTTAACCCATAACTGGAGGGAAGGGACGGATTAATACCTTTCCCAAGGGTATCTGTGCATAAGTGAATGCAATGAATTCAACTGGAATTCCAACTCAGCTCATCGATTTTTCTTTCCGAGCTGACATCCACTGCACCACAAGGCACATCCGTCACTAAACGCTTACAGCACTTGGTATTCCCAAGCGGTCACCCATCTAAGTACTGACCAGGCTCAACATTGCTTAACTTCGGTGATCGAGTTAGAACCGGTGTATTCAACGTGATATGGCCGTAAGCCACTTCAACGATGAGGAGTTATCATTATTTACACTATTGTCCTCATCCTTGTTTTACTTATGCTTCAGTCGCTGTTCTCTGTCCTTCATCAGGTGTACATTGATCTGGGTAACCTGCAAGGAATCCTGAACTGAACCCTTTATTCAACCTTGTATTTAATAAAGAAGGACAAATGACATCAAGTCTTTAACAGCAATCAAAATATGACAGCAGTAGCAATCAACAGGCAATTCAAGTCACTACAATGGCCTAATGAATTTAATCATTGGTTTGTGAATTTGGTGACAATGGTTATAAGTTCAATTTCTGGGTCGGAAACAAGCAAACAATAAATCAGAACTAGACAATACGGAATGAGAACAGTCTACTCCCGTAGAGTTGATAAAGGGTTCAATTCAGAATTTCCTGAAGATGGATATACACCCAAAAAAGGCCAAGGAGGGGAGGGGAGGGGACACAATGTTGTGATAAAGACAATAGTTTCAATATAATTTTGAGTTTTGTTTAACGGCATATCAACCTCTGTGGATTATTTAATGCCAAATATATTAGATTTTAAGGTATTATTTTAATGTACAGTTATATTGAGAATGTTGATTTAGTCAGATTTTAATGAAATTTTTTTGTTTTATTCTTTTTTATTATAGTAAACTGAAAATGTCTTCCAGTTTTGTATTAAAAAATGCTTTGCTGAGAATAATTTTTTCCTTTAAAAATGTATGGTAATAACTTTTTTTCAAAAATGTATATTTTTCTATAAAAGTCTATTTTTATGTATATATTTCTATAAAAGTGTATTTTTATACTTTCAGAGTGTTTTGACCCCAATTTGTGGGTTAACTATTTGTCCATAGCTGGGACCCTAACAGGTGCTACCACTCCGGGTCAGGGTGGACCTGGGAACAACAGCAATTAAGAGTTGGTTCCATGCTCCTCACAACCCACCAATCAGAGGATTTGTGGCCGGATGCAGTTTACCGTCACACCCAGGACACAAATTCCGGTTGAATTCTTTGCATTCACTTACACACAAATATCCTTGGGAAAGGTATTAATCCATCTCTTCCTCCAGTTATGGATTAAATAATAGGACAGATTGTGTTCTATAGCCTTGGCTGGCAACCAGTCTACTGCAGAAGGCAATAGCAACCTAATGTGAGATAATCTTCTGCCCAGTCAGTCATGTCTCTTTTGAGACATGATTGCCCAAAGCATGTATTGTGTATGGCACTTAACTGACCGAATTCTACCCAGCAAATTTTAGAATTAAAATCAAAACTGGAAGAATTTATACAAAGTTTTAGCATTTAGCTAAAAACTAAAAAGATAATTTATCCTCACTTGGACACACAAGGTAGCTGCTAGAAAGAGTTTGAGCATGAAAGTGAATGCAATGAAGCTTGTTCTGCCACTTTATCTAGTCTAGTCACCAACTTGATGTAGTAGACCAGTGTGATGTAAAAGAAAATCCATTTTGTACCAAGTCAAAAAAATTTCAGGAAAAACAGGCTGATAGGTTTTCCCCACTTTTTTTTTTTTTTTTTTATACTTTTTTGCTAATCATTAATCTCCAAAATGAAATTAAGAGAAGAAGGTTGACCAAACAGATCAAATATGATCACTTACTGCTACATGCATTAAAAAGAATTATTCTGCTACTTGGAAAAAAATTTTTTTAGACGACTCTGCCCTTGGAGAGAGTAAAAAAAAAAAAAAAAAATAACACACCCATTTTTGTTATTGTGATCATGTCCTAACAGTTGATAATCTGGACCTAGTCAGATGAATTTAAATTTCAGCTGAACTAGTCTCTGTTCATTTCACACTAAGGCCCTAGGAAAAGGCATGAATCCATTTTCTCCTGTTTAGAGTTAGAGTCAAAAAAATTTCAGGAAAAACAGGCTGATAGGTTTCCCCCACCTTTTTTTTTTTTTTATACTTTTTTGCTAATCATTAATCTCCAAAATGAAATTAAGAGAAGAAGGTTGACCAAACAGATCAAATATGATCATTTATCCTGGTCAGTTCAGACACCAGGAATAAGTAAAAACAAAAAAGGAAAAAAAAAGAAAAAAAGAAAAAAAAACGGAAAAAGAAAGAAAAACGGAAAAAGAAAGAAAAACGGAAAAAAACGGAAAAAGAAAGAAAAACGGAAAAAGAAAGAAAAACGGAAAAAGAAAGAAAAACGGGAAAAGAAAGAAAAACGGAAAAAGAAAGAAAAAACGGGAAAAGAAAGAAAAACGGGAAAAGAAAGAAAACGGAAAAAGAGGAAAAATTTAAAAAGGAAAAAGGAAAAAGAAAAAGGGTTCTTTAGTTGGTAAGCACAGAAAGAGCTTGGAATTTAAAACCATGGATTGATTTGTTTTTTATGATTTGTCATCCTCTTACAGTTTATTTAAAGCCAGAAAATATTCTTTAAGTTATAACAGTTTGAGGTCGGAGAGATAGTAATGATTTACTGATAAAAGTCCTACTAATTAACCCATAGCTGAAGGAGAAAAGCTGAATTTATACCTTACCCAAGGGTAGTTGTGCATAAGTGAATATAATGAAGGTTGGAATTGGAACTCAGCTCTCCAATTTCCAATTCTGAGCTGATATTCATTACACCAGCCTCACATTCAATTTTACAGCTCCTATTATTCCCCAGTGGCCACTTATCTAGATACCGATCAGGATTGTCCAAGTGATGTGGCCCTAAATTTCAAAACCATGGAGAAGGCAATAAGAAATCACTATTGCTACTAACAGTTTATAGAGAGAGAGAGAGAGAGAGAGAGATAAAGAAAAGAAGCTGTGGAAAGCCATGATTACTTAAACCTTGGATGGATATGGGATCTAAGGTTGAGGAGGATGGTGATCTCTGATCAGATAGTTCTTCAGGATGTAGGCGATCATGGCTTTCTACGTTTCCCTATCACTGGTGGCTCTGAGCACACCTTCTCCTGTTACAGCATGCAATCCTCGTAGGATGGAGAGGAACAGACAAAAAAAAGACCAAAAAAAAAAAAAAAAAAAAATTACAACAACAAAAAAATTATTGACAAAAAGACAAAAAAACCTTACCCAGGTTTAATGGTGGGAAAATTTTCATAATCCCAGGAATTCTTCTTATACAAGTGCATATCTTTCAATTGCACAGAGATATTCTTCAGGAGGAATTTCTGTCCATTAATAATATTCTGGTTTTTCTTGATCACATGATAAACAGTGTCGACTCCGGAAGGTTTGAATTTGCTACCAAAAAAGAAGCAAAAGACTTCCAAATCTTAAAAACAAACGATGACACGATATTAAGAACAAATATCGAAAATAAAAAGGCAAACGCTGAAATAAGTGAAGCTGCAAGTTAGAATTAAAACACCTCAAGAAAAAAAAAAAAAATTGTGGCTCATAGAGAAAGATTTGGTAAACTCCAATCGACTAGAGCACCAGTTCCTTGCTTCATGAATGCCGGATGTTTCTTCATAAGGAAACAGTTAATATTACCATTATCAATGATTATCTATCCAAAAAAGAAAGAAATGAAATGAAAAAAAAAAAAATAATAAATAAAATAACTAATATCAACTTTTCTTTTTAATCAAAATGTTCATATTTATATTTTGACTAGCAGTATAGCCCAGCGTCGCTCGGGTGTAATGAAAGCTTTAAAACTAATCCATGGACCTGGAGCTCAGACTCAGCCTAAAGAATATTTGAAATAATAAAACAATTGTGACAATTTAACAATCACCTAAAATTATATATATATATATATATATATATATATATATATATATATATATATATATATATACTAGCAGTATAGCCTGGCGTTTCTCGGGTGTAATGAAAGCTTTAAAACTAATCCATGGTCCTGGAGCTCAGTCAAATTTTGATTTCCTGGTATCGATATCAAATCAGTCTTTCTTGTCGTAAACTGAATTTTGAAGGCTAAATAAGTCCTCTGAGTAATGGCTGAGACTAAGAACTACAATTATACCTACTTAGAGCCAAACCCAAAGCAAAAACTAAAATAAAAGGGCTGAAAAAAAAAAAAAAAAAAAAATACAGACATACAGGCAGATAAACAGACACACACAAACATCTTGCCTTTTATATATATATATATATATATATATATATATATATATATATATATACTATCAATTTTCTGCACTATTGTAAGAACTGCAACTTTGAAACTTCTGAATATCGTTTCTTATGTCTTTGTCTATGAGTGTATCAAATTTGTTTAAAATCAGACCACTCGTTCTATAACCAGATTTTTTCGATCATCGATTTTCAATATTTATCGGGGGTACCTCGATACAAAACCTAGCTAAGAACACCCTTATAGTACAACTGTGTAAATTTTCAAGAAAACCGGTTCAGCTGTTTCAGAGTCTATAGGTAACGGATACACACACAAAGTTCCATTTATAAATAAGTTTAAATTAAAAAGAAATTTAATGTGTCAATGTTTTTTTCATTATTTCATAATGACATAACGCATAAATATTTTTGGCCCACTGAGTTTGACAATCAGCCAACAGTGTTGACTAATGCACTAAATCTCAACTATGTAAACAAGGTTTACACTCATAAAACCTTTGACCGTATTCTGCTGGACATCAAAAAGAAAAGAATGATATTATTTACATTCAGATTATTCTCCTCGTCTTTTTTGTTGCCATCAAATGTTTTAGCCGCTGGGCTCTCTCTCACCCTCTTCAAATGTCAATCCAGGAAACCTTTAGGGAATTTTGAACTGAATCCAGTTTACTTCATAGATCTTCTCACCCTGTGAGATCAAAAATACCATGTGGAAGAGAAGTGAAGGGTCATGAAGGATACAAACAGTAACTAGATCGATTGGAACCGTGCTCATCAACACTATACCAATGACAAACTAGTAATAATAATAATAATGAGGAGCCAGCTTTATGGTAACCATGATGGTCTGAAAGAATCTGAGGACATACATGGCAGAGAAAAGTCACACACACACACACACACACACACACACACACACACACACACACAAAGGGTGACTTTTGGTGTTAAAAACAAATATATATATATATATATTTGTTTTAACAGCAAAAGCCACCCTTTACAAGACCCGAGGACCCTTAAAGATAGGTTACGTTAGGAGACAAACTGTATGGTTAATCCTAGCCTTGAACAGGTTAAGATTGTCGTGATCAGCGAAATATCCACAGAGCAGGGGTTTATGGGAAGAAGCAGTTCGAGTGGAACTTACTTCTCATTGACAGAATATGGAGGGAATGTGGGTGATTTGATACAATATAATTGTCCCCCAAAAGTAGGCATACTATTTGTTTCATGTTTCACAGAGATAACTTTATGAAACTGTTCTTTCAGCAAAGATAGAGCACCTCCCCATTATACTTTGGAACCTTAACCAAAACCTTCTGACAGTGTTGGTTTAGAAGAAGGGGCAGTGTTAAAGGGTTACTACATTTAACTGACCTAACACCAATGAATTTCTTTTTTAGGAGTGTTGTAAAGAACATCGGGAGAGCCGAGTTGAATTCCTTGCATCCACTTACGTGCACTTACTTGGGAAAGGTATTAATCCGCCTCTTCCCTCCAGTTACGGGTTAAGTAACAGGACAGATTGGGTTCTACAGCCTTGGTCAGTAACCAGTCTACAGCAGAAAACAATGGCAACCCACTGCGGGATAATCTTATGCCCAGTCAGTCATGTCTCCAAAGAGACATGATCACCCAAGCATGTATCACATATGGCACTTAACTGACTGAGTGAATATAATAGTTGTAAACATGATTAAGGCTTCTACTGGGTATAAAGTGGGGGATCAGTTTTATACTGTTATTAAGTAATAAACTGATCCCCCATTAATTACTACTTTATAATATAATACATCTCTTCCCCCTCTAGCTATGAGTCAAATAACAGGACAGATTGGGTTCTATAGCCTTGGCTGGCAACCAGTCTACTGTGGGATAATCTTCTGCTCAGTCAGTCATGTCTCTTTGGAGACATGATCGCCTAAGCGTGTATCATGTATGGCACTTAACTGACTGGCTTTAAAGAACAAGGTTTATGAAAGAAATTCCAGAACAGTAAACAAATTAAGAGTACATCTCAGAAGTCGTTATTTAACTGATGTGGATCGGGATTTGTGTTGCGTTGTGAGTCAGAGTTCCGGAAAGGTTTGAGAAATGTTGCAATACTGAAGGAGGACATTTTGAACAGCTAAGACATTAAACCGGGCTAAAAAAAATGTAAGTAAAGTGTTAAACAAATATGAGCATAATAAATAAATATAAATTTTATAAGACGTTTCAAAAAATATGTCAAGTGCATACCTACATGGCCCAGTGGATATAGCGTTGGTTAGTTCCAGTAATTTGATCCAAAGAGTTGCAAGTTCAATACCTGACTACAGCAGTGATGAACAAATAACTTAGAGAGTTGACTTAAAGGGAGATAACTACATGACATCTGGAAGTAGCATGGCACATAGAATGAGAATGATATACCCCAGTGATCGAAATAGTGTTTGGTTCGAAATTCTTAGCATCTGAAGAAGGGCAGAGCATAAAACATCATAAACATGGCAATAAAGATGAGTTTGAATTTGAATTTTGTTTAACGGCATATAAACAAACCTCTGTGGACGTTGTTTGTTATACCAGGACCAGCACTAAAAATGAGGACAACAGCCCAAACAAAGTGTATAATGTAAATGCTACATCATCTCAAAAGTATAGACAAATACTGTTATATATTTAACTGTCCGGTACAAGGCCACAAACAAACACGGGTGTATATAAAAATATATCAGTGATATTTTTATTAATGAATGATGGACCGTGTGGCCTAGTGAACAGAGAGTTGAGGGAGCGTGCCTCTAAGGTTGACAGGGTGACGGGGGGTGTCGTCGTATCTGTTCTCCTCTACGTCTCTCTGCCTAGACTGCCTGTCGAGACTGACTGACTCTGACTCTTCTGTCGAGACTCTCTGACTGGCGAATCCGTGTTTTCGCAGTCTTTATATATCTTCCAAAACCGGGACTCGTTTCTTCCGGCTTTGCCTTGATCACGCGACGCCTACGTAAATTCTCAGAGACACCTGTTCTGTCTGCCTCTTGTAGCCATTTCTGCTACTGCCGGAAATAAGGTCAAACAAACATCCGTTCCTTTCGACGACCGGAAAACACCCCCGCTTCCTCACTTCCTTCTTCGGGTGGGGCCAGATTATTATATTACAATACTACCGAATGTAAGCCGACTTTCAGCCCGTTCTATATAATGTGTATTTTGTTTTCGTGTGTCAGTTGGTGGCATCGTTTTTTTCTTTTGTTTATTTGAAATATGTTTAGAATATGTTTAGAATATGTTTAGAATATTGAAATATGTTTAGAATATGTTTAGAATATTGAAATATGTTTAGAAATATGTTTAGAATATTGAAATATGTTTAGAATATGTTTAGAAATATGTTTAGAATATTGAAATATGTTTAGAATATGTTTAGAAATATGTTTAGAATATTGAAATATGTTTAGAATATGTTTAGAAATATGTTTAGAATATTGAAATATATTTAGAATATGTTTAGAAATATGTTTAGAATATGTTTAGAAATATGTTTAGAATATTGAAATATGTTTAGAATATGTTTAGAAATATGTTTAGAATATTGAAATATGTTTAGAATATGTTTAGAAATATGTTTAGAATATTGAAATATGTTTAGAATGTTTGTTCCTTAAAATGAATAAAATTTTATTTAGAACTTTTTATGTCTAAAGCTTCTAATATTTGTAATCATTTTTTATCATTTTTGTCGGATAGCATTTTGGTGTTATTTATATGTATTTGTCTGCTATGTTGTTGTTGGTTGGTGATATAGGATTTAATTGAGCAATCTAAACTTTTTTATAAATGGAACTTTGTCTGTGTGTGTGTGTGTGTGTGTGTGTGCGTTACCTATAGACTCTGAAACAGCTGAACCGATTCTCTTGAAAATTTACACAGTTGTACTATAAGCGTCTGCGAGTGTTCTTAGCTAAGTTTTGTGTCGAGGTACCCCCGATAAATATCAAAAATCAATAATAAAAAAAAATCGGGTTATAGAAGGAGTGGGCCGATTTTAATCAAATTTGATACACTCATAGACAGACAAATACATAAGAAACGATATTCAGAAGTTTCAAGGTTGCAGTTCTTACAATAGTGCAGAAAATCGATAATATATATATAAAAGGCAAGATATTTATGTGTGTGTTTATCTGTCAGTATGTCCTTTATACAAATCCACAATTTTTATCCAATTCTCACCAAACTTCAAAATTTGACTTACATCCATTCATTTTTCTTTCAGTCTACGGTTTCGCTTTAACTGGAAACAACTATTGCTTTTTAGTCTTTCGTGCCAACGTCCAAATAGTCTGAGCTCCAGGACCATGGATTAGTTTTAAAGCTTTCATTACAACCGAGCAACGCCGGGCTATACTGCTAGTATATATATATATATATATATATATATATTAGGTGCCATTGGTAAATTGTCGCAATTATTTTATTATTTCAAATATTTTTTAGGCTGAGTCTGAGCTCCAGGAACATGGATTAGTTTTAAAGCTTTCATTACACCTGAGCAACGCCGGGCTATACTGCTAGTTATCACATAAATGACAAGCAAACCAATGTGATAATGTATTGATTGTGTAACCAATGTATGGATGTTATTTTTTAATTAGTCTTCCCTTTTACACATGCATAAAATTACATAAAAAAAAGAGTAAGCAACAATAAATTTATTTTACTGTTGAAAAATAAACAATTTGGTCAAAGGGAATGTTCAAAAGGATCAACATGTCAAGATTTCTTACCGTCCTTTTGTGTTACACTGGTTCTGAAAGTCTTCCCACTGCTGATCAAGGACTACATTGGCATCACAAAGTCCATTGGCAACCACTTGCTGCATCTGATGCAAAGTGTTCATGATCTCAGCACTGGCAGGGTCGAGACACTGAGTTCGCAGCAGCTTGTGGTAGCGCACGTCATGGTTACGTTCATCCTTGATGCGACATTCCTCAAGCATATGGAACAAATCAAACAGCGAGAGTTTCTCCTCAGCAATCTCTTTCTGCTGAACCTGAAGGAGGAGAAAAGCGAGAGAAAATGATGATGAGGAAAAAAAAAATAGAACAAAAAGCAAAGAGAAGGAGAAGAAAAGATGTATTAAAAACCAAAGAGAAGAGATAAAAAGGAATGGAATAGGAGGGAAGGAATGAGGAGAGTGGAACGAAAAAGGGAGAAGGGATGAGGAGAAGGGGACAAAAAAGGACAAAGAAAGGAACAAGGAAGGAGGAGGAAGGGGTACAAAATGGAAGGAGGAGGAAGGGGTACAAAATGGAAGGAGGGGGAAGGGGGCACAAAATAAAAGGAAGGGGAAGGGGGTACAAAATGAAAGGAGGAGGGATACAAAATGGAAGGAGAAGAAAGGGGGTACAAAAAGGAAAGAGAAGGGGAATAAAAAGAAAGAAGTAGAAGGGGGACAAAAAGAAAGAAGGGGAAGGGGGTGCAAAAAGGAAGGAGGGGATGGGGGTGCAAAAAGGAAGGAGGGGAGGGGGTGCAAAAGGAAGGAGGGGATGGGGGTGCAAAAAGGAAGGATGGGATGAGGGTGCAAAAAGGAAGGAGGGGATGGGGGTGCAAAAAGGAAGGAGGGGATGGGGGTACAAAAAGGAAGGAGGGGATGGGGGTACAAAAAGGAAGGAGGGGATGGGGGTACAAAAAGGAAGGAGGGGATGAGGGTACGAAAAGGAAGAAGACCTCAATCATTGGTCAGTTTGGAGAATTTGCATTCGTTGTAACCTTCATGTGTACAGGTAAACGAAAAAACATTCATGCTATGTTTGTACAACAAAAAAACCAACACATACTCTACATGAGGTGAATTTTCTCCATTAATTGAGTTCGTGAGTTCAACCCTACACAACCATAACAAATCGTATTTTGCTCCAAATTTATGCACAACACACTATTTTACCAAAATGCCGCCAAGATTTACCGTTGTCGTCTTCTTGATTTCACTAGAAAATGCTGTCATCTTTTCAGTCTTCACTCTCAACTCTTTTTTCTCTTCCTCGGTGCCTACAATTGCTTGGCAGGAATTGGAACGCATTTTCAAGTTTTCAAGCTCTTGCCTGAAATGACTGATCTGAAAGACGAAAAGAAAAAAAATAAATACAATATTTCAAAACCTTCTAAATAATAATTATTTCAATTCAGAGATGAGGTACGATTTCTTCATTTAATTGTTGTTTTGTATCATCACACCTATCCGAGCTCGGAATTAATGTTGTCTTATCGCATCAAAAATGACACAACATGAGCTTGGAGTGACTTGGAATGATGCCAGGACAATAAAACATTTTTAATTAAAATTATATTTATTTTAAAAGCAACTAGTTTCTGATATAGAAATAAAATTCTTACTTCTCAACAATAGTGGTAGTTGGCTTTTAATAAATGTAACATGTATACACAGTCAGTCAAGTGCCATACATGATACACGCTTTGGGCGATCATGTCGCGAAAGAGACATGGCTGACTGGGCAGAAGATTATCCCGCAGTAGGTTGCCATTGCTTTCTGCGGCAGACTGGTTGCCAGCCAAGGCTATAGAATCAAATCTGTCCTATTATTTGACTCATAGCTACAAAGGGAAGAGATGTATTATATTGTTAAGTAGTAATTAGTGAGGGATCAGTTTATTATTTTATAACAATATAAAACTGATCCCCCACTTTATGCCTAGTAGAAGCCTTAATCATGTTATCAATTATTATATTCAGTCAGTCTGTTAAGTGTCATACACGATACATGCTTTGGGCGATTATATCTCGAAAGAGACATGGCTGACTGGGCAGAAGATTATCCCGCAGTAGGTTGCCATTGCTTTCTGCGGTAGACTGGTTGCCGACCAAGGCTATAGAACCCAATCTGTCCTGTTATTTAACCCATAACTGAAGGGGAGAGACGGATTAATACCTTTCCCAAGAGTATTTGCACGTAAGTGAATGCAGTGAATTCAGCTGAAATTCAAACTCGGCTCCCCAATTTCTCGATCTGAGCTGATATCCATTGAACCACTTCCGCACATACAGGGTTGCCAAATGTCCCTTGTATGTCCCATATTGGATAATTTTGTTCCGTCTTGTACGTCATGGATTTAGTTCATTTTCAAATTTCAGAATAAAAAATATAATTTTACAGTTCTTGGTTGTAACTTTATAATTAAACATTTTTTTTCAGATTTCCTTGATGAAAATAAACCATAACAAGTGTTGCTAGAAGTTTACACAAAGCTGACGTCTTCATTTCATTGTTGTCTGTATTAAATGTTTTCAGATGATTTTACTTTTATTTTCCTCGTAAGACATAAAAATCACTGCTTTCACCTTATGTCTCTCCTTTAATATATTAATGTGGGTGTGTAGAAATGTGTGTGTGTGTTTATATATATATATATATATATACATACACACACAGGGTATCCATAAAATCCGTGCGCACTTTAAAGAATTCATTACTTTATTTGTATTTGTGATAGAAATAATCTGTAAAAAATGTTATGAAAATTAATGTTTCAACAAGATGGAGCTCCTTGTCACTTTGCTCTGCGTGTAAGACAGTTTCTAAATCAGGAATTTCCTAACAGATGAATCGGAAGGGGTGGACCATTTTATTGGCCTCCACGTTCGCCAGATTTGACTCCATTAGATTTTTTTTATTGGGACATATGAAAACAATTGTGTATGCAACCAAACCGAGTTCATTAGCAGATTTGAAATGTGATTTCAGGCATTACTGTAAATCATTTGGCAAAGTTTTCTGAACTGCAAAATCTTATTACCCTTTGTATTGCTAATGATGGAGGACATGTGGAAACTTAAATAAAATTTCAATAAAACTGTAAAAAATATAGATTTACTTCTTTCTAATCTTTTTTACAAATTATTTCTATCACAAATACAAATAAAGTTATGAATTTTTCAAAGTGCACACAAACTTGATGAACACCCTATATATATATATATTAAAAGTAGAATCCTTGTTACTTGGTAAGGTAAATTCCACAGGGGATTAAACCCAATGAGAACTCAATGTTATGATTTAACAGAGTATAATAATAATGAAAATAAGTTGGATGTTTTTATAAATCCATTCGTAATATTTTATTTCATGGATTTCTTATAGACTGCTCATCAGACCAAATTCATACAACAACGAATCGGTATAAATTTTAACCCATTCATTGTTGTATGAATTTGGTCTGATGAGCAGTCTTCAAGAAATCCATTAAATAAAATATTACCAATGGATTTATAAAAACATCCAACTTATTTTCATTATATATATATATATATATAATTATTTCACTCCAAGCAAGACAGGGCCGCCACTAGTATGCAGGGGGTTACAGTGAGAGAAAAAAAAGTTACAGGAGATATCAAAGAAATAATAAAAGACAGATGGGAATCAAGGTGATACAAGATGGCGATTGCATTCAGATTTTTGGAGATTGTAGCTAGATTGGGAAGTAAATATATGGAAGGGGATTTCCACAGGTTGGAAATGCACAGAAAGAAACTGTTGGAATAGAAGTGAAGGTTACATTCAACTTATTTCAACGGTAAAAGTGTAGGACCTTGAAGGCCATCCATATTTCAAATTTTCTACTCTGAAAACCCTATTTATAACATAATGTACAAATTTATTCAATGTTAAATTGAATAAATTGTTTTTAATTTAAATGTAGCAATATTTAATTTTAAGTTTTGTTCTTGAGACTTGACAACAAAAATATTGAACACCAATTATTTATTAGATTGTTCATTTACAAGAATAATTTTAGTTTTAGTTTTAAACAGTCTAAAACTAATGCAATTGTATTAAAATGCAATGCAATATATATATATATATATATTTTTTTTTTTAATCATATCACCCCAAGCAAGGCGATAATGCCACTGATGCGCAAGGGTCTATGTAAGGGTAAAAAGAATGCAAAAGAGAAATCCGGAAACCATGTCCTAACCAGGGAACAAGGGATGAGCCTCTACACCTGTTCAATAGACGTGGGTGGAGTGTGAACCAGGCGATAGTTTAGTCTATCTAAAGGAATAAATATGAAAATTTTTTATTCATCACTTTATAAACATTTACTAAATTATTAGAACAGTTTTTAAATTGTATGTCAAATGGTGTAGTGTTGCTATAAGTTTAAATGAAACTGATCTCTTTATTTCTGTATTAAATATTTTCAAATGATTTCACCTTTACAAAATTTCTTTTTAGTTTGAATCAAATAATTATCAAATGATTTTACTTTTATTTCCTCATAAGCCATAAAAAACATATCTCTCCATTTATATAATATATACACCCTTGTGCAAATTATATCTCTCCATTTATATAATATATACACCCTTATGCAAATTAACTGAAACAAAAACAAATGATGTCTTCCTAGGATCTTTCACACTTTCCCTGATCGTGTATACGTTTCTCTTGGCATTGTTTTTCTCTTTCGACTGCATTTTCCTTGATGCTTTAAACTGATCGATCCAGTTTATTTCTTCACCTTCATGACACAACTGACAGTCGAAAGGCTGACACAAACAATATCTGCAATTTCTCTGTAAGGCTTGCCAGTGTGTTCATGCAACATTACAATTTTTGGACATTTTCTTGGAGTAACGTCCATCATAGACAATGGCCATAGAAAAACTCATCAACAGTCAAGACAATAGTGTCTGGGTGTGATAAAAATCTGATACAATCACGAAAGGGGCAATGTTATTCAAGTCTAAACAAATTTCATCATACAATCCGAAAACAGATTCATATTGCTGCACATCAATGCAAATGACCTAATCTGAGGAAAAAATAGAAATCGATTACACCCTGTCACTCCAATGGTGAAAGAAAGGAAACTAAAGCAATTAATTTGCACAAGGGTGCAGATCTGGGTAACCTACAGAGAATTCTGAATGGAACCGGTTATTTAAACTACTAAAAACAAAAAAGAAAAAGCAAAACAGAAAAAGCAAAACAGAAAAAAAGAAAAAGCATAAAAGAAAAAAAAAACAAAGAAAAAGCATAAAAACAAAAAACAAAAAAACAAAAAGCGAAAACAAAAAGCGAAAAAGCAAAAAAACAAAAAGCGAAAAAACAAAAAAACAAAAAGCAAAAAAGCAAAAAACTTCTGACACAGCTAAAAAAATTTTCAGAAAAATAAAATTTCTTCCACCAATCATCTGAGAGACCCCTCTCTGCCTTGCATCAGCATGGCTAATGCTAACCTCCAGGAAAGTGACTCCTTGTGCATTCTCAGCTGACATAAAGCGAAAAGACTATATTGAAACCATTGCTTGATCAGCTGTTAAAAACTTTGGTTCACTGTGCGAGACAATCTATCCTATAAATCTATAAGTCTACCATTGGTCCATGCCTAGAATATTGCTGTCACATATGGTCCAGTGCTCCCCCTATTTACCTTGTGCTCCTTAATAAAATCCATAGAAGATTCAGCAATATTATTGGTCCTGATCTGGTGGCTCGGCTTCAGTCCCTTTCCCTCCACTATAAGGCTGCAGCTCTATCCCTGTTCTATGAAGATTTTTATGGTCATTGTTCGAATGAACTCTTTGCTATGGTACCTAGACTTTATGAATTTAAGTGCAGTATTAGACTGACATCAAGATCTCATCAATTTACAGGTGAGCTGGCTAAATGTAGTCATAAGTTCTATGCTAACAGTTTCTTACTTCATACTCCTTGTTTTTGGAACTCCCTTAAAACTTTATGC
Organism: Ascarosepion bandense; assembly: GCA_037127315.1. Lineage (NCBI taxonomy): Eukaryota > Metazoa > Mollusca > Cephalopoda > Sepiida > Sepiidae > Ascarosepion > Ascarosepion bandense. Next base: position 823,724 of record JBBBDQ010001314.1, read on the forward strand.
TTTCCACCCGACATTGATTTTCAAAAATTTAAGTGCAATGTAAATTGCTATCTGCTGTCCTGATTATCCTTCCTGCTCATTAGTAACGTTTCTGTTTCTAATTCACCCACAGCTTGTAACACATTATGTCTTAGTGGCTTTAATGCCTTGCATGGGTTTGGTACATTTTGTTTTACAGCATATCAACCCTTCAAATGGTTATTTAATGCCAACAAGAATTTTAGGATGGATTAGTATGTATTCTTCGTAAAAAATGAGTTTTTAGATCAGGTTTTATTGACATCTTTTTTAAAGATATTTTTGTCGATTGTCCCAGTTTGGTATATTTTGTTTTGCAGCATATCGACATCAAAGGGTTATTTAATGCCGACAAGGTTTTACTATAGATTCATATGAATAGAATATGTATTCTTTGTAAGAAATTAGTTTTTAGATCAGGTTTTATTAAAGGCTTTTTTAAAGATATTTTTGTCCCAGTTTGGTACATTTTGTTTTACATCATATCGACATCAAAGGGTTATTTAATGACAAGATTTTTAGGATAGATTCTATGAATAGAATATGTATTCTTTGTAAGAAATTAGTTTTTAGATCAGGTTTTATTAAAGGCTTTTTTAAAGATATTTTTGTCCCAGTTTGGTACATTTTGTTTTACATCATATCGACATCAAAGGGTTATTTAATGACAAGATTTTTAGGATAGATTCTATGAATAGAATATGTATTCTTTGTAAGAAATTAGTTTTTAGATCAGGTTTTATTAAAGGCTTTTTTAAAGATATTTTTGTCCCAGTTTGGTACATTTTGTTTTACATCATATCGACATCAAAGGGTTATTTAATGACAAGATTTTTAGGATAGATTCTATGAATAGAATATGTATTCTTTGTAAGAAATTAGTTTTTAGATCAGGTTTTATTAAAGGCTTTTTTAAAGATATTTTTGTCCCAGTTTGGTACATTTTGTTTTACATCATATCGACATCAAAGGGTTATTTAATGACAAGATTTTTAGGATAGATTCTATGAATAGAATATGTATTCTTTGTAAGAAATTAGTTTTTAGATCAGGTTTTATTAAAGGCTTTTTTAAAGATATTTTTGTCCCAGTTTGGTACATTTTGTTTTACATCATATCGACATCAAAGGGTTATTTAATGACAAGATTTTTAGGATAGATTCTATGAATAGAATATGTATTCTTTGTAAGAAATCAATTTGCAAATCAGGTTTCATTAATGTATTTTTGTAAAAAGTGTTTTTGTTTAGAGTCAAATATATTGCTGGTAATTTTTTTTTCCCAAAAAACATATTTGTATTTTCTTTGTGTTTTGACCCCAGCTCTTGCTTTGGGTGAAAAAATAGAAATTAAAAAAATGGTAAATTTAAGTTGTTTTTTTTTTCAGCATGGTTCCAGGAAAATATTGAAAGAACTTTAGTCTAAAGACCCAATTCCCAGACTGTCATTAGGAAAGAAAGCAGACGAGAACTCGAGTGGATTATAGCCATATCATGTTAAGACACTGGTTCCTATACGATCACCTTTATCACACGAGATAAACGGATGCCAATTAGTTATTTTCTGGATTGTGTCTTTAGTTCTCCGAAATGTGCAAACTATTTCAAGGGTTCCACGAGTGTAAAAAGGTTGAGAAATACTTGGTCTTTGACTAAAGATTTGCCCTTACCTCTTCCATGATGCTTTTGACAAATGCACTGTCAACAGTTTCATTAATGCTCGTCTGTTGTTTAGAATCGACAGCTTGACTTGATACTTCAGAACTGGTCACATGACCACCAGATTCATTTCTTTTTGTTGGTTTCTGACTTGCTACACAAACAGAAATAAAGAAATATAGCTGCAAAGTGGAAGTTAGAAAAGACAAAAAACATGAAAATATTAATTTGGAAGAATGGGTTTACATATGACAAGAATGGAGGTAAATTTTTTTCATTTACCAAAATGACATCAGGGATAAAATTTTTTTTCTTTGCTGCTTTAACCTTTAGCACTGCATGATTAATATTACTTCCTGTTGAATCAAGAGTTTGTATTTGGTTAACAGCATATCAACCTCTTATTTAATATCAAAGAGTTAGGGTTTTAAGGTATTTTTTTAATGTTCAGTTATAGTGAGAAGGTTGATTTAGTCAGATTTTGATGAAAATTTTTATTTTAGAAAACTGATGATGTCTTCTGGTTTTGTATTCAAAAATGTATTGCTGGTAATAATTTTCTTCCTTCAAAAATGTGTTATGGCAATAATTTTCCTTCAAAAATGTATTATTGGTAATATTTTCCTTGAAAAATGTATTATGGCAATAAATTTTTTCTTTCAAAAATGTCTATTTTTCTATAAAAGTCTATTTTTATACTTTCCAGTTTGGGGGTTAACTATTTGCCCATAGCTGAGACCCTAACAGATGCTACCACTCCAGGTGAGGGTGGACCTAAGAACAACAGCAATTAAAAGGTGGTTCCATGCTCCTTCCCAATCAAAGGCCTGGCTAATTTTATATTAAGGAGAATAATTTTATATTAAGGAGAATAATTTTATATTAAGGAGAATAATTTTATATTAAGGAGAATAATTTTATATTAGTTGGAGAATAATTTTATATTAAGGAGAATAATTTTATATTAAGGAGAATAATTTTAATTTTATTATTAGTTGGAGAATAATTTTATATTAAGGAGAATAATTTTATATTAAGTTGGAGAATAATTTTATATTAAGGAGAATAATTTTATATTGAAGGAGAATAATTTTATATTAAGGAGAATAATTTTATATTAAGGAGAATAATTTTATATTAAGGAGTTAAGGAGAATAATTTTATATTAGTGAGAATAATTTTATATTAAGGAGAATAATTTTATATTAAGGAGAATAATTTTATATTAGTGAGAATAATTTTATATTAAGGAGAATAATTTTATATTAAGGAGAATAATTTTATATTAAGGAGAATAATTTTATATTAAGGAGAATAATTTTATATTAAGGAGAATAATTTTATATTAAGGAGAATAATTTTATATTAAGGAGAATAATTTTATATTAAGGAGAATAATTTTATATTAAGGAGAATAATTTTATATTAAGGAGAATAATTTTATATTAAGGAGAATAATTTTATATTAAGGAGAATAATTTTATATTAAGGAGAATAATTTTATATTAAGGAGAATAATTTTATATTAAGGAGAATAATTTTATATTAAGGAGAATAATTTTATATTAAGGAGAATAATTTTATATTAAGGAGAATAATTTTATATTAAGGAGAATAATTTTATATTAAGGAGAATAATTTTATATTAAGGAGAATAATTTTATATTAATGAGAATAATTTTATATTAAGGAGAATAATTTTATATTAAGGAGAATAATTTTATATTAAGGAGAATAATTTTATATTAAGGAGAATAATTTTATATTTACAATCCATCTAATAAAATATAATGTTTATCAATTTATAAAGAAATAAATATAAAAATACTTTTTTTATTCCTGAATTTATAAAAAATGTCTGTCAAACATGAAAATTTAAATAAACAGATAACAAGTAACTGATATAATTTTTTTTAAAAATGCATTTTCCAATGGCTGACAGAGCAGAGGTTGAGAGGGATAATAAGAGAAAGGGTGTTAAAAGCAACAAGGGATAAAAAGATGTGGAGGGCCATGATTGTCTACAGTACACAGAAGAAGCATTATAAATAACTAATCAGTAGTGCGAAGAGGTAGATTCATACCTAAACAGAATTTGATAAACAACTAAGAAATTATAAAGTGGATATAAAGTGGAGGATCAATCCTATATTATAATCAATATATAAAAAGATCCCCCAATTTTTAACCATGCTAGTTTATATATTTTTTTATTCTAGATTTATGGGCTTGAGCAAATGAATGGCAAAGCAGAGGTTGAGAGGGGTAACAATAGAAAGGGTGATAAAGGTTACAAGGGATAGGAAGATGAGGTGGGTCATGATCACCTATGTCCTGAAGGGACATGGCACATAGAAGAAATATAAATAACTAATCAGTATTGAGAAGAGGTGGATTCATACCTAATCAGAATTTGATAAACAAACAAAAAAATTATAATATGGATATAAAGTGAGGGATCAATTCTATATTATAATCAATATATAAACTGATTCCTCATTTTGTAACCATGCTAGTTTCTATACATTTATATTCTAGATTTATGGGCTTGAGCCAATGAATGGCAGAGCAGTGGTTGGGAGGATTAACAATAGAAAGGGTGTTAAAAGTTACAAGGGATAGGAAGATGTGGTGGGTCATGATTGCCTTTGTCCTGAAGGAACATGGAACAAAAAAAAAAAAAAAAATTTTGCCGAGGAAGTGAAGATGGCACAAAATAACTGTCAAGAGAAAAATCTTTTTTTTTTTGACACCGTTTTTTTTTTTTTTTTGCAGGCCTGAAAATTCAAATTTATCCGACTTTCTTACCTGATACTGGTTTTGCTTGGAAGTGTGGTGACGTTTTAGCAACAGTTGATGGTGCAAGCGCTGGGGACTCTGTTTTTACAGTTCCTACCAAACCGTTTACTTCAGGCGCTTTGGCAACTGGAGTAGCAGGTGGTTTTGCGAAATTAAAGCTGAACGTTGAACTAGGTGCCGACGCAATCCCAAATCCCTGACTACTAACAGTAGTGACAGCTGCACTAACACCAAGCACTGACTGGCTGCCTTGACTGGTATCTGTCAATAGTGCAGTCCCTAATGGTTTCATGCCTACCGTGGTAGGAACAACTTGGCCAAGATTAACAGATGCTGCAGTGGCTGTCGTTGTAGTCACTGCCATACCAGTGGACAACGAGCCAAAACCTTTGCTTCCTAAAATCAAAACAAAGACATTTAATTAAAAGTTAAATAATAATATAAATTTGTCTATATTTCGGAGATGAGGTAGTATTTACATTATTCAGACTATTGTCCCCATCTTTGTTGCTATTTGTACACCTGAAGAAGGCAGGAGCATAGAACAGCCGAAACATTGTACAAATTGCAACAAAGACGAGGACAATAGTTCGAATAATGTAAATACAATAATATAAACATTTTAAAACAAGAAAGAAAAAGTTTAACATTTTTTTTTTCAAAGTTTTCCATTTTTTTTTTTTTTTTTTTAAATTTCACAGATTTTATTTAAAATTTCTGATGAACCTTAATTCTTCAGTTAAAGATTGAATAAGCTCATGGCGAGTTCTACGACAATAAAATATCCATGGAAATGAATTATTATTTAAAATGATCATTTAAACTTGATGACAGATGGATGTTTATCTAATATTTTTCTACAGTGGCTATATCTGTAACATAACATGAGCGCCTTTTTTATATAATTTTTAAGGACCCAGTAATCTTAAAATTTTACGACAATATTCAGTTATCTAATGTTTTATAAGAATTTTAAATACTTTGGCTTTAAGTTTACTATAATTATTGCTCCTTTCAGATAATGTTGTGCATGAACCTCCATAGTTGCATATTGGCATATAAATAAATTCAAACTTTTTTTTTTTAATTACTGGGGTCCTTAAACTGTTAGAAGCTTTTTGATTTGTGATAAGTAAATATAGATTTTAATAACAATATCACCCATCTGCTCCATCATCAAAACAAAATTTGAAAAGATTTAAAAACTTTATAATGCTAATTAAAATTTAAAAAAATGAAAATAATTATTGTAAAAATTCAATATTTATTTACAGAATTTTTTTTCTTAACACAATAGTCTCTCTAATAAATTTCATTCACAGAAGCAATTCAAAGTTTTTCTTACTGATATAATGAATATGTATACACCTTGGTTCCCCCTCACTGGAATGTGATTAGCTGGTGTCAGCCATAAATATAGACAAAAGCAAGGACGTCTAGAGAGATCTTCAACTATTGACTACGACTCAGGATACTGCATACAACAAATACGGTCTATTACGTTTATGTACTAGATTGTTCTACCCTGTTACATTAGCCTAAACCACTTAACTACCTCCTCAAATTGTGTGTGTGTATATATATATATATATCTCCCTTTCCTGATTTCAAAATTTTTAACATTTTAAAAAAGATTGAAAAAAGTAATTAAAAAAATTCTTTGGTCTTTCCTCTTAATAACAAAGGTCCTGATAATAAAATTATTTACCAAATTTGGGGCATTTTTTCATCATTGTATTCTCTCTTTTTTCAGTGAATTAGTGGAGGTATCTACATTTAAAGATATAAAGTGGCAGTTTATTTTATGCTACTTAAGTGATGGATTATCTCGGATGTAATAAGTCAACAAAATTTATAGTCTTTTAACAAAATGATATGGCAGAAAAACCCAGCCGGTCTTAAATGGTGGACATGTTTGACAGGACTGCACTTTTAAAACAAAAGGAAATTAACTAGAGAGACAAGAGTTATTTCCCTTTGTTGTAGCATAATGAATATTAGCTTGGAATGAGAAGTTGGAGAGCCAAGTTTGAATTCCAGTTAAATTCGTTGCATTAACTGATGCGCAAATACCCTTGGGGAAAGATATCAATCCATTTCTTCTCTCTCTAGCTATGGATTGAATAGCAGGACAGATTGAGTTCTATAGCCTTGGTTGGCAACCAGTTTACTGCAGAGAGATATGGCAAACTCTGCAGGGAAAATCTTCTGCCTAGTCAGTTATGGATCAAAATAGACATGATCGCCCAAACATGGATCACTATGGTATTTAACTTAATATCTTGTTTGATTTAGAGCAAGGATTCTAAAACAGTGGGTTACAAGATAAATAAAATAGGTTGCAGCAAAAACAAAAATATATATATATATATATATATATATATATATATATATATATATTAGTCAGCCGCAGACAGATCTGTTTCGCTGTACCACAGCTCATCAGTACAGTTAGACATCTGATTGCTTTTACCCAGAATTGAAACCTAACCAAATTGGTGTCAGTCGGCGATTCTACCTCTGAGCTATGAGCGCTCGGTAGAAGGTGGCAGACTTTTTAGCGTATGATGTATCATATTTTTTTTTGTTGTCCTATGTCAATGTCATGACTCAGAGTTTCATGCGTTATACAATCATCAGGTGCATATTACAAACTGACTGTTTAATAGATTTTATTTTAAGTTCACACGATGTTCATGGAAATTAAATCTTACGTTAGGTTACTTCTTTTTTAATAACAAGAGTAAAACACATGAAACTCAGTTGTGCCATTGACGTAGGATAATGTGTGTGTGGGTATAAAAATCCATAAGTTATTAGCTTTATGATAAAATTCCAAAAGAGATCCTATTAATATTATTAAAAAAATTTAAATTGATCCAGCCAAAGGACTCAATATAATCAAAATTATTGATTTAAAGAGCCAATACATATTCTACACATAAAAAATTCAAATTTCCCAAGATCGTATGGCCATTTCAGCAATGGAATTTGCGGCATTGGTGATCTTAAATATTATGGAAAATACAACTATTTGCTTGAGTGTGCCTGTGTGGGTAAAGACAATAGAAGTAAGTGTAACGAAAAAAAAGAAAAAGAAAAAAGGTAAGGGAAAGGAAGGAAGAAAGAGGAAGGAAAAATGTACGTTTACACAAGGGGGTGTGTATATATATATATATATATACATATACATATATATATATATATATATATATATATATATATATAATCTCTATTTGAAGAGAACCAACAGTTTTACAGTTCCAAGTTCTCTGGCATTTACTTTTTTTTCTAAAAGTGCTCAATACAACAAATATTGTAGAGTATAATATAATTAAATATGTTTTTTTATTTAAAATTAATATAGTTTACAGTGTGACATGAAAATTTCTGTTTCAAGATTTTTACCTGGTCATCAGGCAATGTTAGATCATTGTTATTTTCACAACAATGAGTGAACACTGCCTGATGACGAGGTAAAAATCTCGAAACAGAAAATTCTGTGTCGCAATGTAAAGTGTATTCATTTTAAGTAAAAACAAATTTAATATATATATATATATATATATATATATATATATATATAAAACTAAATCTAATCTAATCTAAAATTATTTATAAAAAAAAAGCAAGCACTCAAATCCATAACCGAAACAGCGGAAAGGACAACTAATTGGTTATGGATCAAAAATGCGAGTACCTGGAATTCGCAAAAGCAAATGGGTAGCTAAAATTCCTCGAAATTCTGCATTTCTGATTTCTCTTCGTTTTTCAATAGTACTCATAAACATGGTAAAATGTACAGATAGGTTTTAAATCAATGTATATAACCATAATTGTTTTTTTTTGTTTTTTTTAAGCTATTTGGTTGACCCTTTCCTCTTTTACTTGTAAATAACTTCTCTTTTTATGTGTCGTTTTAAAATGATTTTAAATTACTTTTATATATAGATATATATATTTTCATCATTCTTTTGAAAGCAATTTTTAAATTATACACATTTGTATTTCTTTAAAAACAAATTTTGACAAATTCTTAGACGGGTATTTTTTTTTAATTTTTTTTTTTAGAAACAATAAATTATACACATTTGTATTTCTTTAAAACAAATTTTGATAAATTCTTAGACGGGTATTTTTTTTTTTTTAGAAACAATAAATTATATACATTTGTAGATTTGTATTTCTTTTAAATGGTCCGCGATTAATTCTTCGTCAGGTTTTCCTTTTTTTTTTTTTTAACAAGAAAATAGTTTCATACTTTTATTTTTTTTTTTGTATTTAGGATGAGTTCATGTACGGTTCACCTCTTTATGCAAACTGGCTTTGACTGTCGCCAATCGGAAGTGTTTGTAAGACTCTGTACGGGGCCTAAACTTTATAAATTTTGTTTCCAGTGTCTGAAAGCGCTCATTGAGGGTGGACCAGAGACTGATCATCTCTGGTCGGGTCAGCGTGGTGAGGTGGGTTGAGAGACACGAAACCCCCTAGTGATCCACAAAAAGACATCACTGACGACACCCTCTAGCACCCCCACTACGATGCGTATGTTTGGAAATAAATGGAACTTTGTCTCTGTGTGTGAGTGTGTGTCCCCGTTACCTATAGATTCCGAAACGACTGAACCAATTTTCTTGAAAATTTACACACTTGTACTATAAGCATCTGCGAGTGTTCTTAGCTAGGTTTTGTGTCGCAGTACCCCCAATAAATATCGAAAATCGATAATCAAAAAAATCGGGTTATAGAAGGAATGGTCCGATTTTAATCAAATTTGATACACTCATAGACAAAGACATAAGAAATGATATTCAGAATTTTTGAGGCTGCAGTTCTTACAATAGTGCAGAAAATCGATAATATATATATATATATTATTTATTCATAAATTATAACATGGATATGTTACAATATCACTACAAAAGTAGCCATTTTGTTTCAACACTTTTGTGTCTTTTCAAGTGATGTGATGGTTCTTAAATGAATGGTTTAAAAGTCTGAAAACGAGCGTGGCCCCTTTAATCAGGGAGGTATTATTGTATATGTATATTGGTCCACATTACATATACAATAATACCTCCCTGATTAAAGGGGCCAATATTATTAGCTCTACTTTTGTATTGAGCACTTTCTTAAAAATAGTGTTTCTTTTGACAAGGAATACTATTCCAACAATACTTGTATATATATAAAAGGCAAGATGTTTGTGTGTGTGTCTCAAGGACTCAAGGTTTTACTATTTTGAGTGCCCCGGCATTTATTTTATTATGAACAGTGCTCAATATAATGAGTATTATAGAGCTTAATATAATTATATAGTTATGAATTAATTGTACATTGTGACACGGAAATTTGTATATTTTGAGATAGATTCTCTTCATAAGGCAATGTTTGATGTTGGCTGTACAAATGATTTACATTTAAATAGGTATTTAAATAGAATTATTTGTACAACCAATATATATATATATATATATATATATATATATATATCTTCATCCAGGCATGTACATATATTAGACCCTCCCATGTTTTTTATGTATACATACAAAATAGACAGAAGAAAAGAAAGGGGGGGGGTCTAATATGTGTGTGTGTGTGCAAACATATTTAGATAGGTATATATGATAAAAAACACTAGATTTGGTGGACTGATTTAAAATATAACCAAGAAGAAGCAGCTCCAATTATATATTATTACTATTACCTCCCCCCCCCCAGTGAAAATTAACTGATTTGGTTTAATAATAATGCTGTCATGATCTTGAATTTAATTTAATTGAATTTATTTCCTATAATATTAGTTATTCTAAATTACTTAAGTTAGGGGTTTATCCTTTCTTATCAGCAATATTACAAGATATATAAAATATTTTTTTTCATTTCGTCCCATTTTAAATATTTATTTATATCAAACGTATTAATGCCATCTCAAAATTAATTTCTTATATTTAATCTATTTTTTAATATTCCTTATTATAATTGTTTTTCTTCCCTTTAGCAATATCAGTTTATTGCCATACGTGATACATGCTTTGGGTGATCATGTCTCGAAAGAGACTGACTGGCCAGAAGATTATCCCGCAGTAGGTTGCCATTGCTTTCTGCAGTAGACTGGTTGCCGACCAAGGCTATAGAACCCAATCTGTCTTACTGTTTGACTCATAGCTACAGGGGGAAGAGATGTATTATACTATCAAGTAGTAATTAGTGGGGGATCAGTTTGTTACTTCATAACAATATAAAACTGATTCCCCACTTTATGTCCAGTAGAAGCCTCAATCATGATTCCAAATATTATTTTTAGTCAGTCAGTTAAGTGCCATACGTGATTCATGCTTGGGCGATCATGTCTCGAAAGAGACATGGCTGACTGGGCAGATGATTATCCCGCAGTAGGTTGCCATTGCTTTCTGCGATAGACTGGTTGCTGACCAAGGCTATAGAACCCAATCTGTCCTGTTATTTAAGTCATAACTGGAGGAAAGAGATGGATTAATACCTTTCCCACGGGTATTGTACCATGGGAATTCCAATCCACCCACAAAACATAAACTAGCCAAAAAATGTACATGAATGACAAATGTAACCTAGTTTACATGTCAATACAGTGTCATCTAACGTAAACTCAAAAACAAATAGTTTGCAGACATGTTTATATTGACTTTTGTTCTTGTTTTGGTCTGAAGACCAGCCTTTGAGATTTCACTTGCCCAATTGACTCAGCTGGTTAAAAAATTAATTGGTCGATTAAAGTTTATTGCTTTACTCACCTGTGGTCGATTAAAAATCTTGCAATGAAATGTGTCCTTTCAAATATAGAAAAAGGAAATCGGATTCCTTTTACAACCCAAAAGCATGCCATTGAAGACTCACAAGTTACTTAGAATGACCTATAATGACAATATTGAACTCTCTGGTCTTATGCATGGCACATGATCGTCCTGGTCAGTGTGAACATGCATTTAATTAACATTTCTGGAGTGGAGCCAAAATGTCTCTGTTGCCCAGATTAAAGATGTTCACAAATTTTTAGAAACTATTTGGAAAAATATTATCCTAGACTCAACATCTATATTTTCTCCTGGCTTATGAAATGTAAAAACTAACATTTGAAAGAAAAAAAAATATACATACTTCTTTCATCCACACACCGAAAAACAAATTATGCCAGTAAGTAATTTTTTTATAGAAAATCATTGAGAAAATCAGATTTGTTATTTTTTTATCATCTATGAGATGGAGGTTGTAGTCAAACAGAAGAAAGAAACTATGAATTTAGGTACCTCCACTCAATTGCTAAAAAAAACAAAACAGCATATCATGATGTTAAAAGAGCTCAAACTTAATAAAAACAAAGTTTTATCATCAAAATGTTTATGCTATTATTAAGAGAAAAGATCAAATTTTGTTGTTGTTATTTTTTAAAACTTTTAAAATCTTTTCTAACATGTTCCAAATTTTAGTTAAAATTTCATTTTTTGTTCTCTGTCAGCAATTCACAATATGTTTACATAAGGCAACTATTAAGAAAATAGAGTCGGTCGAGTAAAATGGTTTTTGGGCAAGTAAATTTTCCCTCACTCTTGACAGCCAGTCGAGTGATTTCTTTTTCAAATCTCAAAGACCGTTGAAGACTTGATTTAGAATCCATCAATACTAGACATATAGATACAGCAAACAACAGGTCAAGTGTCCTACAAAACACAGAGTTAATAAAGTATGAAAAATAATCAAGGGCCTCTACCAGTGGTTCCCAACCTTTTGGCACTCTCGACCCCTTACCTAAAAGTTTCAAACCCATGCGACCCCCCCCCCCACACTTAAAGCAAACTATCAGCAGCTTAATTTTATTTTTATTTTCTGTGAAGGGCAGGGAAAGAAACATCTAAAAAATATTTTAAAATTCTGTAATTATTTATTACCAAATTAAAGCACATTTGTCCAACCTGAATTCACAAAAAGAACATATATTTCTTAAAATAATATTATCATTACTACTACATCAGTTTTGTTTGCTTTTTTTTCTGCGTGTGGATGTATTGATTGAATTTAATTAATTTCTTTTGAATGAAAAAAAGAATCAAAGACTGAACAAGATTTTAAATATCTACAAATAAAATTAGTATGAAATTACAAAATTAAATAATTTAATGTAAATTTTTTTGTTATTTTTAGTTTGCTTGTAATGAAAATGAAACAATTTTTTTTGGCCATTTTCATTTTTTAGGCCGAAAGAAAATTTTGTAAATATTCTTTATACAAAATTTATTTGGTTTCTTTTAATTCAATTAAATAATTACAAAAATAAACACCATAAAATTCAAAGACATGACTATTTGGAACATATTCATTTGTGATTTCTATAAGGTTGGAGAAATTTTAAGATGTCTTTTAAAGAGATTTGGCAAGGGAATGGTTCAGTTCTCGCTTGCCGAAGTTGGATCGTGCTGAAAAGAAGAGGTATATAGAAGAGTAAAACACACAACACATATATAAGGATAATATATGCGTTAATTATTTTTTTAAGGCTTAGAAATAACAACTTTCAAAATGTTTGTCATAACTATCACTTTGCACCTAAACAAAAAAAAATGTAATTGATGAAATACAATTAATGTTATCCCATGCTACTTCTAACAAGGCTACACGCTCCCCTGCCAAGGCGTCACGACCCCCAGCCAAGGCTTTGCAACCTCTAGGGGTCGCAATCCACTGGTTGGGAAACTCTGGCCTATACAGACACCATAAATACAGTTTCACAATATCTAATATCTGTTAATTTTGTAAACTTACCGAGATTGAAATTAAAGGGTGTGGTGGGTGGTGCAGCTTGAGCCACTGTAGACAACCCTGGCAGGCTTTGCCCTGAAGAACCAATAAAGCTGAATTTGACCTGTGACTGGGATGAAGCTCCAAATATACTCTTTGTTTCAGAGGCCGTACTGACAACACTGGAAGTTGTTGGGGGAGGGATAAAATTGAATTCCATTTTTGGTGTAGCAAGTATGTTAGTGGCTGCTGATCCATTAGCACCCTTGGCCTGAGAGGGAGGGCCAGTAAAATTAAATTTGGATGTTTGTTGACCGAGAGATTCAGGAGGAGAAGCAATTTGGCCCCCAAAGATGCTAGGAGCTGTGCTGCAAGCGAATGTTAAATTTGTACCTGAAAAAACAAAAACCAACAATATAGTAATTATAATGAGTACAATTACTCAACAGGTGAAGTCCTACTCCATTTATGAAACGTTCCATGTTTTTGTCTTGCAATTACTTAATTTTATGGATGTGCGTTGTGGTACAGTGGATATCGGCTCGGAACGAGAAACCGGGGAGCCGAGTTCGAATTCCAGTTGGATCCACTGTATTCACTTATGCGCAAATACCCTTGGGAAAGGCATTAATCCGTCTCTTCCTTCCATTTATGGGTTAAATAGCAGGACAGATTGGGTTCTATAGCCTTGGTCGGCAATCAGTCTACCGCAGAAAGCAATGGCAACCTACTGTGGGATAATCTTCTGCCCAGTCAGTCATGTCTCTTTGGAGCCATGATCGCCCAAGCGTGTATCACGTATGGCACTTAACTGACTGAATTAGTTAATTAGTTGTTTGTTTTACCAACATATCTACCCTTTTGGGTCATTTAATGCTGAAGAATTTGTTTGGTTTTTGTTTACTGCTTGTTAATCTTTTGTGAGTCTATTGCTGTCGAGATATAAGTAGAGGCATTGTGATTTGATGTGTGATGGTGATATGCTATCTTCTTTTGCAACTATATTTTGATATATAATTTTGTTGCTTTTAGAAATTCTAAAAGGTCATTTGGGTCAGCTTTGTTGAAGACGCCTTTCAAGATTGTTTTCTTTCATAGTATCTTAATCGCATTTGTTCAAGATCTATGCAGCTTGTTAGTATATGTTTCACTGTGTAGAACTCTTGACATGGAATGAAAATTGGTGCCTTCTCACCTTTTAGTAAGTGTGAATGGGTGACTGCGGTGTGGCCTATTTGGAGTCTAGTCATTACTACTACTTCTCTTCTTGACATTTTCCTATTGGAAATTTTAACTTCTGTCCATTCTTTGAGGATGGGTTTAATTTTGTCGAGTTTGTTATTTTTGTAGGAGTTCCACAACTCTTGCCATTTGGTTGTAATAAAGTTGTTGATTAGAGGTTTGTAATCTGTGTGGGGTACTTTTATATCACTAATGTGGATGTTTAATGATCTTTTAGCTGCTATGTCTGCTTTTTTGTTTCCTCTGAGACCAATGTGGCTGAGAATCCAGCATAAAATAATGTTTGTTTTGGGTGATGAGGTTGATTCTTTGTAGGAGATTGATGATCTGAGGGTTATTTAGAGTTTTGTTTTTTAGTGCCATTAATTCGATATGATGGTCAGTTGTTTAATTAAGATAAGTACAGGATATGCATTGTGGTCCAGTGAATATCGGCTCGGAATGAGAAGCCGGGGAGCCGAGTTCGAATTCCAGTTGAATCCATTGTATTCACTTACGCGCAAATACCCTTGGGAAAGGTATTAATCCGCCTCTTCCTTCCATTTATGGGTTAAATAGCAGGACAGATTGGGTTCTATAGCCTTGGTCGACAACCAGTCTACCACAGAAAGCAATGGCAACCTACTGCGGGATAATCTTCTGCCCAGTCAATCATGTCTCAAAAAGACATGATCGCCCAAGCGTGTATCACATATGGCACTTAACTGACTGACTGATAGGATATGCGTTGTGGGGCAGTGGATATCGGCTTGGAACGATAAAACGGGGAGCAGAGTTTGAATTCCATTTGAAATCCTTGCATTCATTTACGCGCAAATACCCTAGGGAAAGGTATTAATCTATCTCTTCCCTCCAGTTATGGGTTAAGGGTTCTATAGCCTTGGCTGGCAACCAGTTTACCACTGAAAGTAATAGAAACCTATTGCAGGATAATGTTTTTCCCAGTCAGTCATGTCTCTTTCAAGACATGATCGCCCAAGCTTGTATCACGCATGGCATTTAACTGATAGGACTACAGCATGATTTGTTTATAAATTCTATATCATATAATAATATCCCTAGCAAGCCATTTTGAAAATAGAGCCTCAACCATTCATCATTAGCAATTTTTTTGAGAATAACAATGATTTTCGCAGATACAAATTCTACTATTTAGCCCATAGCTGGGAGGAAGAAAGAATTTCATAAATTTCAAAAGGATGTTTGCATCTAAGTGAATGAATGAATTCAGCTAGAATACACGTAGAACACTGGTCGCTAGTAATTTTTACAAACGGGTCCCCGACTGCTTTTTGCAGGGCCTGACTACTAGTCAATTTGAAAACAGAGCCTCAACAGCTAACCAATTTGTAAATAGAATCCCAACCATTAGTCATTTCTTACAAATAGAGTCTACCCAACTAGACATTGTGTAAAATCTTTAAAATCTTCCCATACTGTAAAAATTAAAAATGTTAAAGAATATAGTTATATTTAAATTAATTTTTCTGCTCCAAGAAATGTCAGGTGTCCCTACAAGTTAATAATAACTGACAATGTTTCATCTCAGAAATTCAAATACATTGATACCAGGAACTTTTACAATTATCCCATATGGTATTAAAAACAAAATGTCGGGTAGTACTGACCTTTATATCATCACAAAGACAATATCGCCATTTATATTATGACTATATTATGATTATATTATGACTATATTATGACCTTTATATCATCACAAAGACAATATCGCCATTTATATTATGACTATATTATGATTATATTATGACTATATTATGACCTTTATATCATCACAAAGACAATATCGCCATTTATATTATGATTATATTATGACTATATTATGACCTTTATATCATCACAAAGACAATATCACCATTTATATTATGACTAGATTATGACCTTTATATCATCACAAAGACAATATCGCCATTTAGTTAATATGAATATAAAAAAAATCTAACCTGCACCAGGTATTTGTGGTTTTGCATTTGGGGTGGGAACAGCCGGACTAATGGGATTAACAACCTGAAAGATAAAAAATATTTGATTTTTTCTTTAAATCATCTCACCTCCAAGCAAGGTACTTTTACAGGGGGGTTACATACGAAAAAAGTGATGAGAAAGACAAACAACTTATAGGGGGTGTCAGAGAATGAGTAAGAGAAGGATGAGAATACTGGTGTGAAGAGAATAGAGTGGACGGAGAAAAGTTTGAGTTTTTTGTTTAACGGAATATCAACCTGGGTTATTTAATGCCAAAAAAGGTAGGATTTTAAGGTATTTTTCTTTAATATTCGGTTATAGTGAGAAGTTTGATTTAGTAAGATTTTAGTGAAAAATTTTTATTTTTATTCTTTTTCATTTTAGAAAACTGAAAATGCCTTCTAATTTTGTATTCAAAAATATTTTGCTAAGAATAATTTCCTTCCTTCTTCAAAATGTATTGTTAGTAATATTTTTTCTTCAAAAATGTAGATTTTTCTATAAAGTCTATTTTCATGTATATATTTCTATAAAAGTGTATCTTTATACTTTCATAGTGTCCTGGACTGTCGCGCATTCCGGGGAGCCAAAACAGGCAATGAACATGGCTCCGACCATGTCAAGGTTTGATCAAAGCTGTGCCTTCATATGAAAGCCAACCTACTATTCAACTGCCCGGTGAAATACGATATCTCACGACTCAGATGCCAGCAAATCAAAGCCAAGTTCCAGCTTCAGTTATCAAATCGCTTTGCCAGTCTTCAAGCACTTCACCCCATTGAGTACACAGCTGAAGACTCCTGGCAATCATTTAAAAACAGTGTAAACAAAGTTGCTTCACAGACCCCGGGAAAAACCAGACTATTAAAAAATCAGTGTTTTCCTTCCCTTGAATGGACTGCCTTTCTGGGTTCTCGAGTTCCATCCTTCAAAGCAGCTGGTTACGAGATGCCAGTTTGCCCCACTTTGCCCCATTCTCCTGCTTGAAATTGTCAGAGCCTATTTGAGATGCATGTCACAGAAACATTTTATAGACAATGGGAGCTTATCCCATCCACAGCTATGACAACCTTTGGAATATATATATATAATATTCCTATAGCTGGGACCCTAACAAGGTGCTACTACCCCAGGTCAGGGTGAACCTGGGAACAACAACAATTCAGAAATTGTTTCACACTCCTCAAAAACCCCTAATCAGCAGCCTTGTTGCTGAATGTAACTTATCATTATACCCGGGACGGCTAGGGGAGTGGTGTCGCATCTAACCTTGCCAAGGTTAGAGAATAAACAGTATGTGTCAGTTGTATCTATTAATTAAACTATTCTTTAGTGTTTGTTGTCTTCACACATCCTTTCTGAAAAGTGAGAATTGCAATATGAGTTGCATATAGAACTAAATACTGACAAATCTTAATAGCATGGGAATATATTTGAAATTGTTTTTTTCAAATTTGACATGCCTTACGTAAATTTGGAATGAAGTGTGAACATAGAAGTGCTTGTTATGTTCACCTTATAAATATAAGTACCATTGGTAATGACATGAATCTATCACTCAGCTGCCCCTCCTAGCTATGGGTTAAATAAAGTAGACTGAGGTCACTAGCCTTGAGTAGCAATCAGTCTAGGAGAACAATTTCTTATTCAATAACCATTCAGAAAGCATCAGGAAATCACTCCACTATCTTTTTCAGGAAGTCATGGCAATTTGTAAGTATCATAGAGAGGAAAGGTGTGAAGAACCATCACTACCTATACACTAGAGGGATATGGCCTTAAAAATTCCGTCATGCATTACTGACGAGCAATGTAGAGCAAGATAGTCTCACAAATTATTACTACTGCAGTAAGAGATTTAATGAGGGCTACAAACTTGTAGCCTTGTGCCAGATTAAGATTTGTATATATACCTACAATAATTGAAATATGATTGTTGCAATATTCTCTTTTAATGTGGTTTCCGAGAGGAAATTCATGTCAGCAAATTTGAAAAAAGTTATAAGAGAGATAGATATAAAAAAAAACACACTGATGCATACACAGACAGATACACATGCAGATACAATGAGAGCTACATACACTAGAGAGAGAGAGAGAAAGAGCTACATATGCAAAGAGAGACAGAGAGAGAGAGCTACACACGCGCATACAAAGAGATACATGCGCAAAGAGTGCGAGAGAAATACACATGCACATACAAAGAGAGAAATACACACCATACAAAGAGAGGGAGAGTGATACATGCCATACAGAGAGAGAGCACTTTGAGGTGGTGTAATGGTTAGAAGCTTGTCTTGCTAAAATGATTACAGTTGAGTAGTGAGTTCAATTCTCATTGGGTGCCCCATACTTTTGGCCTTGTGCCACATCTAAGCTAGGCTTAGAAAATCACCATACAAAGAGAGTGAGAGAGAGAGTGATACACGCCCTACAAACAGAGGGAGAGTGATACACGCCCTACAAACAGAGGGAGAGTGATACACGCCCTACAAACAGAGGGAGAGTGATACACGCCCTACAAACAGAGGGAGAGTGATACACGCCCTACAAACAGAGGGAGAGTGATACACGCCCTACAAACAGAGGGAGAGTGATACACGCCCTACAAACAGAGGGAGAGTGATACACGCCCTACAAACAGAGGGAGAGTGATACACGCCCTACAAACAGAGGGAGAGTGATACACGCCCTACAAACAGAGGGAGAGTGATACACGCCCTACAAACAGAGGGAGAGTGATACACGCCCTACAAACAGAGGGAGAGTGATACACGCCCTACAAACAGAGGGAGAGTGATACACACAAATACATATATACATGCACACTCATACACACAAATACATATGTATACAGTGAAAAGGAAAAAGAGGAAAAAATCAAATAGATTTTTAACCTTTGGATCAAACTGCAAAGATGGGAATGCTTCTGGCACAGACGTCGTTGGTTGTACTGCTGGCATCACAGCGGGAGGAGAAGTAACACTTGAACCTGGTACAAGTAAAGGTCCACTCAGAACATGAAATCCAGCTAGATAAAGAAATGAAAAAAAAATATATAAATAAATGAGAAATAATTCCCTTTCACATATCAATCTAACCACTGACACAACTCCTGTTAAATCCGTCCATCAAAAAGTAACACCATATATTAAAGTCTTCTGTTAATCTGAGTAGCAAGGTGGTATCCATCACCAGCTTGCTAGGTCTGTTGCATAGCCTACAGCTTCTAGTATTCACCCATCTGAGTATGAACTCAGCATTACTTAACAGGACGATAACTGATGTTTCAATGTTATATTGCTGTAAGATTCTTTAATTTAACTTAGCAGATTCTACACTCACCGAATTCCAGGTAGATATTGTAGGCTGTCAGTCCAGAAGCTCATGGCCTATCACGTTGAATACAACAGTTCTCGCTTGATCACCGAAGTTAAGCAACGTTGAACCTGGTCAGTACTTAGATGGGTGACCGCTTGGGAATACCAAGTGCTGTAAGCGTATAGTGATGGATGCGCTTTGTGGTGCAGTGGATATCAGCTTGGAAAGAGAAAAGAGTGAGCAAAGTTTGAATTCCAGTTGAATACCCTGCATTCACTTAAGCACTGGTAACCTTGGGAAAGGTATTAATCCGTCCCTTCTCTCCAGTTATGGGTTAAATAACAAGAGTAGGACTTGGGGACCCTGCCCTTAAAAACAAATCCCAATGACTCTTGATACTCAAAAAAGAAAAATGTATTACTAGACACAAAAACTTATAGAAACAATAATAAATTGTTGAAAGAAAAAGGTATTACCAGCAATAAATAAATAAAATTTAGTTGGCAATAAATCACCCGCCGAGGTTGATTTGCTATAAAAACAAAGCAACCAATCAACCAGAAGCTCGTACTTGTTTGAGCACTAACCAAGCTCAACATTGCTTAACCTTGGCAACTGAAGACGAACCAGTGTTCTTGTTCGTAACATATAAGAAAAGAAATGTAGCTAACATTTATAATATACTATGAAAAGGGGGAAAGAATAAGTTGGGTAAAAACCAATCATGCATATCGGGGGGGGGGGGGCATAAATCAAGATAATTCCTTTTATATATTAAGGCCCAACAGCCATTCAAGGTAGAGGTGTTGTATGAGCATAAGAAAGTCAAGAAGTTCATAGGGTTATGCAGCTAAAATAATGGTTAACCCTAGACTTGAAGAAGTCAAAATTGTAGTGATTGGGAAGACATCCTACTGGGTGTCTACTCAACAAAGCATCAGTTCTTGGGAAGAAGCTGTCCAAATAGAATTTACATCTTACTACTGGAATACGAAAAGAAAAGATAACGGTTAAGCCTAGACTTGGAGAAGTCAAGTTTAAAGTGATTGGGAAAAAATCCTTCCGGGAAACTGCTCCACAAAGCAGCATTTCTTGGGAAGAAGAAATCTGAATAGAACTTACATCATACTACTGGAATACAAAAAGCAAAGATAACGGTTAAGCCTAGACACAAAAATGTCAAGATTGTAGGGATTGGGAAAAGTATCCTGCCATGAGTGTTCCTCAAAGCAGCAGTTCTTGGGAAGAAGCAGTCCGAATATCCACATTATAATTTCTTATCAAATTCTGATCAGGTATGAATCCACCTGTTCTCAATACTGATTATAATTCTTCTTCTATATGCCGTGTTCCTTGGGACATGGGCGATCATGACCTTCCACATCTTCCTATCCCTTGTCTCTCTTAATACCCCTTTCTCTTGTTACTCCTCTCAACTTCTGCTCTGCCATCCATTTGCTCAAACCCATAAATCTAAAATATATAGAAACTAGCATGGCCACTAAGTGAGGGATCAGTTTATATATTGATTATAATATAGAATAGATCCCCTACTTTGTATTCACTTTATAATTTCTTATTTGTTTATCAAATTCTGATCAGGTATGAATCCAACTCTTCTCCGTGCCAAATCTTCTCATTTTGTTCTTTTTATTTTCAATTGGAGTAGATAGATCTATCTATCGCCCGGTTCACACTCCACCCACATCTATTAAACAGGTTACAAGGCTCATGGCTTGTTCCCTGTTTAGGATGTGGTTTCCGGCTTTCTCTTTTCCAATCTTTTCACTATTACGTAGCCCCCTGCACATCAGTGGCATTACCGCCTTGATTGGGGTGATACGATTAAAAAAAAAAATAGTTATTTATAATTCTTCTATGTGCCGTGTTCCTTCAGGGCGTAGGCGATCATGGCTCTCCACATCTCCTGTTAGTCCTCATAAACCTTACTGCCATCCATTTGCTCAAGCCCATCAAGTATGTTACATGTTGCTTTCCCTTGTATCTCTTTCGTGCTATCTGACCTGCAAGTATCAGATTCTCCAAGCCCTCTTTCCTCATTACATGTCCCAGGAATTTTAGCTAGTATGAAAGAATCCAAATTTCTACTTGGTTGGGGAGTTTCAGAACCTTGAACAATTTCTTGTTAAATATTTAGCCATTTTGGAGCCACCGTTTCAGTTTTCTTGGAAGTTTTTTTACCAATCCTGCCTTCTTATCATTTGTCTGCCCTGGAACAAGCATAATTAATGCACATGAATTAAAAGAAAATCAGGGCTTTGTCCTTTTTAGGGCATAGGCGATGATGGCCTTCCACATCACCCTATCCCTAGAATCTCTTAACACACTTTCTCCTGTTATCTCTCTCAACCCCTGCTTCACCATCAATTTGCTCAAGCCTATAAATCTAAAATAAAAATGTATAGAAACTAACGTGGCCATAAATAGAGGGATCAATTCATATATTGATTATAATATAGAATTGATCCCCTACTTTATATCCACATAATTTCTAATTTGTTTATTGAATTCTGATTAGGTATGAATCCACCTCTTAATACCAATTAGTTACTTATAATTCCTCTTCTATGCGTAGTGTCCCTTCAGGACGTAAGCGATTATGGTTCTCCACATCTCCCTATCGCTAGTATCTCTTAGCACACTTTCTCCTGTTATCCATCATTTATCGCTTTCATAAGTGCGAAAGAATCCAAATTTCTACTTGGTTGGGGAGTTTCAGAACCTTGAATAATTTCTTGTTAAATATTTAGCCATTTTAAAGCCACAGATTCAGTTTTCTTGGAAGTTTTTTTACCAATCCTGCCTTCTTATCATTTGTTTGCCCTGGAACAAGCATAATTAATGCACATGAATTAAAAGAAAATCAGAAACAGCTTTGTTTTCAGGTTTTCTCATTACAGTGGACTCCAAACAATGATCAGTTTTGAGATATTCTGCGAAAACTGAATCCACCATGTTCATTTACTTTTCCATCAAAATCCCACAAAGTACGGACTAATATATTTGTAATTAACAATTCTAAACACAAATCTGTAGAGAAAAAAAAGTAAATATGATTTTGATGATTTTAAGCCTACAGAATTGGATCTTGGTTTTTATGTCCGCTCAACTAGTTGCCTTAACTGGAAGGATACTCACGTAACGATGGCCGTATTCCTGCAGTGCTGAGTGTTTCGGCATTACTAGTCAAGGGTACAGCTGCTTTGTGTCGATAGACCATGTAGAATGGAACCAAGACACCGTCAGTTGAGAGAATCAGCATCAGAGGAAACGGACCGATGCTTTCATTATCATCTGAAAAAAAAAAAGAGCAGCCCTTATTATAAAAAAGAAAAATACATTTTCTAATATGAGTTTTGTTTAACGGCATATCAACCTCTGTGGGTTATTTAATGCCAAAAAGGTGGGGTTTTAAGATATTGTTTTTAATGTTCGGTTATAGTGAGAAGGTTGATTTAGTCAGATTTTAAGGATATTCTTTTTTATTTTAGAAAACTAGAAATGTCTTTTAGTTTTGTATTCAAAAATGTTTTGCTGAGAATAATTTCTTTCTTTCAAAAATGTTTTATGGTCAGAATTTTTCCTTCAAAAATGTATATTTTTCTAGAAAAGTCTTTTTTTATGTATATATTTCTATAAAAAATCTTTTTTATGTATATATTTCTAAAAAAGTTTATTTTTATACTATCATAGTGTTTTGACCCCAGTTTAGAAGTTAACTATTTGCCCATAGCTAGGACCCGAACAGGTCCTACCACTCCAGGTCTGGGTGGACCTGGGAATAACAGCAATTATTCCATTGGTTCCATGCACCTCCCAACTTGCCAATTAGAGGCCTTGCTGTCGTATGCAGTTTACCGTCGTGCCCAGGACCTTTTCTAATACGACTCCATTAATAAACTGAATAAATAATACAAAAAAAAAAAAAATTATTTGTCTATACTTCTGAGATTTATATTATTTACAGTTTGGGCTATTGTCCTCATCTTTATTGCCATGTTTACAACGTTTTGGCTGTTGTACATTCCGGCGCTCTTCAAGTGTTCTTAAGGACAAAGAGTTGTGAGTTCAATACCTGGTTACAGCAGTGGTGAATAAATAACTTAGAGAGTTGAGTTAAAGGAGGATAACTACATGGCATTGCACATGGAATGGGAAGGATATAACCACATGATTAGTTCAAAATTCCTAGCACCGGAGGAGGGCTGGAGTGTACAACAGCCAAAACGTCATAAACATGACAATAAAGATGAGGATAACGGTCCAGACAAAAATATAATGCAAAATTTTATGAACATCTATTTGATGATTAGGCACACATTATCAGTGATGTTTTTAGCTAAGATTCATTAGGGGTTTCGGGTTTAGCATCATGTTTAACAACATATCAGCACTTTCATTGTTTATTTAATGACTAGCAGTATAGCCTGGCGTTGCTTGGATGTAATAAAAGCTTTAAAACTAATCCATGGTCCTGGAGCTCAGACTCTTTCGACGTTGGCACAAAAGACTAAAAAGCAATAGTTGTTTCCAGTTAAAGCGAAACTGTAGACTGAAAGAAAAATGAATGGATGTAAGTCAAATTTTGATTTCCTGGTACCAATACCAAATAATTTTTTCTCGTCGTAAACTGAATTTTGAAGTCCTCTGAGTGAATGGTATCAAGGCTGAGACTAAGAACTACAATTATACCTACTTAGAGCCAAACCCAAAGCAAAAACTAAAATAAAAGGGCTGAAAAAAATACAGACATACAGGCAGATAAACAGACACACACACAAACATATTGCCTTTTATATATATATATATATATATATATATATATATATATATACAATTGATTTTCTGCACTATTGTAAGAACTTCTACCTTGAAACTTCTGAATATCGTTTCTTATGTCTTTGTCTATGAGTGTATCAAATTTAATTAAAATCAGACCACTCCTTCTATCACCCAATTTTTTCGATTATCGATTTTCGATATTTATAGAGAGTACCTTGACACAAAACCTAGCTAAGAACACTCACAGACGTTTATATTACAACTGTGTAAATTTTCAAGAAAACCGGTTCAGCTGTTTCGGAGTCAATAGGTAAAGGACACACACACAAAGTTCCATTTATAAATAAGTTTAGATTAGATAAACACTGCTTTGTAATAGTTAAAATAAAAGCTATGCTATAGGAAAAACCGTCCTTTAGACACTGTTTTTTTTTTCTTTTTTTTTTTTTTGCAGGCATTAAACATGCTTGCTGAAAATTTTTCACTGAGAAAAAAAAATAAAAATAAAATTAAAAAAAAAAAACCCTCCAAAGAAGAAATTCTTAGTTAAATAAATAAATAATCAGGGTAAATTTATTCTGGACTTATGAATTATCCTCATTAAATATTTTGCCAGAAGTAATTGAACAGTGAACAAGACTGTCCCTGTGTTGCATTTCATGAATTTCCAAAACTAAAGAAAATGTACTTTTTTTTTTTTTTTTTTTATTACATGAATGAAAAGTGAGGAACTTATCGCATACATACTGACAAGAATTTGTTGTGAAGAGGAAAAGTCGACTGTGACACCCATTGGAAAGCTATCGCTTTTGTCTTCGGTCAGAGGCACTTCCGCCCGAGCACTGTCCTCCAACATCCAATGTTCCCAGGTTTTCTGGTGACAAGAAAAAAATAAAAATAAAAAAATAATGTATTGCATATAAAAGCACAAATTATACATACAAGAGATTTTACTGTAATTTAAAAGTTTTTTTTCACATTGGAGTCTTATGCAATGATGATCTTGAAGTTCAGTAGCAAATTCATCTTTTTACCAGTAATTAAGCAAACACTAAACGGTTTGCCTAGATTTTTTTTTTTTTAATCATATCACCCCAAGCAAGGCGGTAATGCCACTGATGTGCAGGGGGCTACGTAAGAGTGAAAAGATTGAAAAAGAGAAAGCTGGAAACCACATCCTAACCAGGAAACAAGGGATAAGCCTCTTCACCTGTTTAATAGATGTGGGTGGAGTGGGAACTGGTCGATAGTTTAGTCTATCTACTCTAATTGAAAAAGAAAAAAAAGAGTAAAAAGATTGAAAAAGAGAAAGCTGGAAACCACATCCTAAACAGGAAAAAAAGGATGAGCCTCTTCACCTGTTCAATAGACGTGGGTGGAGTGTGAACCGGGCAATATATATTTGAAATTGGTAGTCAAAGAAATATCAATAGAGTCTTAATCCTAAATTATTTTTTTTAAATAGGTTTCTATAACATCTAATTTCATTAAAAGACTTTTAGTTTTTACTAAATTCTATTACTGGAACTGATCATTTCGGGCTGGCATATCATTTCCATAAAGCAAACATTAAATGCAAAAAGACATTATTGCTTTGTCTATCTTCTCTTTCTAGAAACACATACAGCTTCAATAAACCCCAGAATGAGACTTGCTAGAAGCTTTAAAAAATATATAAATTATTCTAGCCTCCATTCTCAAACAAGACAGGAAACAGATTAGTTATTACAGGGCACAACATGTTAACTAATTACCTAAGGAATAAGCCATTTTATGGCAGTAACCACATTGTATCAGTATTATATATATATATATATATATATATATATATATATAATGTAGTACACTTGGTATGTAATCCGGGTAAATTCCAAAGGAGACGAACTCGAGAGAACTCAATGTTAAATTCATTTATTTAATAGAGTAATATTTTATAACGGATTTCTAATTATTAGTTTGGATGATAAGTATTTCGCCGCTATGGTGTTCTTGGCGTGGCTCTTCAGATCCAAATGGTACAACAACGAGTAATCAAAAAATCACCCCACCCCAAAAAAAACGAAAGCTCCTTCTCTTTTATTTGATTTGCAGTAGACGCCCAGAGTGTGGATTAAATGATGGAAACACCAAGTACCATAAGAGCATAATTAGGAGAATTCTATTAAACTGTCAAAAGCTTGTCTATTTTTATTTGTTGATTTAATATTAGTAGCACTTCATTTTTTGGCTAAAATTGTTTTTTAATTTTTTTATATTATTCAAATAAGTTTATTAAAATCATCGGTTAAGACTAATTAAGAATTTTAACTCTTTGATTTTATCCTATGGTTCAGGAACCATTTCCAGATAACAATGCCATCTTTCAGGATGATAACGCACTCATTCATACTGTTAAAGTTGTAGTTGAATAGTATGAGGAACATTTTAGTGAAGTGCAACATTTTATTTGGCCACCACAGTCGCCAGACCATCAACATCATTGAACATTTATGATTCATTTTAGAAAAACATCATCATTGAAAGAATTGGAGAATATTTTAGCTGAAGAATGGGCAGAAATTCCTCTGTAAACAATTTAAACTTTGTACAAATTAATCACATGTAGAATTCAAGCTGTAATTATTGCCAAAGATGGTCCTACCCCATATTGAAATAAATTTACTTAAAATTTCAAGGTGTTTCCATTATTTTGTTTATCCCATATATATATATATATATATATATATATATATATATATATATATATATATATATATATATATGATACAAATTGGGGTTGTTTCCAACGAGGAAAATTGCCATAGAAGAAAAAGTGCGAGAAGCCATGAACGTTTTGTTTA
The DNA here is from genome assembly GCA_037127315.1 of Ascarosepion bandense. Lineage (NCBI taxonomy): Eukaryota > Metazoa > Mollusca > Cephalopoda > Sepiida > Sepiidae > Ascarosepion > Ascarosepion bandense. Next base: position 851,160 of record JBBBDQ010001314.1, read on the forward strand.
AAGTTTAGATTTATTGTTGCTATTATTATAATAATTACTTGCTTTTTGTACGATATATTGAGTGTCCATAATGGTATTTGTGTCGTTATACACGTTTTGAGTCTAATGTTACCTCGCTTCAGGCAAATAAACTTGTGACTTCACATGTCAAGATCTGTTGGCTTTTCTGATGGTCAAGGTATCTTGTATAAATAGATAAGTCAAGTGGTAAGTACATCAGAAAGTTCATATGCGCGCACGTGTTTTTTGGGGTTTTTTTCACACTTGCATGTTAAGTTTCTTCTGTTGCCTTCATTGACTGTAAAAGTTTTTTTTTTCACTGACTTGTAAGTCAGTGAAAAAGTAGCATTGTTTAAGGGTTGCTCCAAAAACAATGCTACTTCATTTATTGGACAACAATATCAGAGGTGGATTCTGGTGGCATGGCAGTAGAAATTAAACCATCCAATTAATAACCCATTAACCCTGTCTGTAAAAATGGTATGACATAAGAATGTATTCAAACCCGAGGTTTTATCATTGAATTCATCCATGCAAAAAAAAAAAGAAAAAAAAAAGAAAAAAAAAGTAAAAGGAGTATCCCCTTATCAAGGTTTACTGATGAACATTTAGTGGATGTGAATCTAATTAGATAACGATCAATCAGCCTATAAAAAGAGCAAACATAAATGCATCACCAATATATTTATTTTCTTTAATCATAGACCAAATTTAAAATTACTAGATAAGTTCTATATTAGTAGTTTCTTATTTGTCTATATTTCTGAGATGAGGTAGTATTTACAGTATTTACTTAATTTGGACTATTGTCCTCATCTCTCTCGCCATTTGTATGACGTTTCAGTCGTTGTACGCTCCAGCCTTCTTCAGGTGCTAGGAATTTCGAACCGAAACCTTTATTACAATCACTGGCATATATCATTCCTTAATATCATGAAAGGGAATCCTTGCAGAGTTCCAGTGTCATGTTTTTCTCTGACTTTTATCAGTAACATTATTTCTAGTTTCAACTGTTTTGGGAGTTATCCGAGATACTAAGATCTTTCTATTACAAAAGGTAACAACTTTGTTATTAGTTTGTCTTCTGTTGGATCTATCACCATGGATTTCAAATGTATAGCCCAACTTTTAAACCCCCGCAACCACCAGGATCCTGTCTTTGAGCATTAGGGCTCACCACCCACAGCAAACAGGTGAGCCCTTTGGGGTTTTTTAACCCCTGCAAAGGTGCAGTTGGCATATTCTGAAGCCTCACCAACAGGGCAATGCAATAAAAGTTACTGTTATAACCATTATTATTACTTACATTATACAATATAAGAAATTAATAAAAAAATAAAATTAAAAATTAAAAAAAAATTTTTTTGTTTTTAATTTTTCTAAAAATTTCTAAGAAATTAAAAAAAAAAATATAATTTTTTTTTTTTGTTAGAATGGAATTGCAAACTGATATCACACTAAAGGTTTTTTCATTTAAGTAATAGTAACAGGGGATATCAACCTCTGTGGGTTATTTAATGCCAAAAACGTGGGGTTTTAAGGTATTTTTTAGTGTTTGGTTATAGTCAGTTGATTTAGTCAGATTGTGATGAAAAATTCTTTTTTAATTATTATTATTTCTTTATTTTAGAAAACTGATGATGTCTTCCAGTTTCGTATTAAAAATGTATTGCTGGTAATAATTTTTTTTCCTTCAAAAATGTGTTATGGTAATAATTTTTTTCCCCATAAAAAAAATGTATTGTTGGTAATATTTTTTTCCTTCAAAAATTGTATATTTTTCTATAAAAGCCTATTCTTACGTATATATTTCTATAAAAGTGTGTTTTTATACTTTTTACCCCAGTTTGGGGGTTGATTATTTAACCATAGTTGGGACCCAAACAGGTGTTACCACTCTAGGTTAAGGTGGACCTGGGAACAACAGCAGTTAAGAGGTGGTTCCATGCTCCTCACAACATCACAATCAGAGGCCCTGCTGCCAGATGCAGTTTACCGTCATACCCAGGACCAAAATGTTTTTGAACTGTCAAGGCTGGAAAATGATGATTAGGAGACTTCAGGTAACATGGATTAACATTGAATTTTTCAAGACATGGCTCATTCAAGAAGCAGCCACCACAACATAAAATTTTTTCAAATTTCGTAAAAGAAATTTGAAGTTATTGTCACAATATATTAATATATGTATTAATAAATATACATATTATCCTACATCGATGATACAACTGAGTTTCATGCGTCATCAGTAGTTTTAATCAGTAGTTTGAAATATGCACATGATGATTGCATAATGCATGAAACCACAAGTCATGCCATAGACGTAGGATAATATGTCTATGGCATGACTTGTGGTTTCATGCATTATGCAATCATCATGTGCATATTTCAAACTAGTGATAGTTATATATATATTAGTTTTTATTTGTAAACGAGTTATTATGCAACCTAGGTTTCTACCATGAGTGATGTCTTCAGGTGATTTGCAATAACTGATTTTATCAGTAATACAAATGGGCACTGGTCTAATCTTATTATGACCAGAAACTAAGTAATTAAACAATCAATATATATATATATATATATATATATATATAGTGTATCAAAGCAGCAAATAATTTTCTAAACATATACTGTTAAATATAAGAGACAATGAATGTCTTATGTTTAATCATGAGCCGTTCTAAACGTCATATTTTGGCTTTAATTTCAGTTGAAAATAAGGACAAAAATTCTCCAACATTTGGATAATTTTTTATTAATTCGCTTCTAATCTTTCGGCTCACATGAGCCATCTTCAGAGAGGTTATTTAAACTGTAATACAATAACATCCACCATCACCGACGATTTAATTTTGTGTTGACATAAAACTCCACAAGGCAATATTTACCAAAAATAGCAAACGCAGTTCTCAAATTTGCAATGCGATTCTATGACGTCACACCGCGTGATAGCATGAAATAACAAAACCATGTATTCAAATGTAATGTAACGTGTTATGTCCAGATTTAAAGGTGATTTTATTAAGTGTTGGTTGTTTAGATTTGATGTACATGGCCTCCAATATCTGAAGGTTCCTCTTACTATGTGTATGAGTAAGGATCACCATATCGTTGACCAAAATCTGTCTGATATTACCTACATGTTTATGTTTTTCAGAGAAATGTTGTTTAATTGTACTCTGATCAGAAAGATGACATGTAAGTCTACGGGAGAGCGTGGTTGTAGTAAAACCAATATATGTACTAGGTTTTTTATTAGTATCAGAAGTGCAATCTCTGAATGGGCATGTAAATTGGTACACTACATTGGTTTGTAGAGAATTTATTTTAGTGCTTGTAGGGTTATGCCACTACCCGGCCGGTCGCTGTTGGTTTCGATCCCAGCCAGCTGGTCGTAGATTGACTCTGTCACGGTTTTCTCCCTTGTCCCATGTTGTGTTGATTAATCACAAGGTAGCCATGTGAGTTTCCACTAGCTGTCTCTCTGCCAAACTAAACCAAGCCAGGAAGTGTGCACACAATTAAGTAATAAAAGAAAGAATTATAACACCAAGGAAAATAAGTGGACCGACTGCTGAAAAGTGTTGTAAAATACATCTTTATATACGGATTATACACAATAGCCTCTTGGTCTAAACAGCACCAAATATGCCACCACCCGGAAAATTCAGTGGAATATACACAATATGCTCTTCTGGAATAATTTCCCATCCCTGCTTCTATCAACTGGTAGCGGAATGGACGTTTCTTAGGTAAATCGAACTATTCTCCTAAGCAATAACAAGGAATCTGGCTGGCCGCAGCTCGCTGCTTCAAACAGAAGTCTAAGTTCGTTTTATAAGTCTAGTCAACTTGTTGCTTGTTTTCCGGAATGTTATGGAAATTGCCAAAGTGCTGGGTTATTCTCTTTCAGTTAGCAATTTCAGACTTGTGTGAAAATTCTCTTCTTGTCTGTCTCTTAACGCTGGTTGGTTGATTGGCAACAGGCTTCTGTACGGTCAGCACCCAACAGCATGGCAATCATCTCTGTCTCTTTACTTCTTTGGTTGGGAAGTGTCTTTGGTCATTACGTTTCTGGATCGGGAAATTGAACTCTCTGCTACTCGAGCTGCAACTACTCATTTTGTCTGTAAATTCTCTTCTGTCTTTAACTCTGGTTAACCGGCATCAGGCCTCTTCTGTCGATCTCTGCCACTCCGACTTTGACTTCTCTGTCGCTCTCTGCAACTTTGTCTGGAAATTCTCTTCTCTGTCTTTATCTCTGGTTGGCCGACAGGTTCTGTGGTTAGTGCCCAACAACATGGCACCTATCTTCGTCGTACATTTTTAGGCCGGTAACTGGACCTGAACTTGAACTGCTTTGAACTGCCGCAATTCCAGTCCAACTTCAGACTCTCCTCTGATCCAACTCGACACCAACTTGAGGCCAACTCCATGCCGACTGATTTTTGGTCCCTCAGGACCCTGTATTTATGCACATGCCATGGTGTGGGGCCTGACGGTCGCTGGGTGTCTAAACCCCTGTCCCGGCAACCAATAAAATCCTGAGGTTAGCTGCTACTTGTTGTTGCCTGTGGTTTAACCAATGACGTCAATTGTTAGTCATGTCCCCCTTTTGGGGCTTGGTCACCGGCTCAATGGAATCTCTCTCGATCTTATGACGTCATCTCCCCATACCCCTTTTCTGGGCTGGACTTAACCGAATTTTCTTCCTCAAAATTTTCTTGTTCTCACGAAACAATTTCGGGGATTTTTTTTTCTTAAAACAATAGGCATTAACCTTTTTGAACTGTCTTCGCCCAAAACAAGTTGACAAGGGTCCGTTGACATCATTACCCAAATAATAATTTCTACGCACCTATTTTTAATATCCATTCTCTGAGTCACCTATATTTTCAAGTGTCAAGAATGCCTTATCAGTTTTACCCTGATGTCAGTGAAAATACCTTTTCTCTAAATTACTTGACTCAGAATCAAAACATTCGTTATCTTTCACGAGAGTCATGCCAGCCAGACAGAGGACCCAAAATGAAATTTCCTTTTCCTTTACCAAGAAACAATAGCAAATAAATTTATCTTTCCTTTATGTTTGGAATGACCATCAGCTTTCTTTGGGGTGACTGAAACCGATATCTATTGTTTCTGTGGCTTGAAAACAAATCCATTTCTCTTTTCTTTCTCTTCTTTCCGGGTTTACAATAATAGAGAAATACCAGATGTTATTTTTCATCTCTTTCTTTTTAAAGATAAAGATTTTCCAGCTACAGTTAATAATTAGTTAATAAAATTAATCACCTCCGTTTTCCTTTGCTCATATCCGGAGGATAAAGAAAATTTCTCTTAGTATGTTCTCTTATGATCTATAATAGCAATTTGAAGATTTTGGTTACTAATAAAATTAATTATCGCCGTTCCAAAATATTGTTATAGGTTATTAGAGACTATGAGGTCAATTGTTTTGAATTTTTTATAATATATAATGAGTTTAATTTGATTATTACTATCCACTGGTTTAACATTTCTACATATTATGTTTTTGAGAGTATTTTCATGTTGTTTGCAATTATTATATATTTGGTTGCAATAGTATAAGTTAATAGTGTTATGTTTATTTTGATGTACACCAATATTATTAATATTATCAATATTGTTAGAGCTATTGTTAACTTTGTTGAGATACATTTTAATTTGTTGATCAATAACGGAGTTAGGAAATCCATTATTGACTAGTGTTTGCTTAATGTTGTGTAATTATTTATAAAATATAGATTTGGAAGAAGACATCATTTGTGTGCGTTGAAGTAAGTTTTTTATAACAGCTAACTTATATCGTTGGGGGCATTCACTATTACAATTAAGACACGAGTATATACTAGTTGGTTTCCTATATAGAGAAGTAGTAAATCTATGTGTGCTAGAATCAATGAATACATCAAAGAATGGGATTTTGTTATTAATATTAAGTTCTAATGTAAATTTGAAGACAGAGTGACTTTCAAATTTGTTTTAAAAATATGTAACTTGATGGATATTCTTAGCTAAAACAAAGACGTCATCTATGTATCTTACATATATAGAGGGTTTATTGTTGTCAATAATTATTTTATTTTCTAAATTTGCCATATAATAATTAGACAAGAGGGGACCTAAAGGAAATCCCATCGCAATACCATCTATTTGCGTATAAATATTGCCTAAGGGATCGTGAAAGGGTACTTGTGTGGTGCATGCTAATAATAGTTTTTTTAATATAGTGGGTTTAATATTAATTGAAAGGAGAGTAGCATGATTGTATACATAACGGATAATGATGTCAATCGTTTCATGAACGGGAACATTAGTGAATAAGTTTTGGACATCCAAAGATGCAATTATTTGATTCTTAGGTTTTACGGAATGGAGAATCTGTAAAAATTTGTCCATGGAATTAATACTATATTTATCAGGAAGATAGGGAGTTATTAGTTTGTTAAGTGTTTTGGAAAGGTTATATATTGGTGTGGGTATTTGAGAAATGATAGGTCGGAGGGGATGATCTTTTTTATGGATTTTTACATTTCCATAAATGTAGCTGGACTGATATATGGTTTTGTTGTCATTTCATGCTATCACGCGGTGTGACGTCATAGAATCACATTGCAAATTTGAGAACTGCTGTTACCTAGTGGAGTTTTATGTCATCACAAAATAAAATTGTCAGTGATGGTGAATGTTATTGTATTACTGTCTAAATAACCTGTCTGAAGATGGCTCATGTGAGCCGAAAGATTAGAAGCAAATTAATAAAAAATTATCCAAATGTTGGAGAATTTTTGTCCTCATTTTCAATTGAAATTAAAGCCAAAATACAATGCTTAGAACGCCTCATAATTAAACATAATATACATTCATTGTCTCTTATATTTTACAGTATATGTTTAGAATATATATGTATATATATATATATATATACTATACATATGTACAAACTCCTCATATGTATATTTATCAATTTACGTCACTATATATTTTACAAAGGTAAGAATAAAAATAAAATTTAATATAACCAGCCTTTTTTTTTTTTTTTGCACTAATGTTCATCCAATACAATGCCCAAGAGCCACTCAAGATAGTGGGTTACTTGGTTGTGTGTGTATGAGTGTAATAAAGGGAAAGTAGTGATGTTTGGGGGCGAGGTTACTTGGCAGGAAAATACTTACCTCTGTTTCAAGATTTTTTGCAATAATAGCTGCTTCCAAAGAATTGCTGGATGCCAACACAACCATGTCCCTGATTTTCAAATTAACAAGAGTGATTATCAGAGAGAGAAATTTAAAACATTTATCTATTTCATATATCAAAATATATAAACAAGAAGAGTTTGATTGCTATACTCAACCAAACAACTTCATATAAAGCCTTCAAATTTGGTATTCAACCAAAGAGAGGGTTAAAAGAAAAAAAAAAAATAAACAAACAAACAAATTACTTACTGAACTCTGCGGACGGTATAATGAGTTTCAAAAAAAAAAAAAAAAGAAAAGAAAGAAAAATTAAATTACTTATGAGACAAAGAACATTAATCGATTGTGTTTAATAATTTCTTAACCTCTTGCCAAATTGATTGTGTTATAAACATATTTTATAGTTAGTCAAGTATGGAGGAGAATAAGTTTCATAGTTCTTCAGATATAGTTGAAGGTTGGTTGATTCATTTAACCAGCATATCAACCTTCATTAGGTCATTTAATGCTGAAAAAACGTTTTGATTTGTTTTATTTAGTTTATTTGTTTTATTGTTTTTTGTTTGTTTATATATTTTTTTTCAAAACAGTTTTGTTGGTAACGTTTTTCATTCAAAAAGGTTTTGTTGGTAATGTTTTTCATTCAAAAAGGTTTTGTTGGTCACATTTTTCATTCAAAAAAGTTTTGTTGGTAAATACTTTCATAGCATTTTTACCCCGGTTTGGGAGTTAACTATTTACCCATAGCTGGGACCCTAACAGGTGCTACCACTCTGGGTTAGGGTGGACCTGGGAACAACAGCAATTAAGAGGTGGTTCCATGCTCCTCACAACCTCCCAATCAAAGGCCTTGCTGCCGGATGCAGTTTATGGTCATACCCAGGACCATGATTGAAGGAAAATGTTATTATTTGTTGGGTACGACTGAAGAATGTGTGCTGTGGTGCAATGGGTATTGGCTTGGAATTGGAAATCAGTAGAGCTAAGTTCAAATTCCAGTTGAATTTATTGCATTCATTTGCAAGCAAACATCCTTGGGAAAGGTATTAATCTATCTCATCTCCTATCTATGAGGTCAAATAGCAGAACAAATAAGGTGCTATAGCCTTGGTTGGCAACCAGTCTACTGCAGAAAGAAATGGCAACCTTCTGCGGGAAAATCTTCTGCCTAGTCAGTCATAGACCAAAAGAGATATGATCGACCAAACATGTATCACGTATGGCACTTGACTAACTGATATGGATAAAAGGATTCAATAGCAGGACAGACTTGGTTCTATAGCCTTGGTTGGCAACCAGTCTACTGCAGAAAGTAATTGCAACCTACTGCAGACAAATCTTCTGGCTTCTCCGTCATGTCTCTTTCGAGACATGATCGCCCAAACACTTAATAATTGACTGACTGACTGATGCTATACAACCCAGTGTCATCGTCAACGCAACCTGATCTCCAATAATGCTTTTTCTGGTAAGGTGAGTGTCTAAACACCCAGCATGATTAAAAGACCTGCCAAAGAATGGCTAAAATTTCTTGTAGAGCTAACAGCCACCTAGCACATTAGGGTGGGTTTAGTTCCATAGTCTGCAGCTATTGCATCGATTACACACCATCACTGGTTAACGTCCAAGGGCGTAGCTTTCCCAATGAAATAGACGTTAGCTTGTCCGTGGCCAATGCAATCTTTCAAGTTGCAGGACATCGACTGTAGTTTGATTTAGAGAGGAATGAACGCCACTAGGTCTAGGTTTCGGGTCATTCCATGTCAAATCATCCAGACCTCGACACCCTTACGTCTCAGATTTTTTTCAAATTTTCACCATATGTCGGTATCATAGAAACTAGAAAATCCTGAAAATTTGAGCGTCTAACTCTAAGCGGTTCCGGAAATATCGCACTTTTAGCATTTTATGAAAATCGTGTTTTGTTGCAAATTTCCGCCATTTTGAATTTACATTTTTGGGCATAAATCCATTTCTAGACAAGGTTCAGTCTTGAAAATTTGCACTAAAATGGTTTTCCACATGAGGAATCCAAAAATCATATCTAAAACCTCTGAAAATGAACTGTTTTTGAGTTATTGAACTTTTAAGCCGAGGTTTGGGTATTGGTCTCGCGCGTCCCAAAAAAACATGTGGCACTATGGGAAATGTAAATTCAAAATGGCGGAAATTTGCAACAAAACACGATTTTCATAAAATACTAAAAGTGTGATATTTCCGGAACCGCTTAGAGTTAGACGCTCAAATTTTCAGGATTTTCTAGTTTCTATGATACCAACATATGGTGAAAATTTGAAAAAAATCTGAGAGGTAAGGGTGTCAAAGATGTTTTTTTCTGGATGATTTGAGATGGAATTACCCTCTCCTAAGACACACTACGCATTTTTTAAAATCATTTTACCCCCCAAGTAAGACGCAACTGCCACTTGTGTGCAAGGTGAGAGAAATTGACTGATCTGGATAAAAGGATTGAACAGCAGGACAGACTGGGTTCTATAGCCTTGGTTGGCAACCAGTCAAATATAGAAAGAAATGGCAACCTACTAAGGGAAAAAAAACTTCTGCCTACTCAGTCATGGATCAAGAGAGTCATGACCACCCAAGCGTGTATCGTGTGTATCAGTTAACTGACTGAGGATTGAAGGAAAATCTTCCCCTCCACCAAAAAAAAAAAAAAAGTTTTATTGTTCACCAGATATGGTTGAAAACAAATTTTATTGTTTGTGTAAACACTTATAAACATTTTTTATTTTTTTCAAAAAGAAACCTTAAATTCTGTGTGATGTTTGTCGGAAGACTCACCTCACCCCAATGCAATAACCAATAACGTGCATAAAAAGATTCACATTAGCAAATAAACTGATAATAAAAGTAATAAAACTATTTCTAACGTTTATATTTCTGGTATAGCTTTATAATTATAATAAATTGTCTATTTGAAGAATAACTCCATCTCAATTAAATCAACTTGTATCCATGCAAAGCTCAGCTAAGAAAATGTAAACATTGAGTTATTGCATTCACAGCAACCATCTTCTTTTGATAAACTTTCCATTGACTTGGAAAGAAGCTAAGAACACACCAAATAAAGTGAAATGTACTACTATCTTACATTATAGTTTCATTATTAGCGGTATTTTGTTATTTTTGATGAAGTATAAGTAAATGGCCATTACTATACCAGACTATTCTTAATGGTTTAAATTTAGGAAAAGATGAGGAGCAAAAAGAAGATTCAGTATTCGCAAGATGTCACGTGATAAAACGTAAACAAGACAAGGGTTTCCCTTTTAGAGGGGCAGGTGTAGGAAAAATATGATCAGTAGAATCAGTTTTGTTATTTCGTTTATTTTGAATTTCTAACAATACAGTAATAATAACATTTCTAATAACATGTTAAAGACATGTTTGAAGATTCTTAAAATGTAAAAGTTTAAATGTCATTTTTGAATGTAAACCTTTTTTTAAAAGAATTTTATTTTTTTTATTTCTTAGAGCAACTGTTTGATTATTTTGGTATGGATGTACAAAAAGGTAATAATTTTGATATCTCACATTGACTGACTACTATTCAGTATCAGAGCAGTATTCATGCTTGTTATAACAACACCAGTACTAAAATGAGTATTTACCCACCCTCCCCCACATGCACACTGGGATGCGACACAAGGTCAGTTACTTAAGGTGGGGACCCAGCGAAGAAATTAACTAAAATCAACTCTTCTTCACTTTTACAAAAATTCACAACGATGTGTGAAATCCTGGTTTTCCCAAATAGAAAAAGGATTGACCATCTGCTTAAAGAAAAAGTCAACCCAGAATTCGCAAGTAGGTGTTAAAAAATGATTTTTGACCAATGAGAGCAACTCACGAAACTTAAGGATGTCACGAGCAAGTGCAAAAATCTGAATACTATAAAAGGCCCTGGTCAGCATCAGTCAGTCACAGAGAGATGGGAGCCGCGAAATGAAACAACTAAAAATGTAACTTCAAGCGACTCGGACATTGTCCTCTTTCTCATCTCTTCAACAATTACTACTAGAACATTTTGTAGAACTCCACCCTAAACCTCTTAATAATGTTTCTAATTGAGCATTAACTTATTAAGTTATTTCTCCTTTTAATAAATTTCTATTTAACATTCAGAATTTATATTTTATTATTCCACTCTTCTACACTAATCCACACATTCCAACTGAAAACCAACCTTCTGATGATAATCCTGCATAAAACTTGCAAGCTGTAGGGAGTTCGGTTAAGTCTGACACAAGGCCGAATCAAAGAAACATTAACCAGTGCCCTACGCTACATAATCTTTATACAATCAATAAACAATCGTCTTATACTACAGATATACAATAAATTCAAGAAAACGTGCTGTGTTTTTTTATTTCATCTTATTTAAAGGTCACCTTATACACAGAAATGTGTGTGTATTGAGTTATGATAATGTTTTTTTTTTTAATGAGTATTTAACATGTAAATATTTTGATTAATTTATTTTTAAGTAATTTTGTTAAATGCTTTTCTTTAAGTTTTTAAACGGAATTTATCAGAGTATCAATCAATATCTTGCATAATTCTTACTGCATTTTAGAAAAAAAATTTTTTGTAAATAGTTTAAGTCATTTTAATCACTCTATTGTGAATATTTCGTGAAGTGTAGTTAAGGAAAATAAGAATAAAGATATAAAAAAGAAAGACCAAATAAATATAATATGATAAAGAAGTTAAAAAGGGAAGAAGAGAAAGAAAAGTCGTAAGACAAGCCAATATGATAAAATGTTTTATATATATATATATATATATATATATATATATATATATATATATTGATTTGTTTTCTTCTCTTCCTCCAAAAATACCCTGTCTTGAATGTAGGAAGTTCAGTATAACCAAGCATACGCGACCTATAACATCAAATAGCCCAAGTGAAGTCTTGATTGGTTGCTGTTTTCCAGGGGAACTTATATCATGCACCTCCTAAAGCCAGTAGCAAATTTTTAGTCTGGGTGCGGGCCAAATACTGGTCATATTCAGTCAGGTTGCCTATCGAAGAAGTCTGTTGTTTATTTAGACACGAAACTTCTAGTGACATAGAGGCAACAACACTGACAACACACCTAGATTCAGCACTTAAAGGTGTATTTTTAATAATAAAAATGTTTAGCCCCAAGATTGTTGTTTTGTTCAGTAGTTTTACTGAAAAAATATATTTTGGGTACCACCCCAGGTGACAGTGGACCTGGGAACAACAGAAATAAAGAGGTGGTTCCATGCTTCTTAAAACTTCCCAATTAGAGGACTTGCTGCCGGATGCAGTTTATCATCATACCCAGGAATGCCTCATTGGGGGTGGGAGGGGTTAACTCTCTGCAAAGGTGAATTCAGTGTATTCTGAAGCTCCAGCCAATGAGGAATAGGAGAAATTTCAATGAAAACACAAAATTTGGCCTGGCCAACTGTTCGCTGCGGCCATGTTGGTTAAGGTGTACCAGGCTAAACAGTAACTTTTTTTTTGCCCAGAAGGACACAGATTTGATTCTTGCCAGAGAACACAAATTTCTTTTAATCAAATTTCCCAAACATTGAGACAGGTAGATGAAAATAAGCAAATATACTGTTTAACAAATAAATGGAGCATTAACTCAAATATGATCATCTCCCCTAAAAATAATGTTTAAAGTCATAAAAATATGTCAGATTAATTAAAATTATATATATATATATATATATATATATATATATATATATAATTCCAGGTGAAGAGGACTCAAGGTTTTATTATTTTGAGTGCCCTGACATTTATTTTATTATGAATAGTGCTCAATATAATAAATATTATAGAGCTTAATATAATTATATAGTTATGAATTAATTATACATTGCGACATGGAAATTTCTGTTTCGAGATAGATTCTCCTCATCAGGCAATGTAATGTAAATCATCTGTACAACCAACATCAAACATTGCCTGATGAAGAGAATCTATCTCAAAACATAGAAATTTCCGTGTTGCAATGTACAATTAATTCATAACTATATATATATATATATATATAAGAAAAGTTAAGGCAGACACGTTATTTCATAGTAAATCAGAAGTATAGGTCTATTTCAGGCGAACCATCATCAGCTTCCGTCTTTATTGTACAAACGATTTTACACAAATCTATTATTCTATTATTCATGTAAAATCGTTTGTACAATAAAGACGGAAGCTGATGATAGTTCACCTGAAATAGGCACTATACTTCAGATTTACCATGAAATAACATGTCTGCCTTAATTTTTCTTATATTTGCTCTAGATGTATTTATATACATATATATTTATAGCTCTCTTAAAGAGTTATCCTACCACTGTATGTGATACTCCTTTGGAGTCTTCTATAATCACACCACATGCTGAGATATATATATATATATATATATATATATATATATATATCCAGGTGAAGAGAACCAATAGTTTTAGCATTCCGAGTTCTCCAGCATTTACCTTTTTAAAAAGGTGCACAATACAACAAATATTGTAGAGCATAATATAATAAAATTTGTTTTTAAGTATATTTAATTTCATATATATATATGGTTAAATAAAATAAAGACAAGAGGAAAACTGTATTTTAAATCGCCTACGCGTTTCATCCTGTGATGTACTTTTTCAAGGCAAAAAGACAAAATGAGTTTTATTCTAAATTATGTGTCTATAAACAAACAGTGTTGGTAACCACAAAGATGCTCACAAACCATTTCAAAAGATCAACAGAATATTTTAGTTTTTAGAATTTCTTCATGTGTAGTGTAAAGTAATGAGATATTAAAATGAAGGGAGGGAATTTGACAGTTTTCTTTGCAAACTGTTTATTTTATTTATACACACACATACACAATGTATGTATATATATATATATATATATATATAATTTTTTTTTTTTTAAATGAAAAAGTAAGTATTTGTTTATATTTTTCTTGTTTCACTGTTTGTCTTAGTTTTTTTTGTTTTTTTTAATCGTATCACCCCAAGCAAGGCGGTAACGCAACTGATGTGCAGGGGCTACGTAATAGTGAAAAGATTGGAAAAGAGAAAGCCGGAAACCACATCCTAAACAGGAAACAAGGGATGAGCCTCTTCACCTGTTCAATAGACGTGGGTGGAGTGTGAACCAGGCGATAGATAGATCTATCTACTCCAATTGAAAAAAAAAAAAACAAAGTGAGAAGATTGGAAAAGAGAAAGCCGGAAACCACATCCTAAACAGGAAACAAGGGATGAGCCTCTTAACCTGTTCAATAGACGTGGGTGGAGTGTGAACCAGGCAACAGTTTCTAAAAATAATTATTTTCAAGTTTTCCTCTCAGCATAGTTTATAGTCTTTGCTGTTAATGCTGTTTGGGGCTACCCTTATCCTTTTGATTTTGGTCCAGATATTATTTTCTTTTTGGTTCCATATATATATACTTTGATAGAATTGTGTTGGTGTATTTTTTTGTCAAAAAATGTTGTGTTTATAATGTTTTTCTCTTAAATTTTGTTTCTGTTACACTTATATAAAATTTTTCATCTATGTTAATGTTATTAGTTACAGTAGCTTTGTATATTATGTTATTGGTTAATCATTTATTGTTAAGTAGACAGCGTGAGGGATATGCATGTAGCATACCAATTATTGATGCAGAGGGATAAAACAAAACATTAACTCTGTAAGGGCCAGCAAGTTAACTCATAAAAATAACACTATTACTTATAATTTCAAAAAGCACAGTCAATGTCCATCATATTTTATTCAAGAGGATTACCTCTGAGAAGATTTTGTAATTTAGAGAAAACACAGAAACACATACCATTTAAGCAACAGGTAAAAAAAATACTTTTTCAGCCTTTCCTCACTTGAACCATAACAGGGGTCACGGAAATTTATAAAGCTTGGACCACCATCTTTCTAAAAAGAGTGAAGAAGAAATTTGAAAGTGTCAAAAAATCAAGAGTGTAATAAACAAAAACATAAAACATTTTCTGACATTATTCATGCTAAAAGGCTGAAAAATATTTGTATGATCAATTTCCACGTTTCCAGATGTAGTGACACAACTCGACAATTTAACCCAATATTAATGCATTCATGTCCACCATAAAATTTATATTATTTACAAAAATTAAAAGTTTGGCATAATTAAGGGTTTAAGTTTTTAAAAAAAGTAACTACTCACGCATTTACACATCTTTCATTCAGTTATGAATTTGAACACTCTCAGATACTGGCGTGTGTTGACATTGGATATAACACCCTAAAGTCTGCCTTCCTCTACCGAGCACCCATAGCTCAGAGGTAGGTTTCAATCCTGGCGAGAAGCAATTGGATGTCGAACGATACTGATGAGCTGTGATACAGCAAAACAGATCTGTCTGCAGATGACTATATATAGATAGATAGGTAAGTAGCTAACCTAGAGAGCCAACGAACCTACCAAGGTTTCACCAAATTGGATCTTCAGGGAAAGTTGGCTAACTTTCCCTGAAGATCTAATTTGGTGAAACTTGTGGCTAGGTTAGCTACTTGTTTGCTCTACTTGTGTATTGAGCACTTTATGTGTTAGGTTACTCGTCACTGGATTTTTTTCATTCGACTTGTACTTTGACTAATGTTCAAGTGCTCAGTTCATTTCTTTTTTGTTACCATTTTTTTACCCTCCGCATTTGTACTCGGTGGGTTTTTCAAGACGAGTTCAATGACAAATTTACAGTTATATATATATATATATATATATATATATATATATATATAATAATAATAGATATACATATTATCCGATGTCTATGGCAATCATCAGGTGCATATTTCAAACTGACAGTTTAATAGATTTGAATTTAAGTTCACTCGATGTTCATGTGAATTAAATCTTATAAAGTTACTACTTTTTTAATAACAAGATTAAAAATTTCAATATATATATATATATATATATATATATATATATATTCACAGTTATAATCTAAGGAAAGGAACAGCATAATTAAAAAGCGAAACATATATACACGCAAGTACACACATACACACATTTTTTCTGGTGTTAATAAAAGAGTGCTCAATGTAATATAACAGAGCTATTAAGTTTGTATTAATAAATATGCATATCATTCTACATCTATAGCATGACTTGAAGTTTCATGCAGTATGCAATCATTATCAGGTGCAGATTACAAACACTAATATATATGTACCTGATGATTGCATAGGGCACGAAACTGAGTTGTGCTATAGATGTAGGATTTTATATATATATATATATATATATATATATATATATATATGAGAGAGAGAGATGAATAAGGAACGAAGAAAATATTAACATTGAAAACATGAGTTTAAAACAGTGCTCAATATAGAAATAGAGCTATGAAGATTTATTGAAAATTATACTTTAGAACATGTTGAAATTACAATCTACTACAAAGTGTACAATAGCGTTTACTACCTGATGAGATGTTATCCTTTAAATGTCGAAACAAAATGTACTTTGTAGTAGATTGTAATTTGAACATGTTCTAAAGTACAATTTTTATATATAAGAAAAAAATTAAGGCAGACACGTTATTTCATAGTAAATCGGAAGTATGACCTATTTCAGGCGAACCATCATCAACTTCCGTCTTTATTGTATAGAAGATTTTACACGATTCGTGCAAAATCTTTTTTTTTTTTTAAATCATATCGCCCCATGCAAGGCATTTTACTGCCACTATTTTGCAGGAGGTTACATAGAAGGAAAGTTATGAGAAAGAGTGACAGTTTATAGGGGGTGTCAGGAGGTGGGTAAGAGAAGGATGAGAATACTGATGAGAGTGGAGTGGACGGAGAAGGGAGCAAGAGAGGAGATGACTATTGACTTCAGATTTAAATTCTTGGAGATTGTAGCTGTCGGGAAAGCAAGTAAATGAAAGGAAATTACACAGGCGGGAAGTGCGAGAAAAGAAGCTACTGGACTAGAATTTGCATTTACAATTTATTGGTTTCACAGTAAAAGGGTGGGACCTAGTTGCTAATCTTGTGGCTCGAGTAAATTTATATATAGGGGGCACCAGTTCATCGGAGCAGAAGCCGTGAAAGTATTTGTAGAAGAGACACAAGGAAGCCACATTGCGCCGGTGAGAAAGTGACTGTATCTGAGCTGCCAAGTCGGAATCTATTACATTACAGATTCTCTGTTGGATTTTGTCAAGGACACCTAGGTGGATAGCAGAAGTACCCGACCAGATATGGCAGCAGTATTCAATGCATGGGCAGATGATAGATTTATATATGTGCAGGATTGTTTCAGATGGAAAAAACTTCCTGGCCCTACACAGAGAACCAAGTTTCTTAGCAGCAGATTTAGCTATGGATCCTATATAGTCATTCCACTTGAGGTCTGTTGTGAGAGTTAAGCCAGTCAGTCAGTTAAGTGCCATACATGATACACGCTTGGGCGATCATGTCTCGAAAGAGACATGACTGACTGGGCAGAAGATTATCCCGCAGTAGGTTGCCATTGCTTTCTGCGGTAGACTAGTTGCCGACCAAGGCTATAGAACCCAATCTGTCCTGTTATTTAACCCATAACTGGAAGGAATAG
Organism: Ascarosepion bandense; assembly: GCA_037127315.1. Taxonomy (NCBI): domain Eukaryota; kingdom Metazoa; phylum Mollusca; class Cephalopoda; order Sepiida; family Sepiidae; genus Ascarosepion; species Ascarosepion bandense. Next base: position 869,002 of record JBBBDQ010001314.1, read on the forward strand.
GCGGATTAATACCTTTCCCAAGGGTATTTGCGCATAAGTGAATGCAATGAATTCGGCTGGAATTCGAACTCGGCTTCCCAATTTCTCGTTCCGAGCCGATATCCAATGCACCACAACGCACATCCCCCAAGTTAAGCCAAGGAGACAAAAAAAAAACAAAAAAAAAAAACGGTATTATTATCACAAAGTCTACCCACCCCAGAAAGGAAACTCACAAATGCCATCAAAGTTCATATCACTCTAGTTGCTAATATTCAAGACCCCATTTACGTCAACACACATAAGCAACACTCAATTCAGCACTGACCAAACCACAAAGAGACTGCCTCAGACTATGGTACCACCATCCACAGTAAAAACTAAATTCTACTATCTTCTTTATCCATATTACTACTATGCAAGCATACACATACTAATTTTTTCACATGACAATACATGTAACCACATTTCACTGTTCTCACATCTTCTATTCAAGAACTTTACTAACAACTAAAAAATAAACATTGCTTTTTCAATACATTTAAACAACTTGTATATAAAATTAATGTTATTTGTCTATGTTCTTTTCCTACTGTGTTATATTTTTTTCATGAAAATCATTGGATTATTCTAAACAATCAAATTACAAGCAATCCTGCAACAACATTCTAATTTATTGTACGAAATCCTGACACTCCAAACAAAAACCCAAGTAGAGGAATTCCTACAATCTTTTTGCAATGAAAAACACATTACTAAAAAATATTATTACTAAAAAATATTATTACTAAAAAACCTTTCATTGATACCTTACATATTTTGAGGGACAAAAATAAGAAATTCCATTTTCAGTTCAAAATTATCTTGGGTGTATACCACTGAGACAAAATGCAGGAAATTTTTTGAATTCACCTATCAATATAGGAACACATTTTTCTTACTGTAATTGTTGAATTTTAATATATTTTTCTTTGAGTAAAAAAAAACAAAAAAAAACATAACATTATAAAAAACAGCAGAAAAATCTCATCCTTGAATATTCTTGTTAAAGTGTTTTTTACCAGTCATCAAATGCCTACAATGAAAAATAGTGAGAATAGCCACTTCCTTATGAGGAAATATTCAACATTCATTAGCTTTAAAACAGTTTTTTTTTAGCAAAATAGTCTTCTAAAATCAAGCAGCTGAGATGGTGCTATCTAGTATTGATGGGAGTTTCTTTTCTAACCTCTTGTTCAAGATAATGTGGTCAGTCAACACATTGAGCATACAGTTATATTTTAGTTACATGAGCTATCAATTTTAATTGTTGCCACTGTTGGAAGTCTTTAACTGAAGTAGGTTCTGTTATTTGGAAAAATTCTTTATGATTCTGTAGCACCAATATGAGATCTGATGAAAGATCGTCTTTAATGTCTCGAAGATTCATTCCCTTAAAGCCATTTTTTATCATTGATCTGAGAAAATGGTTTTATATAAGAACATGGTTCAAGTTTTTAGGTTAATGGTCTGGTTTTGAAGCAACTAGCAGTTTTAGGGAAAACTATACCTATTACAGCCAGTTTTTGATTTACTTTATTTTTTTTCAAATCATTTCACCCAAAGCAAGGTGGGACCACAACTAGTACATAGGAGTTACAGCGAGAGGAAAGACTGAATACAGGAGGAATTGAGGAAAGGATAAAAGATGAACGGGATTCAAGAAGATAGAAAATGGCAACTGATGTTGCATTTAAATTTTTGGAGATTGTGGCTATAAGGGAAGCAAGAAAATGAAAAGGAGTTCCACAGGCAGGAAGTGCAAGAAAAGAAACTATTGTCATAGAAGTGGCAGTTATTTATGACAATTTCAACAGTAAAAGGGACCTAGATGCCAATATAGTCAGTCAGTCAGTTAAGTGCCATACCTGATACACGCTTGGGCGATCATGTCTCTAAAGAGACATGACTGACTGGGCAGAAGATTATCCTGCAGTAGGTTGCCATTGCTTTCTGAGGTAGACTGGTTGCCTGCCAAGGCTATAGAACTCAATCTGTCCTATTATTTAACCCATAACTGGAAGGAACAGAGGGATTAATACCTTTCCCAAGAGTATTTGCGCGTAAGTGAATGCAACAAATTCGAGTCGGTATCCACTGCACCACGACACACATAATGTTCAAATTCATGTGGTTTGGGCATCAGGAAAAAAGGTTGTCAGAGCATTTGCCATGAAAATATTTGTAGAAAAGACAGAGGGAAGCCGTGTCAAGTCTGTGAGAAAGTGACTGAAGTTGAGATGCCAGGTCAGGACTGATTATATTGCAGATCCTTCTTTAAATGTTTTTGAGAACTTCAAGATGAATAGCAGGAGCAACTGACCAGATATGTTCAATTTCTTTATCTCTTATATTAAATTGGTTGTAACAGATCCATATACCACTGTATTTCAGTTAAGTGCCATACGTGATACACGCTTTGGGCGATCATGTCTTGAAAGAGACATGACTGACTGAGCAGAAAATTAACCCACAGTAGGTTGCCATTGCTTTCTGCGGTAGACTGTTTGCAAGCCAAGGCTTTAAAACCCAATCTGTCCTATTATTTAACCCATAACTGGAGGGAAGAGACGGATTAATACCTTTCCCAAGGGTATTTGTGCATAAATGAATGCAAGGAATTCAACTGGAATTCAAACTCGGTTCCCTGATCTCTTGTTCCGAGTCGATACCTACTGCACCACAGTGCACATCCCCAATGTATTTACTAATTCCATATTCCATCACAGCTTTCATAGCAATCTCAGAAATACTTGGATATAAGCAAAATTTTTATAACTGGTTCATGTACATGGAAAGGTTTAATGGTGAGAAAGTCTTTTAAACCAATATTTTAGACAATGGATAAGTTTTCTATGAGGCCAATTCCTTATGGTCACAACTCAGATTTTTACAACATACTTTACTAGGCCCAGTCAATCAACAGATAGCCTCGCAAATCTATTTGCTTCTGCAGCAAGTTCACCAGCTGCACCCCTACTGTAGCCTTGTGCCAGACTTAGTCAACATAAAAATCATACCTACCGGCACATTGACGATCTGGACGATTGGTTGATCATCAGCATCTGGCGTTTCATATGCGGCAATAAACATATATGTTGAAACCCAGACAACGTCAAGAACTTAAAAAAAAATAAATAAAATTATTAAATTTGCAATATAAACGAAACATCAAGTCAATACTATTACATTAAAATACAGTTCTTTTTGCCCACAACACTAACCCAGGTTTTCATTTTCCTCAATGTAAGATAATCTCAGTGTTGTGTAGGAAAAAAAGTGTCAATACCGACACGTGGGGTCAAACACTGATCTCCAGGAAGCAAATATAATCATTGAATAAATTGTGCTATTGTGATCACGTGATCATAAATATTTAGTATATAAAGCACTAAGACAGAAGTCAGCGTGTATTCTCTATTCAATGATTTGCTTCATTCTGGGGTTGTACGTCACTGAGGAAATTGTTTGAGCGAATTACTCGAGAGAATTATTCCAAGAACATTATTGTGTATTATTCAAAAAATTTGTTTATTATGTGTTGTCTTTACGTGAAGATACCAAATATTACAACTTGCAAATAGTGAGTTACCAAAAGATCCTTTCAGGTTAACATTAAGAAACCAACATTATAGAAGCGTGTGATGAAAATAATATTCACACTAACATTATAAAACTCAGTCAATTAGCAAAATTTTCCATAATAATAGTTTCTCTAGAAGAGTATTGATTCTGACAATTCAAACGTGCCAAAAAATGCTCATTTAAATGGCAAATTGAAAGTGCTTAAATTAAAGAAGAAACAAAAAATATATATTCTTGGTATGAGTAAATCAACAATCTTCTATCCGTCACATCACTTTTATTACAGTCTATTGTTATAATTGTTCTATTTTATTATGACTGATTGTTGTTAATCTCTTATTGTGCCTAATAAGATCTACGGTAAGAACGAATCTTCTATCCGTCAGATCACTTTTATTACAGTCTATTGTTATAATTGTTCTATTTTATTATTACTGATTGTTGTTAATCTCTTATTGTGCCTAATAAGATCTACGGTAAGAACGAATATTCTATCCGTCACATCACTTTCTACAGCCTATTTTTAAAATTGTTCTATTTTAATATTAATTCCTAGTAGCCCCTTTTGCTAAAAGAGTTTTCTTACTTTTCCACAGAGGATGCAGTCGGTATAATGTAATCCCCACTGACAAGGCTACAATAGAATGATTGTTTATGGGCTATTATTAGTTAGATTGATCCATACTAATGGTCCATTATTTTAGCCGAATTTGAACATCTGTAATTTAGAGTGTTTTTTCCAATCTCACCTTTAACTTGAGTTTGAAGGTTGTTAGGACAGGGCCAATTTTTCTTCAGCTCCAGGGCAGGGCTGTACTGTTTTAATTCACCTTGCTGCGTTCCAATTACCACTTGTTTACCCTTCGGACTCCAACACACTGTTCAATGAAAAAACAGCAATCAATATTCATTTCTGCATCAGCGAAACAAGTTGTATTAACACAACAGAATTACACATCAAGTCAATTTTAGGTAATGATTCCTTTTACAGGGATACACTCTCTCACATCCAAAATGTAAAAACCAAAAAATTTCATTTGAGAGAGAGAAAAACAAAATTTTTGACTAAGAACATGACAGCAGATTTAGGATTTGTTGTTTATCTTGCTTCATTTATCACTGTAAAGAAAAAAAAACAACTTTTTAATCTACTAATTCTCCAGTTATTATCAGAGTGGTGACAACTTTTGTTACGCCAGTCAGTTAAGTGCCATACAAGATACTCTCTGGACAATCATATCTCTTTCAAGACATGACTGACTGAGTAGATGATTACCCCACAGTAGGCTGCCATTGCTTTCTGTGGTAGACTGGTTGCCAGCCAAGGCTATAGAACCCAATTTGCCCTATTATTTAACCCATAACTGGAGGGAAGAGACAGATTAATACCTTTCCCAAGGGTATTTGTGCACAAGTGAATGCAAGGAATTCAACTGGAACTCAAACTCGGCTCCCGGATTTGTCATTTTGAGTTGATGTCCACTACACCACAATGCACGTACATTATTCCTATATGTGATATTTACAAGATATGGAATTCTTCAAAATAGCTGCTATACCCCCCCCCCCCTTTTTTTTTAGAATTCACTTAGACTTTAAGAAAAATTAAGAAAATTATGAAATAGTATTCAGAATTTCTCGGCCATGAAAGTTGAAGTATAAAAAGCGTTTTAATTTTTAACTAGTATTTCTTTCATCTTAATTTTTGTTGCTTTTTTTTTTTGTGACAAGCCAGGTCGTTATTCAAATTTTTTTTGTTTAAATTATTTCACCCTAACCAAGGTAATGAAGTCACAATGATGCAAAGGATTACTAAATCTGAAAGAATAAAAAAAAAAGTCATTATTGTTGGTTGGTTGTTTTATGGCATATCAACCTCGGCAGGTCATTTATTGCCAACTAAATTTTATTTATTTATTGCTGGTAATACCTTTTTCTTTCAACAATTTATTGTTGTTTTTATATAAGTTTTGTGTCTAGTAATACTTTTTTCTTTTCAAGTATCAAGATTCATTGGGATTTGTTTTTTTTTTTAAGGGCAGGGTCTCCAAGTCCTACCCTGTTATTTAACCCATAACTGGAGGGAAAGGATGGATTAATACCTTTCCCAAGGGTACCAGTGCTTAAGTGAATGCATTTAACTGGAATTTGAACTCGGCTCACTGATTTCTCTTTCCGAACCGATATCCATTGCACCACAACACACATCCGTCACTAAATGCTTACAGCACCTGGTATTCCCAAGCAGTCACCCATCTAAGTACTGACCAGGCTCAACATTGCTTAACTTTGGTGATCAAGTGAGAACCGGTATATTCAACGTGATATGGCCGTAAGCACGCACATCCATCACTAAACGCTTACAGCACCTGGTATTCCCAAGCGGTCACCCATCTAAGTACTGACCAGGCTCAACATTGCTTAACTTCAGTGATCAAGTGAGAACCAGTGTATTCAACGTGATATGGCCGTAAGCCAAGTCATTATTAAAGAGAGAAGAAAATATAAGAACAAGAATTAAGAAGACGAAAGATAATGATTGAATTACATTTAAATTTTTGAACATTAAAACTGACTGGAAAGCAAGAAGCTAGAAGAGAGTTCCACAAGCAAAAAGTGCAAGAGAAGAAACTGTTAGCATAGAACTTATGGTTCTTCTAATAATTTCAACTGTTAATCAGTTGATTACTTAATAACAGCAGAAAAAGTACCACCACCAAAGATTTTTTTTCATAATCATTTCACCCCAAGCAAGGCAGAAATGCCACTGGTACCCAGGGAACTACAGCAAGTGAATAGAAAAGGTACAGAGGATGTCGAAGAAAAGATAAGTTATGGATGGGAATCAAGCCGATAAAAGCAGGCAATTGATGTTGCATTTAAACTTTTGGGGATTGTAGCTATCAGTAAAACATGCAAAGAGAAGTCAGTTCCAAATTTGTTTTTTCCACATCTGCTGACCACTTAGTTAAAGTAATCACTTTCACACACACACACACACATATATATATATATATATATATAAAATAAAAACTGTGAGAAGCTGTGAACGTTTTCTTTAAAATATATATTTATTGTTTGGTATTCATACAAGTTATGGAGTATTAATTTGTCATGATTTGCGCTACACGTGTTTCGAGTCTAAAATCAACTCTCTTCAGGCGAACAAATTTGTTGTTTTACGTTTGGGTTTCTCTGAGTATCTGACTTTAAACAGAATGATCAGATAGAGAAACCCAAACGTAAAACAACGAATTTGTTCGCCTGAAGAGAGTCAATTTTAGACTCGAAACACGTGTCGTGCAAATCATGACAAATTAATACTCCATAACTTGTATGAATACCAAACAATAAATATATATTTTAAAGAAAACATTCACGGCTTCTCACACTTTTTATTTTATACTAATTACTCTCGTTGGAACAACCCTATTCCTTTATTCAATATATATATATATATATATATATATATATATATATAAATAAACCGTTACTTTGACCTAACTGTGATATCCAGACTTTATCTTTCTAAACATAGCTCAGATGCGACACAAGACCAAATACATGACGTCACCTAGCAAGGACCGAACTTATCATTCAGGCAAACCACAACATTTATTTTTTTTTTTTCAAGTGGCACAAGGCCAAGAAATGCAGTGCTCAACGGGGTTACAGTAATAGTAAGTATGTTGAAGAAAAGATAAGAGAATGATGGGCATCATGTAGATAAAAGCAGGCAATTGACGTTGCATTCAAACTTTCGGAGATTGTAGCTATCAGAGAAGCTTGCAAATAGAAGTGAGTTCCCCAAATGGAATTACAAGAAAAGAAACTGTCTAGTACAGTTTTATGCTAATAGTAATTTAAGAATTATTTAGATTAATGTCCTCATCTTTGTTCTAATTTAAAAATGTCATTACAAATAAGTTTATTTTGCTAAATCCTTACTTACTAGGCTATTTTTTTAATATTAGTAATTGTATATATTCTTTTCAAGTTATGTTATTGGCTCATAATTTAGGTGGATGTCAGATTATTATTTAGTAACAATAGGAAAAATAAAACCTATTTTACATCCAGTAGAATTTTATATTAATCCTTGTTTACCCATGTCACCAAAAATGATTATATACTTTGTTAAGTCCTTTCCATTATAAGATTTTAGCAGGTAAGTCTATATAATCCCTATAATGCAACTGAATTGTATTAGTTTTTCCCAATGTCAGAAAACCTGCAAAACTTCCTTGGTCTCACTCGCCACAATCAAAACTCACAAGCAACAAGGACAGAATTTACAAAACAGGCTAGGCCCTGTACAAAACAACTTTGTATGCTGCATCTGCAAGTTACTTGCTGGCTTCAAGGGCCTGTGTTAGTTTCATAAGAACTAAATCCATGAATCAAAATGACTATTGGTCATAGTAGTTTAAGGAGTCGACAGCCAAAGCATTTTGAATGACACATGTACCCACTAAAAATAACATTTATATGTGCGTGTGTAAATTTCTAGAACACATGATGGAGTATGTCTAAATACAAATTGATTGGAACATTTAATAAATGAAAATTAATTTGGGAACAAACCACAAACATTATAGGAGAAATTAAAACAAAGACTGAAGAAAAAAATATTCTGTAAAATGCTTCTAAAATCTAAGTAAAACAGTGTGTGGTTTTTAATCATGCAAGATATCTGGATATAGCTATTTTTTTTAATAGGGGCTGAAGTTGGTGAAAACAAATGTAAGCCCGCCCACCTCCATTTTCTCAAATGTAAGCCCGCCCACCTCCATTATCTCAAATGTAAGCCCACCCACCTACAAAATGTTGACCTGCCCACCTTCATTTTCTCAAATATAAGCCAACCACCTCCATTTTTCATTTTGAATTTTTTTTCCTTGTTTTTTCCTGCCACTTATACAGAAGTATATATGGTAAATATAACTTCATTAAACATTCTTTTTTGGATCACCTACAGCAAGTAGCATTGGTGCCAGGAAGATGAACCACTTTCACTTCTGTAGAAACGTGGAGGATCTTGACAATGCCATTGGACAAACACAGAGCAAGCAGTTCAGGTGTTGTTGGATTCCATGCAAGATCAGTGATTTGATTTCCAGTTTCAACATGATGCACCAAAAATGGACCGCAGTCAGTCTAAAAAAAAAAAAAAAAAAAAAAAAAAAATTTGGCAAGATGAAAACCCTGAAGACAAATTTGAAGAACAACAGAAATTACTTCACAATTTATTCAGTCCATCCTCCCCAAATTCATTTTTACTTTTTATCAATTAATTAAAATCATACATTCAGCCTTTTTCTCAGACAGTTTCATATGTGGTAGCTCATAAGTGACACTATAAAGTTTGTTTTTACTTGAATTTCACAATAGAAATAGTTTTTCAAGATATCTTATATAACTTTGACAATTACCATTCTTATTAAACTCATTCATTGAAAACTAGTTCTCAAAATATCATTTCAGATGCTACAAATTAAATAAGTCAACATTTACTTTATAAAAAATTTATTTGTTATTATAAATGAATGACTTATTTTATTGAAATATATTAAATAAACTAAAAAATTGTTTATTTATTAAAAATTTTGCCATATTTAAATAAAGTATTCCCACTGATAGTTCAAACTTATAACCTTTCTGAGGAAAGAAATCAAAATCAAAAATTACTAAGTTGTAAATACATTTAAAGATTTGGATTGGTTTGGTTCACAGCATATCAACACCTCAATGGGTCATTTAATGCTGATGAAAATTTTACTATAGATTTGTATAAATAGAATATACTTTCTTTGTAAATGGGTTTCGTTGAGAGTCAGATGTATTGCTGGTAATATTTTTTTTCCTTCACATATTTTGTTGGTAACCTTTTTCCTTCAAAAACGTTTTATTGCTAATATTTTTCATTCAAAAATGTTTTGCTGGTAATATTCTTAATTGAAAAAAGTTTTGTTGGTAAATACTTTCATAGCATTTTGATCTCAGTCTGGGGGTTAACATCTATTGAACAGATTAAGAGGCTCATCCCTTGTTCCCTGTTTAGGATGTGGTTTCCGGCTTTCTCTTCCAATCTTTTCAATATTACATAGCCCCCAGCACATCAGTGGCATTACCGCCTTGCTTGGGGTGATACAATAAAAAAAAAAACTATTTGCCCATAGCTGGGACCCTAACAGTTACTACCACTCCAGGTCAGGGTGAACCTGGGAACAACAGCAATTAAGAGGTGGTTCCATGCTCCTCACAGCCTCCCAATCAGAGGCCTTGCTACCACTTCGGGTCAGGGTGGACCTGGGAACAACAGCAATTAAGAGGTGGTTCCATGCTCCTCACAACGTCCCAATCAGAGGCCTTGCTACCACTTCGGGTCAGGGTGGACCTGGGAACAACAGCAATTAAGAGGTGGTTCCATGCTCCTCACAACCTCCCAATCAGAGGCCTTGCTGCTGGATGCAGTTTACGACCATACCCAGGACCATATTTAAAGAAACCAATCAAATTCTCTGCGAGCCTGAGTGGAGGAACTATTTAATAATATATATATATATATATATATATATATAAAAATGTTTTACAATGAGTGCTGGTGCTAATAAAGTAGTGTTTGATGCATGAGAACAGATATAAACTATATTAATAACACATCCCCCCACCCACACCAGTACAGGGTGTTGCAGCAACATCCGGCACTTGACAAAAAGAAAACGAAATCAGCAATAAAAACAAAAGTTGTATATGCAGAGACCTGACAGTTTATTTAGCAACAGTTAGAGTTACATACTACGTTATTTTTCATTGTAACTGCTGCCACTGGCGATAACCATCTCAAGGCGGGTGAAAAATGAGTCACACGCTTTGGCGACCATATCCTTGTCCATAGCGGCGAACGCCTCCATGATGGCAGCTTTTAGAGAGTCGACCGTGTTGTGGGCGTGCTTGTTGGTCTTGGCCTCGATCACGCCCCAGAAGAAAGAGTCAATGGGGCTTTGCTGAAGGGGCTCAAGCATGGGTTCGCCCAGATGCTGACGTTCTTCTCTGATGAAAAGAATTTCATCCAGGACCAGACAAGCAAATAGGCAGAACAACAGGTGGTTCGGCAAAGACATCGAGGAGGTTCCCTTCGTGAAGCATACAATGTTTCCCTCCTCCATTATCGTCCATGACGTCATCTCCAGAGAGGGGGACATCATGCTTCCGTTCTTCTTTCAAAAGGGCAGGAGTGTGGTAAAGCACTGGACGGACTAGATTGCCACTGGATGCCCCTACGTCTTTCAGCACAGAAGGCTAAGACGACCCAAGAGTGGCTGCTCAGCAATGTTCCTCACTACTGGTCGCTGGAATTGTAGCTGCTCTCCTCACCTGACAGCAACCCCTTGACTATTTCTTCTGGGGTGTGATCGAGGCCAAGACCAACAAGCATGCCCACAAGACAGTCAACTCTCTGAAAGCTGCCATCATGGAGGTGTTCGCTGCTATGGACGAGGACATTGTCACCAAAACAAGTAACTCATTTTGCGCACACCTTGAGATGGTCCTCGCCAGAGGTGGCAGTTGCATTGAAAAATAATGTAGTATGTAACGAAATGTTGCTAAATAAACTGTCAGGTCTTCGCATATACGACTTTTGTTTTTATTACTTATTTTGTTTTCTTTTTGTCAAGCATCAGATTTTACTGAAACACCCTGTAGATCAGAGTTTCATGCACAATGTAATCATCAGGTGCTGATTGAAAACTGGCTGTTTGCATTATTTCAATATTTATATCATACTGTATGTAATGATAGTGGAGCTGTCCATTTATTCATGGGGAGATAAATATACATATATATATAAAAAACATACAATTTATACAAACAGAATGTGACTTAGCTTTTATCAATCATTCTATCCTTTCATTAGGAAGCTTCAGAGATTTATATATATATATATATATATATATATATATATCGTGGCCTGATGATTGCGCTTAGCATGAAACAGTCTGTCGTCCTTGAGTGTTGACTTCAATGTTCATTATTATATATTTACATACGCTCTATCTCTGATATTGAGTACTTTATCCTATAAATATAACATACCTTAAAACTATATTTATTCCTTTATATATATATATATATATATATATATATATATATATATACACACACACACATATAACCTATTTCCAGATGGCTGGTATTAATTTTTTATTGATTTAAAAAATAAGATGAAATTCCGCTAAAATTGAATAAAATAAGAAAAATACATTTACTTTAGTAGGGAAAAGTAAACAAATTGGTTGAATCTGTGTTGGAGTACCCTAGACATAATATTGTTGTCCTGTTTTGACGATTGCATGGCCCCAGGTTAAATTGGAATTTGAAAATTTCTTGTCTTTGGCCACCTGCTTGTTTTTGCAGCTTTGAGTACGGATAAGCAGGCAATAGAGAGGGGAAGTCTCTCCTCCTCAGCAGTTAAGGACTGAAGGCTCAGTCAAAATGGATTATTGATATTATTTTCATTTCAAGTTGGTAAGGTTTACACAGAGGGAGAATTGAATTCCCTGTAGCTAACTTTACCACCCCGGTTTTGTGCCTTTTCAATAAAATTGAGGCGGAAAACGAAATTAGCAGAGTTGTGCCCATGAGTTTCAAGAAGATAGTCGGAATGGGGTCAGCAGGCTGCAAGCCGACTAAGTAAACCCACCCACCTCCCTTTTCCGTTTTATATTTTTTCCTGTCACTTATACAGAATTATATATGGTAAACTTTATTAAACATTCTTTCAAGATCACCCGAGAAAATTACTACTATGAGATTACCAAACATATGGAAGACTTGTGCTGATCTTAGAGTTATACTAAAATACCAGCCACCTAATTTGTGTGTCACCTATATTTGAACCAGCTTGTAAACGTATATATAAACTGGATATAAATATATATAAATCTACATCCATGTCGCTGTTGTGTTAAACTAACAATATTCCATTCGCTGGTTACTGGGAACCGCAGGGCGTGTTATATCTGGTAGCAGTGACCAGATTGGTGTTATATTTGGTACCCTGAAGAAGCCAAGTGTTGTATCTGGCGGCCCCGACTAAAGGACTAACACCCTGTGGGAATAATAGATTGTGTTAACTATACCGTCTTCTCACATGCCTGGACTGACCTAGCCAGTTAATAACAGGCACTCAGACACAATCAAACACAATGTGAGCGGATTGGTTGAAATTCAGGAAGGTTTGGCTCAGGTGTGCCCAAGAACGTGTTTATATATATTATTACTCTTCAGAAATGAATTGAGTTCTCCTGGTGACTGACTGGCATGTGTATACACCACATATATATAAAAGTTCTCTTCTCTTATTTAATGCTCCTATGGCTTAGGGAGTAAGGACTCCGACTAACACCAAATCGGTCGAGTTTCAATCCCGGCTGGAAGCAAGTCTAGCCACACCGATGAGCTGTGGTACAGTGGAACAGGCTTGTATGTGGAGGACTAATATATATATATATATATATATATATATAGTCATCCACAGACAGATCTGTTTCGCTGTATCACAGCTCATCAGTACAGTTAGACATCCAATTGCTTTTTACCCAGGATTGAAACCTGACCAAATTGGTGTCAGTCGGCAATACTACCTCTGATCTATGGGCGCTCAGTAAAAGAAGGCAGACTTTTTAGCATGTATATTATCATTATAAACGCCCAATAGCTGAGAGTGTTCTAATTCATTGCATATATATATATATATATATATATATATATATATATATAACTCTGACCCTAAAATCTATAAATAAATGGACTGCGCTGTAGATATAAATATCAATATTTAAATTATGCAATGGTCAGTCTTCAGTCAACACTTGACAATTGCATTGTGGGTGTAGCAGGTTTACTGTGCTGACCAAATCACGAGTATACTGTATTTAATCCCCAAGTGTTTCACTCCCTACCCAAAATAAACTGGTGCTGGAAAGTTCTCACTTTGACAGCCATTTTAAAATTTCTGACCATACAGAATTTTATGTTTGGATTAACGTTCTGGTCAAGTTAATCATTTCTCAGCACTCCTTCATATTACAACCCTATTCTATTGCTATACTGCAGTTAGCGGCAATTTATTCCAACAAAGCAGAAAAGCATTTATAATTTGATTCACTTTTATAATGAGAGATTAAAAGAGGAGAAAAAAAAAGGTCTCACTGGCAGGCAGAAGGCCCGGATATCAAAAAATAGCAGTTGGATGTTGGTAACTGTTTCTATGCCAACCAAGAGTGTCAGGTCATCACAGCTTGTAGCAATATTAAGTATATTGCCGGAAAGGATAAGATTTTTGAGGACAGGGAAATTCTCAACGATGGACTGACTTCTCTTTTCCATTCTTTTCTCTTCATCAAGAGACAAAATCTCTTGAGTCTTGAAGACCAGCAGATCTAAAACAAAAAAGAAAAATATTAATCAATGTAGAATTTTTCATCAACATCAACTCGGAAAGCGTTTGGAAGAATTGACATCTCTATATACAGAATTTTACAGGTTTTTTGTCAATCTGTAACTATTAGGCAAAATACTTCCCTGACACCAGTTGAGGTGGTTTGAAATTAATATTAGTTCAAGCCCCAGGATACCATGACCCCAGACAGCACCTCTCCTTTGGAAGCTGGAGGAAAATCATTAACTAGCCCCTCAGGCAACCCCAAAAGTGGAAGTGCCAAGAGGACTTCAACATTTTTTTTTAAAAACAGCATTCTGAAATCTCACATTAAACCTCAACCTTCATCACATTCTGCCACAATGTGGGTATATACCTATTTCCCTGATCCAGTCAGGCCAAGGGGGTTGTTTAAATAAAATTCAGCACAAATCCCGGATGCTTATTTAACCCATAACTGAAGGGAAGAGACGGATTAATACCTTTCCCAAGGGTATTAGACTAAAACAAGACTTAGATTGTATGTATGCACTTCACTTTATCACTAAAACTTCTGGGAAAATAGTTGATCCCCTGTATTACTCCAGCATGTACCTGACTCCTCCTGTTCTCCTCTACAGATAATTGTGGAAGATAAGTATTAACCCAAGATTTGAACAGATTAAGATTGTAGTGATCAGAGATGCAACCTCTTGGGAGTCGGTTTCACAAGGCAGTGGTTCATGGAAAGAAGTTGCATGAGTAGAACTAATATCTTACTAAAAAAAAGTACAAAGAGAATAATGGTGGTTCGTGATAATTTCTATAAGCCTATACATCATGATTATCTGTATAAGCCGCACCTCTTACTCTCTTATCTTCTACCTCAAGTGGTCCTTAGGCCTTGTACAGGGTGAGCTTCATTATAAAAAAAAAAAAAAAAAAAAAAAAAAAAACATCTTACCAAAGAAGTACAAAGAGAATGATGGTGGTTTGTGATAATATACATTGTATGGCAGGTATTAATTGTGAAGGTTAGGATTGGTGGAACTAAGGAGGGTAGTTCATCTGAACACCCGCCATAGAAATAGCAATAGAGCAGCAAGAGGTTTGTGATATCTCGTCTGTGAGGAAAGGGGCTGTAGGGTGGAAAATAATTTGTCACCCACAAGGATGCAGAGACACTTTTGAACTCTCTCAAAAGTGGAAAGTGGAGAATGGGTAGCTCCTGTCCACATATGGCCACAGTACTTCATTTTTGGATTGATCTGACTCTTGTGACGGTAGAGGAGAAGAGGAGCCAGGTACATGCTGGAGCAATACAGGGGACCAACTAGAATTTTTAGTGATACAGTGAAGCACATACATATAAGTACTGACCAGGCTCAATGTTGCTTAACTTCGGTGATCGAGCGAGAACCGGTGTATTCAACATGATAGGCCGTAAGCCCAGTCATAATGTTTATGGCTATTAAACAGAATCTAAGTCTTGTTTTAGTCTAATACCCTTGGGAAAGGTATTAATCTGTCTCTTCCCTTCAGTTATGGGTTAAATAACAAAACAGATTGGTTTCTATAGCCTTGGATGGCAACTAGTTTACCCCAGAAATTAATGGCAACCTACTGTGGGACAATCTTCTGCCTAGTCTCTTCAGAGACATAATCGCCCAAGTGTGTATCACATATGGCACTTAACAGACTGACTGATTGTTATCAAAATACAATCAATCAATGAACGGCTATTTTAGAGGGTGTGACAAAGGAAAGACAGAATCTTATAAATAGATAAACAAAAACAGTCATAATGTTTCTTTCTTTGTTTTGTTTTTATGGCAAATCAACCTCGGCAGGTCATTTATTGTCAACTAAACTTTATTTATTTATTGCTGGTAATACCTTTTTCTTTCAACAATTTATTGTTGTTTTTTTTTCTATAAGTTTTGTGTCTAGTAATACATTTTTCTTTTCGAGTATCAAGATTCATTGGGATTTGTTTTTAAGGGCAGGGTCCCCAAGTCCAACCCTTGTTATTTAACCCATAACTGGAGAGAAGGGATGGATTAATACCTTTCCCAAGGGTACCAGTGCTTAAGTGAATGCAGGGTATTCAACTGGAATTCGAACTCGGCTCACCGATTTCTCTTTCCAAGCCGTTATCCACTGCACCACAACGCACATCCATCACTATACGCTTACAGCACCTGGTATTCCCAAGCGGTCACCCATCTAAGTACTGACCAGGCTCAACATTGCTTAACTTCGGTGATCGAGCGAGAACCGGTGTATTCAACGTGATAGGCCGTAAGCCCAGTCATAATGTTTATGGCTATTAAACAGAAACTAAATTCATTTTCATTTCTGCCTATTTCCATTGATATCAGTAACCACACACCCACACACACAGAGTTAACAAGACTTAATATTTTTTTTTGTTCCAGTGGAATTTATCTCCACTGGAAAAAACAACAACAACATGATATACTATGTATGTTGAAGGGAATGAAAGTTTTCATATAATTAGTTTCATCAGTAACTGTCATGCCTTTCAATAATCAATAAATTTTCATTGTATTTTTATGTTTATAGCATTTGTTACATCTCTATATGTTGTATATCGACAAACAACAAACACGCATATATATAAAAATATGAAGTGATATTTTTATTAATGACGATGAACCGTGTAGCCTAGGGAACAGAGAGTGTTGAGAGAGCGCGCTTCTAAGGGTTGACGGGAGTGTCTCTCTTCACCGGCCAATCTCTGTCGCTCCTCTACTGCTACTCTGGTCTGTCTGTCTGGTGAAATCCGTGCGCCGAGGTCTTTTTATAATCTCCAAACCGGGACTTTTTCTTCCGGTTTTTTGCCTCGCCCACGTAATTCTCAGAGACACCTGTTCTGTTTGCCTCTGTAGCCATTT
Source organism: Ascarosepion bandense (assembly GCA_037127315.1). Taxonomy (NCBI): domain Eukaryota; kingdom Metazoa; phylum Mollusca; class Cephalopoda; order Sepiida; family Sepiidae; genus Ascarosepion; species Ascarosepion bandense. The sequence continues at coordinate 885,946 of JBBBDQ010001314.1, forward strand.
CCGCTACTGCCGGAAATAAGGTCAAACAAACATCCGTTCCTTTCAACGACCGGAAACACCCCCGCTTGCATCAGCCTTTCTCGGGTGGGGCCAGATTGTTATATTACATATATATGTTAGTGATATATCCCGTGAGGGGATAATCATGGAAAGAAGAGTGCAAGAATAATACTTAACACTGAAGATATAGTAATAAGGATTTATTATACCACAGTACAATAAACCAATAGACAATACAAGGACACCAACGAATAGTAACAGGTATAACAATCAGGTAGACAATGTCTCTGCCTAGGACGTATGCATCCGTCTCGTGAAGAATGCTTCCGTCTAGTGACGTATCCTTTTGTCTAATGACGATGGCTCCATAGTTCACTCTAGTCACAGTCTTTTCTAGACCGGACCATATCCATTCCGGGGTAGGACAGGATATTCCTCTACAACAGTTAGAGTGAATGAAAATTTTCATAGAATTTCTTTCATGAGCAATCGTAATAAATTTCTATACATTCTTTTGCCATTTGTTTCAGCTATATAATCAATATGCTTTCATATATTTAGCAAATTCTTGGCTATAGAGAACTACATAAATCATTCATAGAATAAAACTCATTTTTTGGCGAGCATTCTAACAGAAAATGGATTCAACAAGCAAATATGAAAAATTAATTAAGAAAAGGTCAAATCTTACTTTTTTCAAATCCTGCAAAACAAAGTCCATATTTGCTTGAACTTGCCAAAAGTTCTGTCCTCTGCTTAACAATGCTGTTTGGTGCCTTGAAAAGTCGGATTTTACAAAGTTGCTGGAACTGAAAATCCTACAAAAAAAATAAAAATGAATAATAATATCACCTAATAAAGTTTCCTTTGTTTCTCTCAACAATCCAAATGAATTCATTCCAAGATTTATTTGAAAGACTTAACTTTTGGGGTTACAAATACATTCCTGATCTGTTCTCTACCAACTTCATGCCTCTGCTACAGGTGTACAATACATTTTTTTTTTTTTTAATTGTTTCACCCCGAGCAAAGCAGTAATGCCACTGATGTGCAGGGGGCTACGTAATAGTGAAAAGATTGGAAAAGATAAAGCCAGAAAACACATCCTAAACAGGGAACAAGAGATGAGCCTCTTAACCTGTTCAATAGACGTGGGTGGTGTGTGAACCGGGCGATAGATAGATCTATCAACTCCAATTGAAAAAATACATAAGAAAAAAAAAAAATTAAAGAGTTTTTTTTAACATCCAAATCAAACCAGTAACCTGAAACATTTTGATTGGACACTTTTTTTCTTAGTGAGCGAGGGAGTGGGGGGGTCTCAATTTTAAAAAAATACACAGAAGTATTGGTATTTCAGCATTTTATGTACATTATCGTGGTGCAATGGATATCGTCTGGGAATGAGAAATCGGAGAGTTGAGTTCAAATTCCAGTTGAATTCACTGCATTCAGTTATGCACAAATAACCTTTTCCCTCCAGTTATGGGTTGAACAGCAAGGCAAATTGGGTTTTATAGCCTGAATTGGCAACCAGACTACCGCAGAAAGAAATAGCAACCTACTGTGGGGAAAACCACCCTAGTTAGTCATGAATTAAAAGAGACATGATCACCCAAGTGTATATCATGTATGGCACTTGTGACCAATATGGATAAAAGGATTGAATAGCAGAGAGACTGGGTTTCATAACCTTGGTTGGCAACCAGTCTACTGCAGAAAGAAATGGCAATCTATTATGAGAAAATCTTCTGCCTAGTCAGTCATGGATGAAAAGAGACAGGAGTGCCCATGCGTGCATCATACATGGCTCTTAACTGACTGATCTGAATAAAAGAATTGAATGGTAGGATCAATGGAGTTCTATAGCCTTGGTTGGCAACCAGTCTACTGCAGAAAGAAATGGCAATCTACTGAAGGAAAAATCTTCTGCCTAGTCAGTCATGGATCGAAAGAGATAATCGCTCAAACATGTATCACATATGGCACTTTGACTGATATGGATAAAAAGATTAAATATTAGGACAGATTGGGTTTTTATAGCCTTGGTTGGCAACCAGTCTATTGCAGAAAGAAATAGCAACCTACTGCAAGAAAAAACTAGCTGACTGACCATCATGTTAAATTTAATTTTAAAGTTTAATAAAAAACTATCACATATCCAAATAAGACCAAAAGTCAAAGACGTTTTATTGATCACTGTTCTTGCTAAGGGGAGATAACTTCTCTATTAAAAAAAAACAGCTATTCATATTTCATTTACAATTTAAGTGTATTTGCCAAATCAGACCCTTACTTATGCATAAGTAATTATGTAATTTTTTTTTTTAATCATATCACCCCAAGCAAGGTGGTAACGCCACTCCACTGATGCGCAGGGGAGTACATAAGAGTAAAAAGATTGAAAAAGAGAAAGCCGGAAACCACAGGGAACAAGGGATGAGCCTCTTCACCTGTTCAATAGACGTGGGTGGAGTGTGAACCGGGCGATAGTTTAGTCTATCTACTCCAATTGAAAAAAAAAGAAAAATAAAAATCTTAAAGGACACAGTAACTTTACGATCTGTGTGTGCCAGGGAGGCAACTAAAATTTCCCATGAAAAGAGTTTGAGTTTTGTTTAACGGCTCTGTGGGTTATTTAATGCCAAATTAGTGGGGTTTTAAGGTATCTTTTAATGTTCAGTTATCGTGAGAAGGTTGATTTAATCAGATTTTAATGAAAGTTTTTTGTTTTTATTCTTTTTTAGTTTAGAAAACAGAAAATGTCTTCTAGTTTTGTATTCAAAAATGTTTTGCTGAGAATAATTTTTTTTTTCTTCTAGAATGTGTTATGATAATTTTTCCTTCAAAAATGTATATTTTTCTACAAAAGTCTATTTTTATGTATATATTTCTACAGAAGTGTATTTTTATACTTTCTTAGTGTTTTGACCCCAGTTTGGGGGTTAACTATTTGTTCATAGCTAACAGTTGCTACCACTCCGGGTCAGGATGGACCTGGGAACAACAGCAATTAAGAGGTGGTTCCATGCTCCTCACAACCTCCCAATCAGAGGTCTTGCTGCCAAATGCAGTTTACCATCATGCCCAGGACAGCCAATGAAAAGAGATACATGGCACAAACCCAAACCATAAAAATTATCTAATCTAAATCTTAACTTATTTATAAATGGAACTTTGTATGTGTGTGTCCGTTACCTATAGACTCCGAAACGGCTGAACCGATTTTCTTGAAAATTTACACAGTTGTACTATAAGCGTCGGCAAGTGTTCTTAGCTAAGTTTTGTGTCGAGGTAACCCCGATAAATATCGATAATCGAAAAAACCAGGTTATAGGAGTAGTCTGATTTTAATCAAATTTGATACACTCATAGACAAAGACATAAGAAATGATATTCAGAAGTTTCCTAAGCATTAATTCTCTTTCAGCATTTTATTCCCATGAACATTTCAACCTCTGTTGGACCTATATTTCAAGTATTACTTCAATTGTAAAAATATTGATATGTGTCTATATAAAATGTTATTTTTCAATTTGCTTTTCTTGATTTTATAATCATTTTATGACTTATAGTGGGCTATCTACAACAAGGCCAAATTCCATTAACCTGCAACAGTATACAACTATCCTTCACTAGAACGGACTCTCCACTACTAACAGAAAAGAATAGATAAGCAACCCACTATAAGTCCTACTTGTTATTACAGAAAAGTTTTAATTCATGAAGTAGTTGTAAAAATAAGGAAATTAGAAATAGAATGTTTGGGGGATGCTAGAATGTCCGAGAAAATTAGAGTAAAATCGAGAGAATTCTAAAGGATTCTAGAATATGTCAATTAGGTGTTAGCTCCTATAAAAACAGATTGTTAATAGGACTTGCTGACATTATCAACTCTTGCCCGATACGTGGATGCATGCATCCAGCCAAAAGAATCTCTAAGAAAAGTTGCTGACCAACTAAAACCTGAAAGAGAACCTCATGGAACTATATGGGTAAATAGATATTTTTGACTCTTTCATTTATTTATTTCTTTCACGTATCTGAACTCATTAAAGTTTGCCGACCCTTGCTTTATGGAAGGAGCATGTGAGCAACGATACAGTGTTGGAGAGGATGCAAATGAGAAGAAAACTGATACTTAACATCTGAAAAAGACAGATGAGGTTCCTGGGACACATAATGAGGAAGGAGGGCCTGGAGAATTTAATACTCACAGGATGGGTAGAAGGAAAGCGAGATGGGAAAGCAGTATGAAACCTACTCGATAGGTCTGAACAAATGGATAGTAGAGCAGGGTTCAGAAGAGATACCAAGAGAGAATATATTGAGAGTGACAAGAGACAGAGTCAAGTGGAAGTCCATGATCGCCTACGTCCTGAAGGGACATGTCTCATGAAGAAGAACAAGTGTAATATAACAATCTGGCCTCACCCGAGGAAGGCTGATGCAAGCGAGGGTGTTTCCGGTCGTTGAAAGGAACGAATGTCACTTTGACCTTATTTCCGGCAGCAGCGGAAATAACCACAGAGGCAAACAGAACAGGTGTCTCTGAGAATTATGTGGGCGTGCGTGGGCGAGGCAAAACCGGAAGAAAAAGTCCCGGTTCTGGAAGATTATAAAAAGACCTTGGCGCACGGATTCGCCAGTAGTAGTAGAGGAGCAACAGAGATCGGCCGGTGAAGAGAGACACAACAGATACGACTACACTCCCGTCAACCCATTTGAAGCGCGCTCTCTCAATTCTCTGTTCCCTATTCTACATGGTCCATCGTCATTAATAAAAATATAACTTCATATTTTTATATATATATGCGTGTTTGTTGTTTGTCGATATACAACACAAGTATTCTCGACTGACAGTAAAACCAAAACTCTTGCTTGTAGAAATGCTTGGACACATCTAAAAACATACTTAGCCAAGATAGTAAGAAAATATCTTGTTTTAAAAGAAAAGAAAAAAACTTTACTTTTCAAAATAAGTGAATTTTTCATGTTCGATTATCTCCCTGGCAATAAAAACATATTCTCCACGAATCCTATTTCTTTTCTTTCCCTCTGATCTTCACTGCGACTCATCAAGTTCAATCAAAGTGTTTCTAACCAGAAATACAGAGTCAGTAAAATAACCAATTTATTAATTAAAAAAAAAATAAAATAAACAAACAAAAAAAAACACACACACAAACTTTGTGATAATTCACAAAAAATATAGTTTCTTAACTGAACCATTTTTGTATTAAATTTTTTTAAAAATTTGTTCTATCAATTTAAAAAGAAATTGTTCAGTCATAATTCTCAAAAAGTATATTTTCTTAACTGTGATCAAGTGTAAATACTTTTTTGGCTTTAAATTTATTGATTCAATTAAAAAATAAATCAGTTGTTCTGTCAATTTAAGTGATTCTCAACATGATTAAAATTGTTTTTATGAACACAATTTTGAAATCCTATTTGTGATATGTGGTTAATTATCTCAAAATGACCTACAGTCCATTGTTAAATGGGGCAAGAAGTGGCTTGTTAAATTATAATGCCTCTAAAAAAAAAAAAAAAAAAAAAAAAAAAAAAAAAAACTGCTCTTTTTTAAACATATGAAAGAACCCTTTTAACCTTTCATCACCATGGCTCATACTAATCTCATTGTACCTTTTCAGACTAACATTTACTTCTGATATGAAGAGGAAAGATTATAATGAAACAATTGCTAGATCTGCTGCTAAGAAATTTGATTCACTGTGTTGAGCAAGATTATTTTTCTTATCTGGATCTATCTTGCATATTTATAAGATTACAATTTGTCCTTGATTTTAATATTGTTGCTACATCTGCTCTGGTGCTGCTAATATATATTTAGAGATTACTGATAAAATCCAAAGAATCTGCAATGTTATTGGTCCTGAACTGGTATCTCAGCTTCAGCCACTTTCCCATAGCTTCCTGATGCTTTTTCTAGAAATACTTTTATGGAACTGTTTGACAAATTTTCCTCTATGGTATCTTGGCAATATGCATTTAAGATTAGTGGCAAAGTCTTATCATTTTACAGTTGAAATGGCTAGATGTAACCGTAAGTTCTATGCTAACAGTTTTTTTTTATCGCACTTCTTGCTTGTGGAACTCTCTTACACCTTCCTGATTCCATGATAAGGTCTCATCATTTTCCAATTGAAATGGCGAGATGTAACCATAAGTTCTATGCTAACAGTTTCTTTTATCACACTTCTCGCTTGTGGAACTCTCTTCCGGCTCCTCGCTTCCCTGACAAGGTCTCATCATTTTACAATTGAAATGGCTAGATGTAACCATAAGTTCTACACAGACAGGTAAACAGACAGACACACAAACATCTTGCGTTTTATATATAAATATATATATAATCGATTTTCTGAACTATTGTAAGAACTGCAACCTTGAAACTTCTGAATATCGTTTCTTATGTCTTTGTCTATGAGTGTATCAAATTTGATTAAAATTGAACCACTCCTTCTATAACCTGATCTTTTCGATTATCAATTTTCGATATTTATCTGGGGTACCTCGGCACAAAACCTAGCTAAGAACACTCGCAGATGCTTATAGTACAACTGTGTAAATTTTCAAGAAAATTGGTTCAGCTGTTTCGGAGTCTATAGGTAACGGACACACACACACACACACAGACACACACACACACACAGACAAAGTTCCATTTATAAATAAGTTTAGATTTAGATTAGATTTAGATTTTTCAAACTGAAATTATATTGATTGAAACTGATCTTTTAATTTTTTCTAAGACAACTGATTAACACCCATTTTAGCCATTGCAATGTAATTGAATTTATTAAAAAAAAATCTTTCAAAAATAAAATATACTATTCTGAAGTTTTATTTGAGGACTATTAGCTGACTTTACACGAGAAACTAGATTGGCAGCAAGATCCCACCCTTTTACAGTGAAACCGATAAAATGCAACCGCAACTTCTACTCCAAAAGTTTCTTTTCTCGCACTTCCCGGCTGTGGAATTCCCTTCCACATGATTGCTTCCCCGACGGCTACAATCTCCAGGAGTTTAAATGTAAGGTCAATAGACACCTCCTAACACGCTAACTTGCATCTATTCTCTCAAACACTCTCACCATCTAACCAACCCTCATTCTCGGTACGCTTACCCGTCTATCACCCTCCTTCTGACATTTCCTATGTCTACCCATCCTTTCCCATCACTCCCTCGACCCTATGTAACCCCCTGCGCTTCAGTGGCAGTGGAATGCCTTGCTTGGGGTGAAACAATTAAAAAAAAAATTTTTTAAGTATATTTAATCTGATTCGGAACAAGTATTATTTAGTTCATGAAACGAATTTTAAAACAAACAGCTGTAGTGATTTACATATCTTTCAACACAGGTCAAGCACTGCATAAGCTATTTACATGTGTATTGGTGTCTACTTTATCTGTTAAAACATATTTTAAGAAAATGACGAGTTCATGCTTTTCTATATAATTTTTAAGTATGCAATAATTTTACAAATGCTGGAAATATTCTCCATAATCTAATTTCAGTAATGTTTACTTTTGATTTACTATAGTCATCAATCTTTATTTTCTGATGTTGTGTATGGTCATCCATACTTTGCAAATGGGTGCATTTTATACAGATGAACGAAATTAAAAAGTATTTTAAAAATCTTAGAGTATGATGATTTGTATTAAGTTTTTCAATTTTCACTTATTCTTCACTTAACATAATGCAGATAAAGTTTTGAAAAATTTTTAAACTATAAATTATTATAATTTTAAAATGAAAACAATTTTTATAAAAATTCATTATTAATCACAATTTTTTTTCTTCAGACAATAATGCCCTTAATATATATTATTTATAAAAGCAATTAAAAGCTTATCTAATTAAATAATGCCATAGTTTTATTGCAAAAAAGTGTTTGGAAAAAAAAAAAAAAAAAAAAAATGGATGATTTACATTCTCCAAGGAGTCCTGCATTTAACTAATAAAACAGAGTTTGCAAACAGAATTTCTAGAAATTTTATGAAATTAAGTTCAGTGGGTGGATGGGGGGGGGGATAGAGAGGGGGAAAAGATGTAAAAAAAAAAAAAAAAAAAATTAAATTTACACGATTTTATAAAATAATAATTTCATAAAATAAAATTAATTCATTTGTGAACAACTCTTAAAAGTTTCATTAAAATCCAAAAATTATTTGATTTTTACTTGAGATAGTAAACTCTGGACTCATGCTAACACCCCACTCCCCGCACAAAAAAAAAGAAAAGATTTTTAACCACAATTTTGAACATATTAAAAAAATACTTTGTGGTTTTTTTTCTCTTCTTAATAATCAGTGGTTGAATATATTCTTAAGTTCTCAACCAAATTTCAAACAGTTTACAGAATTAGATACACCTCCTTGGCTACATTTAAAAAAAAAATTTTTAAATTTGGTTCAGTTGAATAAAAAAATTACACCAAAATATGTGAAGTCCAAAAAGGGAGTCTAACTCCATAAGTAAGTGACTGACTAACGCTTTTAATAATAAACACTTTAAAAGTTTTTTTTCTGTTTAATATTTTTGTATGCGGTTTTCAACATTTAAACTCTGATGATAACTATTATCATTTTTTTCAATCAAACTTTGCTTATCACTTATTTTATCAGAACTGATTATAAATAATCAATTTTTTATTGTATTTTTTTTTTAATCAATTGCATATAAATTTTTTTCTTTTTAATACTTTTGAATGCAGGTTTTCACCATTAAATTTATATTAAATTATTAGCAATGCGTGGAAAAATCATGGATTACATGGAGAAATGTGCGCATGAAAAGTAATATTCTTAAGATTATATTAAACCTGGAAAAGAACAGGACAAGTTATTAAACCTGGAAAAGTAAAGGACAAGATATTCTAGTGAAGTAAAAAATAAGAGATTTCCTACTTAAAATATTGCATTGAAATTTTATTTTTAGATGCAATATTTTAAGTAAGAAATTTCTTGATTTTTATTTTACTTGAATATCTTGTCCCTTATTTTCCCAGGTTTAATATCTTGTCCTGTTCTTTTCCAGGTTCAATATATAATCTTAAGAATATTACTTTCCATGCATGCATTTTTCCATGTACTAATAAATATTTTAACAATAACACTTATTTCTATTGTGTTTGGGACTCATTTTTTATCATGTTCTGCTGTTTTTTTTTGGTGGGGTGCAAAAAAGTGGAGGTACCTACATTGCCTTTTTTTCTTTTTTAAATCGTATCACCCCGAGCAAGGCGGTAATGTCACTGATGTGCAGGGGGCTACATAAGAGTAAAAAGATTAAGTAGAAGAGAGTGAAGAGGAAGACAAACCAGTTAGAAAGGAGCAAGAGAAGGATGGGAATACAGGTGTGATGACAGTTTCAAAGGTGGCGAGAAAGGAAAGGATATACAGGGTGGTGAAAGAACTAGAGTCAAGTGGTTAATAGATGAGTATTGACATTGCATTTAAATTCCTGAAGGTTGTAGCCGTCAGAAAAGCAAGAATATGGAAGCGAGTTCCACAGGCAGGAGTAGAATTGTCGTCTGCATTTGGTTAATCTAATCTAACTGCCTTGCTTGAGGTTAAATGATTTTAAAAAATCTGGGATGGTTATTTATTTAATAGTTATTGTTTTTAATCTTATTGTGCGTAAGGTACAATAAGATTTATTTTCAAAAGAATATTTTTTTGCTAAAGCATGACGACCATTTACGACATATGAGGTATGATTAGAAAAGCTGTAGCCATAGACAAGCATTTTTTTTCTATTTTACCAAAACAATCAAACGATCATTTTTATTTTTTCAGATTCAAATAAATACCCTAACAACTGAATTGAATTTCCTAAACAACAATAACAAAAATGAATATTATGCTCCAATAATAAAAAATGGATGTGTGTTGTGGTGCAGTGGATATCGGCTTGGAACGAGCAATCGGGGTAGCCAAGTTCGAATTCCAGTTAAATTCCTTGCATTCACTTATGTGCAAATACCCTTTGGAAAGGTATTTCATCCGTCTCTTCCCTCCAGTTATTGGGTTCTATAGCCTTAGCTGGCAACCAGTCCACGCAGAAAGTAATGGCAACCTATTGCAGGATTTATCTTCTGCCCAGTCAGTCATGTCTCTTTCGAGACATGATCGCCCAAGCATGTATCACATATGGCACTTAACTGACTGAATAAAAAATTGCTCTGAAATCACGTCATACAAAATTGAATTCAATTCTTTCGTAAAAATGCAAAGAAAAAAAAAGATTGATACTGCTTTTTGTCTAAACAAAACGTGTTACTGTTCGGTAAACGGTAGTCAAGCAAAAAATATGTCTATTTTATATATATATATATATAATACGATCAAAATAGCAATTCACAGTAATCTTTGGTTTCAAATTTCAAGGCATCCACTGTACAGCAGATAGTGGGTGGGGAGACTAACTATAGCAAAAACTGGTAAATTTTTGTTTTGTTTCCCCAAAGGCCTTTACCCCTTCAAATCTTTCCAAAACATCCCTATTTCCGTACAAATGTACCTGCTGAACTCAAACTGATGATTGTTTAATGAAGAAACCTACCTTTTATTCCAGTTATCGAACAGAAAAATATTGAACTTCTTGTGCTTGTCGATGTTTTATCTCACCCACTAACCACGGTTAGAAAATGTTATTCACTGCAGACTGAATTCACGCGTAGTTTTACGATTTTTCGTTCTTTTAACTTCCTTTTTGCAATCCCTATGCGTAAAATGACTTCCGAAACCAAACAAATCGCGGAGTAATTGCTCAAATGGAGAAAATCGACCAAAAAAGTATCCTACGCTTCAAGTCATTCAGCGGTGAATCAGAGATGACAATGATGGTAAGGGGTGAGATATAGGCCGATGTATTTCCGGTAAATACCATGAAATAAAGGTAGGTTTCTTCAATAAACATTAAACAATTATCGATTTGAGTTCAGCATGTACATTTGCACGGAATTAAGAATGTTTTAGAAAGTTTTGACGGGGTAAAGGCCTTCGGGGAACAAAACAAAAATTTACCCAAAAACTTTCTTTTTACTGTTACGATTTTTACACTATCGAACATTTCATTTGTTTTGTTTAACAATAAAAATCCTAAATTCAACAGGTGGAAGTAGAACTGCCGAGTGTACGAGTGTTTGTTTGGAAAAAGTTTTTTGTTCTTTAAAATGCTGTAACCAAAGGCTCAAGTTTTTTAGTTATATTTTTGCTTCTTAATCTAACATAAGAAAATCATTAATTCATTACTAAATAAGTACTGAAATATGCGATTGAATCAGGTGAGCCCTTCATTTTTGGCAAATAAGAAGCCAGTAGGGCAACGATTTTTGTTTCATTTTAGAGAAAAAAAACTTTACTGAGCCGGAAATTCCCGCCGATAAACAACATAAAAAAATTAATTAAAATTCACCATAAGAAACGTTAGGATTAACTTTTAGCTTACAAGATTCATATAAATTTCGTCACATCACTGGAAACATAAGTAAAATATAGTTTAGAAAATAAATGCCGCTAACAACGTAAGAACTCTCTATATGTAAGAATATACATTTGATGTAATTCTTTAACAGTTCTTATAATTGTTAAATGATTAATGTAAACATTCGAAATCAGTGAAACGTAAGTACAAATATTTCAGCGACTGTGATGATAATTTTATATAAAGATATATATTAAAAAGCCAAAATTTACTAAGAAACTATTTTTACAATTCTCTACTGATATCCAATCAAGCATGCCATTTTTTTCTTTAAAAACGAACAGGTTTCCTTAAAAAAAAAGTAAAAAAAGGCAGCTTCTTAGAAGTAGGTAAAATTGGACGTAAACTTTTCCAATTTGAAAAGTATTTCGGTCATTTCAAAAGAAACATATAAAATATCATTCTTATATTATCTACCAAAAATATTTACCTTTACATCGCGTGTATCGCCACTCATTTTAAGAAGTTTGTGTAAAGAAATCCACGCAAAAAACGTGGGTAAAAAGCTTTGCTTTCTTTATTATCCACTGCGCATGTGCAAAACGGTGTTGGCAGATTTACGTTCCCTGTGTTTCCTTTGTATTCAAACTGATATTTTTCTTTAAACATTTGTAATTTTATGTTTTAATTGAGGATTTAGATAGAAAAGTTTTAGTTTTTATAATTTGTGAAATATTAATTACAAGTAGAAAACTTCTGAAACTATTTATACATGTTTATAAATATTTGAATCGTATCAGATTTAAAATACTGATGGTAATAATCACACATATCACCGGCAGTTGAAAATATTTTCAAATGTACTGTCAATGATTTAAAGCTCATTTCATTGAGAAGACTATCATATTTTGAATTAGGAAATGCCCCGTTGAAACCATATGAATTTTATTAACTATTATCCACAAATTTGAATTATTATCCACAAAAGTAGGAATGGACACAGATTCGGTTCTGTATTTTTTTAGTGATGTAATCAGAAGTGTAGCGTGTATTATTTTTTTTTAATCATATCACCATGAGCAAGACGGTAACGCCACTGAAGCGCAGGGGGCTACGTAGGAGTAAAAAGATTGGAAAAGAGAAAGCCGGAAACCACATCCTAAACAAGGAACAAGGAATGAACCTCTTCACCTGTTCAATAGACGTGGGTGGAGTGTGAACCGGGCGATAGTTTAGTCTATCTACTCATACTCCAATTAGTATGTTATCTTATTTATTCTTTTTCTAGTTGTAGTAGGATTCCGTTCTAATGAAGGGTAATTGTATACCGTGCAGGTTAACGGAATTTGGCCTTGTGTGAAGATAGCCTACTATAATTCATAAAATGATTATAAAATCAAGAAAGGCAATTTGAGTATAAAATAACATTTATACACATATCAATTAATGTTTTTACAATTAAAATAATACTTGAACGGAGGCTAGAATGTTCAAGAAAAATAATATAATGCTGAATAGGATATCATAAAAGGCTGAGGAGTGTGGACGCATCTTGTAGGTAAAGGAATGTTCATTTTGAAGTTACCGCTTCTAAGGTCAGCAAGTCAGTACTTTTAAGGAATGTATTTGAAAAGGTCAATAAGTACTTTTGAGACAGGACAGGAAAGAGGTCAGCATAGTAGCCGCTGGACTTAAGTCAAGGTGATATTAATTACACTCTTCTCTCGTTTTCCCGCCTGTCTAACGATGCTTTTTCTCCGCTTTTTATATGTGCCTTTTTGGATCAGAAGCTCGTTTGGAATTTCATACTTAAATTTGATTCTGGGCTTCCCATTGGCTGGTAAATAAAATTCGCGTAGGCTCGCGAAATGGAAATTTGATATTTGATTAATTTTTATTTTTCACCCGGAACATCTGCGCAAATCCATCTGCGCGGAGATGATTTTTATTCATTCGCTTTTTGGTTGCTATAGAGCAAACATCCGGTCAGCTCGCTTTTGGTCGGTCGGTATCACCACATATACACTGTAGAATGTAGATGTGTTAGAGAAGGCAGCAAGTATGAATGGAAGTTGGAACACTCAATGAGGATTCAACTCACTACACTACTCAGTCGCAATTGATCTAGCGAGACTTTCTACCCGTAAGTTACACTTATAGTGGCGTTGGGTTTAGGGACTAAAAAAAAATGAACAGTTGATTTACATACGCCAAGAAGATTAGTGCAGGATGGTAACGATGAAGAAACACGGGTAATTTTAACAAAACAAGATAAGGAATTTATAAACAAATTTACGTGCTTGAAGTAGTGCCAGTAGTTCGTTTCAGGAAAATAAATCAGAATTCTAAAAGTTAGTAGTTTTAACGTATTGTCATAAATGGGACATGTTCATGCAACAGATTAAATGATCTGACTTAAAACAACATTCAAATATGTTTAGGACAAAATTCTGAGAGTTTATTGTTCATGGAAAGGATATGGTTTGCATGCGTTCAAAAGTAGAGAAGATAGTATGATATACTTAGTTTGCTTGAATTACTGATAGAAAATTCTTTGAAGTGCCACGGTTGGTTAGAGACCGGTAATATAATTGGCGAGTAATTTTGTATGTAGTGACACTAAAAGCAGAAACAGGAAGTTTCCTCCTTCATAGCTTAAAAGATGATGACATATTTCAGGTTTTGAGCAATAGGCTGCATGCATAACTTCCGGTTGAAGTTGATTAAATTACAATTCTGTAGACCAATAAGAAATGAGCACGTTTGAAATGACAAACAACTTAATCGGAGCCTCTTTCAACTTCGCTAACAATATAAAATAGACCTGTCTAAAAGGGAAGAAACAGAAGAAGAAATTTCAACAGGGAACACACAGAAAAAGAAGCATAATGCCTGGTTCTCTGCAATCGACGGTTATCTTGTCAGACAATGACGAACAATGAGTATATATAAAAATATAAACTTATATTTTTGTTCGTCGATTACGGTTCTGTGGAAGAAGAGGTAGCCAGATAGAATCACGCACATACGAGGGAGCTGTCGGGAGTCGTTGACTTGCGGCGGTTGTTTTCTCTTCTTTCTTTTTCTGCGTTCTCTCGATGTTCTCCCGGTGTTCTGATTTCACCCCCCCCCCCCCCCACCAAACAAAAAACCTCAAACATATATAAAAGCTGACGTTTCCAAGCATTTTTGCCTTTTCGTGCTTTAGCTTAATTGTGTTGTAGATGAAAAAAGGTCCTTTACGATATTTATTTTTGGGATTCGACACGACGTACGATCAATCAGACACATGACATAGGAAATAAGAAACAACGAAGACGCCAATGTAACCAGAAGTAAGACATGTATTAATGAAAGTACAAAATATTGGTTGAGAGAGCATGTGAATAGAGGAAGAAGAAGTTTTCTCCCGTGGTCTGTTAAGTGACGTAAAATGTTCATTGGAAGAAAGTCAATGAAAGATAATTCTCAAAGGTAGAATACATACATTTGGAGTTCCCATTGGAGTTTGTATTGGGAAAAGTGTGTGCACATACATATGTGTGTGAGAAATAAATTCGCGCCACTAATTGCTACCTGCAATTAGTGCGGGTGTGTATGCATGTGTTAGGTAAAACTAAGTAACATGTCGCCATGATAGCTGGCCGCTACTGCAGGCTTCTGAGACCTAACTGGCTAGCAACACGTGTGTCCCCTGTTTAAATAGGCGCGCCTAGCTGCGCGGGAAAAATAGGATTTAATACGTGAAAACTGGATGACTAGTCCGAATTGACTAATCACTACCTGCAAACATAGCTTGTCTTGCAGATGAAAGCACGCATGTTATTTAAAATGCGTAGGAGTGAAAGAGTGAATATAATATTTTACAAATATGTGTTGAAATACAGATATGTGTGTAGGTGTGAAAGTATGAACAGTACAGTGTCATCTATGGCCCGGCACATCTGTCAATCATTTTCGCTGATTATTGCCTTTGAATCTAGCTGCCTTTGATATAATGACACTCCTGTTGGTCCTGTTTATATCTTCTGCCTTCGACTGCGACCACACTTCTATCGGTCCTGCTTTTGATGGCAGTTATACTTCTATCGGGTCAATGAAATATATTACAAAAACACAGAGAGACGAATACTTACAACTATGAATGGATACATCAATGGCATCTCGGCTTCAACAACTAATAAAATCTTTCTCGCCGTTTTTATCTCTATTTCTCTCAGAAGTTCTACCTCATTTTTATTATTCACGGGACTTATTACCCAAATGAAACTAGCATCTCTCAAATACACTTAAGTACTTTTACAAAATTACAAAAATGCAATAGTCAATCAGAGATATCAAAAAAGATGTTTCTGGGAGACTATACCGGTTTAAAACAAATATATAAAAACGGTACTTATCTCCGACGCGAAGCAGTTCGACTTCAACAATTCAATATCGTAACACGAACATCAGACCATAATGTGAGCCTTCCCCTGTGTCCTTTGTGTCGACACCCAAATCTCTGCGGCCAATCAACAGTTGGTCACTTTGTTCAAAACTCGGCCCTGTCCCACATTGTGATTGTTTGATCACAAAACCGGTTTGAGTTGAAAGTCGCCAAAATCTACTGCATCAATGATTCAGACAGAGCTGAGAGCCACAATAAGAAAAAAAAAGTCGTTACAAAAGTAAAAATAAGGTGTTTATATATATTTAATTATCTAGGCCGTCTTGCTTCTTGCCGCATGAAATTATCTAGCTTCATTAATATATATATATATCTTTTTTTTAATTATCAACATCGCAAAATTCCCTAAAAACAAAACAAAAAAACTATAATTTCTGAAAATCCAGCCTCTCTTTCTGACCAGACGTGGTCTGTCTTAAAAGTCACAAAATTATTTAAACAATTTCCCAGGGAAAAGACTGTTTCAAATCAAATGATAGTCAGTTATTATTTTATCAATGATCGTTAAATTTCCCTATAACAAAGTGACTTTTCGCGATGATGACCATTCTGAATTTGCTGACAAGAAATCATAATGAATTTTGTTTTTCTAACCAAATTTAATTCTCCAGTATTCAAGAGTCGTCAAAGAATTTTTATCTCAAGTATTTGTTCATTTTCGAAGACCGTAAATTTATTTATCTATTTTTCTTGGGTGGTCATTTTAAAATATGCCTTTATTTAGATTTTAGCAGATGAAGAAGAAAAAATATTCAATTATTACTTTTTTCGGTATATCGATCAGTCTATCTAAATAACTTAATTCTTTTATTTCAGTATCCGAAATAGTGTTACATTTAAACACTTCACTACAATAGTTTTTTTTTTCACAACTATAGCTTTGACTGTGAATCAAGTACTCAAAAGTCTTTTTTGTGGACAAGTATGTTCTAAACTGCATCTTTTTCTGTGGACTAACAAAGGAAAGATTTTAAGTCAATTAAAGACTATTTTTACACCTTTTTGATTCTTTTGAAGTTATGTATATATTTGTAAATACAAATGATTTGTTTAATAGGATTATTCATATTTTTTTTTTAGATAAAAAGTCCTGGAGGACAGACCGTCCTGGGTATGATGCTAAACCACCTTTAGCAGCAAGGTCTCTGATCGGGAGATTGGAGGTGCTGAAAAGCATGGAACTACCGCTTAACTACTGATGTTGTCAGGTCTATCGAAATCTGCAGTGGCTAGACCTGTTAGGTTTGAGTTTGAGTTTTGTTTAACGGCATATCAACACCTCTGTGGGTTATTTAATGCCAAAAAGGTGGGGGCTTAAGATATTTTTTAATTTTTGGTTATAGTGAGAAGGTTGATTTAGTCAGATTTTGAGATTGAATTTGAGTTTTGTTTAACGGCATATCAACCTCTGTGGGTTATTTAATGCCAAAAAGGTGGGGGCTTAAGATATTTTTTAATTTTTGGTTATAGTGAGAAGGTTGATTTAGTCAGATTTTGAGTTTGAATTTGAGTTTTGTTTAACGGCATATCAACCTCTGTGGGTTATTTAATACCAAAAAGGTGGGGTTTAAGGTATTTTTTTAATTTTTGGTTATAGTGAGAAGGTTGATTTAGTCAGATTTTGATAAAAAATCTTTTTTTTTTTATTTTATTTTTGAAAACTGAAAATGTTTTCTAATTTTGTCTTAAAAAATGTATTGCTGGTAATAATTTTTTTCCTTCAAAAATGTGTTGTTGGTAATATTTTTCCTTCAAAAATATATTTTTTTCTATAAAAGTCTATTTTTATGTGTATGTTTTTAT
Source organism: Ascarosepion bandense (assembly GCA_037127315.1). NCBI lineage: Eukaryota > Metazoa > Mollusca > Cephalopoda > Sepiida > Sepiidae > Ascarosepion > Ascarosepion bandense. Next base: position 903,663 of record JBBBDQ010001314.1, read on the forward strand.
AAAAGTCTATTTTTATACTTTCATAGTGTTTGACCCCAGTTCAGGGGTTAACTATTTGCCTATTGTTAGGACCCTAACAGGTGCTACCACTTGCGGGTCAGAGTGAACTTAGGAACAACAGAAATTAAGAGGTGGTTTCATGCTCCTCACAATCAAAGGCCTTGCTGTCGGATGCAGTTTACCGTCATACACAGGACCAAGTACACATTTGAAACTTGGAGAATAGCTCATGAGGTGTACAGTTAGTAGCTGTACACAAGAGAGATTGAATAGAATGAAAAGATTGTGGCAAAACTCATTCCGAGTGTTTTTTCTGTTAGTTGCCGGAACCTAAGAGTCAAGTGAATAGTTTTCCATATAATAATGGACTTGGGAACAACAGCAATTAAGAGGTGGTTCCTTGTTCCTCACAACCTCCCAGTCTTGCTGCCAGATGCAGTTTACCGTCATGTCCAGGACCCATTTTTGTACACATAGTGTAAAAATATATTGCCTCATCTCCAATTAGGAAAGGCTTTAAAACACTTCTCGCTACTCAGTCTCTTCGTTAGGTATTTAGACGGAATGCTTTGTCGTTGCCATTGTAGCTATAGGGAGATGGTTAATGTTCATTAATTCGGCCTTGTGTCATACATAACCGAACTCCTTACAGCTTACAGATTTATACGTTGTCATCATCAGAATTATTAGAAGGTTATTTTCGTTATCATCACCAGAAGGTTTTCATCATCAGGTTGGTTGCAGAAGGTTGGACTGTGTGGATTTGTGGAAGAGTGTAAGAATAAAAATATATTTTTTTCATGTGAAAATAGAAGTTTATTAAAAGAAGAGAATAACAAGAATAGGTAGCAGTTAATGTTCAATGAGAAACCATGAGTTAAGGGTATCAAGAGTTGAAGAAATGTTCATTGTATTAATTTGCTGGCGAGAATTCGTACGTATTAGCGTTTGTTTGGTAGGAAAGTCTTTGAACCGAGAAGAAGTAAAATGAATCAGCACACGAGAAAGAAGGAGAAGGAGGATAATATGTGACCTATGTCCGGGTCGTGGTTGAAGTTTCTCCCGTTACATTTAGTTGTTTATAATCATCACATAATCATTCTCAGAAAAATTTGATTTTTTTTTTTTCCTGCAATAAAAAGATTCTTTCTAGAATTAAAAATTGAAGACTTGGTATAATATCTTATCTCTGATTATCATGTGCGTTTCCTGTTTCTAAAGCAAAAGATTTTGGGACGTATGATCTTGAAGCCGTAGGGAGATGTTTAATGATTATTTGATTCGGCCTGGTGTCATACATAACCAAACTCTATAGAGCTTACAAGTTTTATCCAAAATTATCAGAAGGTTGGTTGCAGATTGGAATGTGTGAATTAGTGTAGAAGAATAAAATATACATTTTTCATGTTAAAATAGAAATTTATTAAAAGGAAAGAATAACAAGAATAGGTAATGGTAATAATTTTTTTTCTTCGAAAATGTATTGTGAGTAATATTTTTCCTTTAAAAATGTATCGTTGTTAATATTTTTCCTTTAGAAATGTATATTTTTAATGTCTATTTTTATGTATATATTTCTATAAAAGTCTATTTTTGTATATTCATAGTGTTTTGACCCAAATTTGGTGGGGGGGGGTAACTATTTGCCCATAGCTGGGACCCTCACAAGTGCTACCACTCCGAGTCAAGGTGGACCTGGGAACAACAGCAATTAAAAGATGGTTAAATGCTCCTCACAATCTCCCAATCAGAGGCCTTGCTGTCGGATGCAGTTTACCGTCATACCCAGGACCCACCTGCTAGGGTCTTAGCTATGGACAAATAGTGAACTCCCATTAAAATAAAAATTAAAAAGTCATTTGTATATCAAAGTGACAATCAACGCAACACTAAGAAGCCTAAGAATACAAGCATTACATTTTTTTTATAGAAACATTACAAACAATACATTTTTGTAATCTAATTACCAGCAACACATTTTATGATCTACAAACTACCCTGGAAGTATAAAATTATATACAAACAATGGCGATTGTGGAATTCTGAAAGTTAGCCGCTGGCACTTAAGGGCCGAGATTTTTCTGAGGAGGAGAGTGGCAAACTCAAACAGTGTCTTCATTTCCCTACTTACACCCCTATCGTATACACAACTTAGGAATGAGTTTGGGTATATGCTCTTCTTCTTCTTCTTCTTCTATGTGCCCTGTCCCTTCAGGACTTAGGCGATCATGGTTCTCCACGTCTCCCTATCCCTTGTGGCTCTTAGTATATTTGCTCCCGTTACTCCTGGCAACCCCGTTCCGTCATCCACCTGATCAGGCCCTGCAAATATGTTATCCGCTGCCTTCCTCTGTCTCTCCTTCCTTCTATCTGGCCAGTCAGTATCAGGTTCTCCAGGCTCTCCTTCCTCATTGCGTGTCCCAGGAACTTCAGTTGTCTCTTCCTGATGCTCAGTATTAATTTCCTTTTTGTTGCCATTCTTTCCAACACCTCATCGTTGCTTGCATGCTCAGTCCACGATATCCGCAGCATCCTTCTGTAGAGCCACATTTCCGCTGCTTCCAGTTTTGTCCTCATTTTCGATGATATTGTCCAGCATTCACTGCCGTATGGAAGAACTGATATCACATAGCTATCCAGCACACTTTTCTTTGTTTCTAGTGAAATTTTCCCGTGTCTTAATACTTTACTTAGTTTCTGGAATGTTACTTCACTAAATTAAACGGAATAACTTTTCATTCATAGTAGTGGGGTTCTAATCTATTCTTACCCTCTTTTCCACTCACAAGCTGTTGGAACACAAGAGAGGTTAATTTCGAAACAAAATCAAAATGTTAATATTAACGTCAATACTAGCAGAACAGTGTGATTTGTCGGCTTCTATTTTTTACTTCTACAAAACATTTTTGAAGTACAAAAAATAAATACAAGAAAAAAAAAAGCGAAACGAAATCAATCAAAATGTTGTGGGCACCACAGCCGAAAAAAAAACAGCTAAAACATTAATTTATGTTTTCAGCAAGGTTCGACCAAGAAACCACTTTGAAATAGTGAAGTTACTTTGAAATCATTTAAATTATATCATTTACAGTCCGACCATACGATTCATAGTGCAACCATACGATCAAGAAACTACTTTGAAATCATTTCAATAATATCATTTATAGTCCGACCATACGATTTATAGTCCGGCCATACGATCAAGAAGCTACTTTGAAATAATGAAGCTACTTTGAAATCATTTCAATAATATCATTTATAGTCCGACCATACGATTTATAGTCCGACCATACGATCAAGAAGCTACTTTGAAATAATGAAGCTACTTTGAAATCATTTTCAACAGTGTTTGCCAAAGCGTTTGCTCGCTGCGGCGGCATTTCTCACTGTCAGCACTCTGCCTACGGGCAGAGGGCGCTCTCTGCTTCCGAGCAGAGAGCACAAACCCAGTCGTGGTTCCGCCGAAGGGTAGAACCACGACTCGGTAAAAATAGACAGACATTTTTTTTGGCCCGGCTATATGGCCGGGAATACCCACTTTAAAATGACCATGTGTCACATCCGGCCTTGCGTGGGAAGGCTAGTAAATACACTCCAACCATACGATTTATAGTCCGACCATACGATCAAGAAGCTACTTTGAAATAATGAAGCTACTTTGAAATCATTTCAATAATATCATTTATAGTCCGACCATACGATTTATAGTCCGACCATACGATCAAGAAGCTACTTTGAAATAATGAAGCTACTTTGAAATCATTTCAATAATATAGTTTATAGTTCGACCATACGATTTATAGTCCGGATGCGTGACGACGAGTTTTGTTCATTCGCTTTCTGGTCGGCATAGAGCCAACATCCGCTATCGCTTTTGCTCGGTCGGTATCACCATAAAAGTAGCTACTTTGAAATCATTTAAATAATATAATTTCTTCATGACTGTGAGTGTGAAACAAAACATCAAATAGGACATTTGGATTGATACAAACCCAAGTTAACATACATGTTATATTGCTTCGTTTTTACTAATTTCTCTCGATTTCAACAAAAGTTAATGTAAATTATTTTATATCATATTCATAGAAATTTACTTCTTAAAGAGCAGAATCAATTTACGCTCCTACTAGCTCAAAAATGTAAGCTTGATTGAATGGTTGGACTCAGGGTATATACTCGGTAACTGGATAATTCACAGACGGGTACGTTATTCACTAGGCTGACTGCATATGCCCGTTTGCATTTTGACGAAATTACGACTAATAGTAGGTACCACTACTCATTTTCTATAACTTTAATTTGTAGAAATAAACAAAGATTCTTGAAACTTTTATTTTAGTTTTAATTGAAAGTTAAATCTACTATTTCCAGTAAGCAAAATACTAAAACTGTGAGACTTTTAAAATCTAAAAACATTTTTTCGGCAATTTTTGGTCAATTAACAGATTTGTAAACAAAAGTTAATTCTTGGTTTTAAAATTCTTGCAAAAATAAAATATTCATCTGTGAAACGCTATTTTTTTTTAGAAAATTAGCAAATTTAAGGTTAAATTAATCTGGTTTACACAAGTATTTATAGCTTGAAATTTAGACTAAAACTATTTCTTAATCACGGAATGTTGATCTTTCTGAACTTTCCCGTATGATTTGACAAGGGACAAATGCGAAATAGGCTAAGTGTCTATGATGATCACAAGTAACATGTTTGTTTAAATATTTTCCCTGTAAGAGGAAGAAACCTTGAAACATATGACCTTTTAATGTACACACAGAAATTAACATACGAAAAAAAAACTTCAAATACACACACACACACACACAAAAAAAAGAAATTAAAAATTAAAAATCATTCAAAAAATGCGATGGTTTATGTTTTGATGATTTATATTAAACTTTTCAATTTCTGTTTTATTAAATATAGTCTTCACTTAATAATTTAACCTAAAGACTACAAGACTTTGAAATATTTTAAAAATATTTTTGAAACTTTATAAATTGTTGTAATTAAAAAAAAATGAAAACAAATCTTTTAACATTTCATTATTAATCGAAACTTTTTTCTTCAGATTATAATGTACTTAATTTATATAATTTATTAAGACAATTAAAAGCTTATCTAAATAAATAATGTAGATTTATTGCATTTTTTATTTTACTATTGGGAGCAGATTTTTAGAAAAGAGCCAAACTTCATTTCTGGTCTAATCTAAGTTTTGAAAAACTGAAGCATGGCAGAAGGTCTCTGTCAAGGCTGGAAAATGAAAATTGAGCATCTTCAGTCCAAACATGTCAGCAATACTCCATTTTTAATCTTTTATGAATCTTGTAAAGATGGAGTATGGAAAAGGACTGGAAAGTTAGGATTAAGCAGCTCTATCCCACTTATAACAGTAATACTCCATTTTTAATCCATTCTGAGTCTAGTATTGACAAAGCATAGCTGAAGGACTCTATCAAGGCTGGAAAGTGATGATTGAGCAGGTCTATCCCACTTATAACAGCAATACTCCATTTTTAATCCAATCTGAGTCTAGTATTGATGAAGCATGGCTGAATGACTCTATCAAGGCTGGAAAGGGAGGATTGTGCATCTCCTGCCTCAGACATGGCTGCAATACCCCATTATTGGTCTAGTCTGGGTCTTGTAAAGGTAAAGCATGGCACAAGGACTCTGTAAAGGCTGGAAAGTTAGGATTGGGCTGCTCCAGCCATATATGGCAGAAATACACCATTTTTTATATAATCTTAGTTTTTTTAAAAAAGAATCATTGCAGATACTCTCTATCAAGGCTAGAAAGCAAGGAACGCCATCCTAGGAGACAGATATACTCGGATACGAACGACTAGCCATTTTTATCCACGGACGTTACTGATACTTGAACATGTGGTGAATATGGAATTAAAAGTAACTCTCTGCTCTTCATTGTTTACAAATTTTGCAATCCAATGTGAAATCTAATTTTGGCCATTAGGAAAAAGGGTTGACCCATGCTGAAGGCGAAAGACGAAGCCAAATTTCGCGATCCAGTGTTAATTATTTTCTAATCAATGAAAGGAAGCGATTTACAAAAGTGAGAGAAGTTAACAAACCTGTGTGAAAAAGCTTCAAGATTTTTCATTATTTAAAAACATTTTAAACCTTTGTTATCGCCTTTTGTTGGAGATACCAAATAGCGTTATTTAAAATGGATGCCAACCAAGGGCATAGAACTCTGTCTGATTTACTATAGTATTTTATGACTCCTTGACGTCGATTCTAGTCAACGGTAACAAATAATGTCACCCTATGAACCGTGGTTACCATCTAGTTGATTCCTCACTCGTTAACGCATTGCTTGTTTTGTCGCTGGTATCGTGATGGTGGCACGGTTTCATTCGACTTAGCTGGCGTTTGTTTGTCTATGACTGTTCACTTCTTTGCTAGGTTGTGTTTTTTTTTTTATTATTTATCTCAGAGGGTGAGAAGATCGCTGCTGAAGCAAAATGGAATGAAAATTGGTTCCACGGCTGAGAGTTACATAAAAAAAATAAAACAATCCTTTGGAATAAAGAATTAACTCTGGTTAAAAATGTAACAGCTATTTGGTTTATAGACATACTGGCATCATAGCCCGGCGTTGCCCGTGCAACTCAGAACATTTTAGCAGTAGGAGAAGATGCCAATGAGAGGAGCAGATGGAAATTTTAAAGCAACCTGAATTGCATTTGTTTTTGTTTCAAAATTACGGGGGAAAATATTTACATTATTTGTTGACTAAATGAATTTAACATAAAAATAAAAATTATTTATTTTGTTTTACTGAAATTAAAAATATAAAAACTATTACGCTCGCAGTTCAGAAATTTTCGAAGAATATTTAAAAATGTAGAGACATTTAATTTTAGAGGAAAAAGTTACATTAATGCTACACGAATTACAGACAATTGATTTCCTGCATGAAATATTTAGCGAAAAAAATTTTTTTTAAATTTAATTTTCTGAAGTATGAAATATTAAATCTGAAAAAAAAAAATTTAAATAATTGAATTAACCATTAGCCCTTCTTTTACATATTTTATTTTTGTTTGAAAAAACACATTTTTTTTAAATTATTTTTTCTGTTTCAAAATAACGGGGAAAATATTCACATTTTTTGTTGATCAAATGACTTTTTAAAACGTCGGAATACAAATTAAATGTAAAGACAAACTTTTTTTTCATAAAAAATATTTTAGTCGCGTTTGACACGTGTGATTTGATTTCTGTGACGTAATTTAGTAACCATCTTAGATCTTAGATGTTTTACGGAGCAAATGTAAACAATCAGCTCCATTGGCTAAAAAGGAAAATTGCTGAACTTAAACTCAAAAAGTATCTGTCGACTTGGCTTCCCTGTAGATATGTATCCCTAGAAAGTTGACATAAGTCAAGCGGCTTACTATCCTAGCCTCCCTTCCCTCTCCTCTTATCTTTCGCTGTCTCAAAACTACTTACTGACCTAAGGAGCGACTACATCAAAGACATTCCTTACTTACAACGCTCTCACATTCCGAAGTATTAATTCTCTTTTCAGCATTTTATTGCCATGAACATTTTAACGTCCGTTGGACATATACTTCAAGTATTACTTTAATTGTAAAAACCTTAGTTGATATGCTATTTTTCAACTCAATTTGCTTTTCTTGACTTATAATCATTTTATGACTTATAGTGGGCTATCTACAACAAGGCCAAATTCCGTTAACCTGCAACAATATACAACTACCCTTCACTAGAACGGACTCTCCACTATAAACTGGAAAAGAATGGATAACCCACTATAACGTCACTAAATTAAATGGAATAACTTTTCATTCATAGTAGTGGAGTTCTAATCTATTCTTGCCCTCTTGTTCAGTCTTAAGCTGTTGGAACCCAAAAGATGTTAATTTTCAAAACAAAATCAAAAGGTTAATACTAACGTCAATACTAGCAAAACAGTTGCTCTGATTTTTTTCATCTACAAAACTTTTTTGAAGCACAGAAAAATAATAATAGCGTAAAAATAAGGATTCAATCAAAATGTTGTGGGCACCACAGCCGTACAGAAATCAGCTAAAAAATTAATTAGTGTTTTCTGCAAAGTCTGACCATACGATTAAGAAGCTACATTGGAATAAGGAAATAATTTAAATGATATAATTTCTCCGTGGCCCTAAACGAAAAAGAAAACGCAAAGGGTAAATATTTTTAAATTGTAAGAATTTATTTGAGATAATTGTTTAGTGATACAAATTTTACTATTTAACACATAGCTGAGGAGAGAGAAGAGATGGATTTTTGGCTTTTTCAAGGGGTTTTGTGCAGAAGGGAATATAACGAACCCAACTGGAATTAGAACTGATCTGGCTTTTGTAAAGATAGACCATGGTAGAAAGAGTCATTTACTTTTTGGAGCATTACAAGGAACCATCCATGTTTTCATCATCTTTAGGAATTGTTACGCGATAAGTGTAACAAAAGAAAAAAAATGATTGACCAAAACTCAGAGTTAAATCACATACAATTATTTTTATTTACGAATAACACAAAATGGTATATGTACAAAATTTACACTTTTTTGCATTCAAAACAGAAACGTAGAGTTTACTAGTGACAGACGAAGTGTTACGAAGAGGAAGGAAGGGTCTGTATCTTTACCCAGTTAAGATAACGAAGAAGTTTAAGTGCTATACTTTTAGGAATTCCTCAAATGAGTATATAAAGAATAATTATTAGTTTGATCAATGAAAGAGTCAAAAATATCTATTTACCCATATAGTTCCATGAGGTTCTTTTCCAGGTTTTAGTTGGTCGGCAACTTTTCTTAGAGATTCTTTCAGCTGGATGCACAGATCCACGAATCGGACCATAGTTCATAATGTCAGCAAATCCTATTAACAACTGACTACTCTCTTCCCTAAATCTATTTTTATAAGAGCTAACACCTAATTCTAGAATCCTTTAGAATTCTCTCGATTTTGCTCGAATTTTCTCGGACATTCTATCATATCAGTTCCACTTGAAGTCTGGAGTGAGATCGAGGTTCATTGGATGCGGATACCACCTATTGATTGATTGATTGATTGATTCGTTTTCTATAGCTTGTCAGCCATTTTACAGATTATTTACAGCCAGAAAATATTTTTACAATGTAAGAATTATTGGCAAGGGAGATAATAAGGATTTAGTAGAAAAAGTCTCACTAATTAACCCATAGCTTGACGAAATGAGGTGGATTCAAACCTAATCAGAATCTGATAAACAATCAAAAAATTATTATTTGTCTGTATTTTTGAAAGGAGGTAGTATTTACAGTATTTACATTATTCGGACTATTGTCCTCATCTTTGTTGCCATTTGTATGATGTTTAATAATACATCATTCTATTTGTCTATATTTCTGAGATGAGGTAGTATTTACAGTATTTACATTATTCGGACTATTGTCCTCATCTTTGTTGCCATTTGTACGACGTTTAATAATAGATCATTCTATTTGTCTATATTTCTGAGATGAGGTAGTATTTACAGTATTTACATTATTCGGACTATTGTCCTTATTTTTGTTGCCATTTGTACGACGTTTAATAATAGATCATTCTATTTGTCTATATTTCTGAGATGAGGTAGTATTTACAGTATTTACATTATTCGGACTATTGCCCTCATCTTTGTTGCCATTTGTACGACGTTTAATAATACATCATTCTATTTGTCTATATTTCTGAGATGAGGTAGTATTTACAGTATTTACATTATTCGGACTATTGCCCTCATCTTTGTTGCCATTTGTTTACGACGTTTAATAATACATCATTCTATTTGTCTATACCTGAGATGAGGTTTAGTATTTACAGTATTTACATTAATTCGGACTATTGCCCTCATCTTTGTTGCCATTTGTTACGACGTTTAATAATTTACATCATTCTATTTGTCTATATTTCTGAGATGAGGTAGTATTTACAGTATTTACATTATTCGGACTATTGCCCTCATCTTTGTTGCCATTTGTACGACGTTTAATAATACATCATTCTATTTGTCTATATTTCTGAGATGAGGTAGTATTTACAGTATTTACATTATTCGGACTATTGTCCTCATCTTTGTTGCCATTTGTACGCTTCGGCCTTCCTCAGGTGGTAGGAAATAAAATACTGGCGAAAACCATTAACATAAGAAAATGCAGTATGAAATTTGGTAAAAAAGGGTTATTGGACATTAGGTTTATAAGTCCCAAAAATTCAGTTGTTCTTTTCCTTAAAGTCCAGTGAATACAGACGTTGGTTAGTTCCCATGACTTGACCCAAAGAGTTGTGAGTTCGATACCAGGCTGCCAGAAGATAACTTATGATTTCCAATCGTGACATTACTACTACGCAAGGAATGAGAATGATATATCCCAGTGATTGTAATAAAGGGTTCGGTTCGAAATTCCTTGCACCTGAAGAAGGCCGGAGTGTACAACGGTCGAAACGTCGTACAAATGGAAACAAAGATGGGGACAATAGTCCGAATAATGTAAATACTGTAATCAAGAAATGATATTGTGTATATTAAGTTGGAGATCAGTTCAATGTTACAATTAACTTGTAAACTGATCACTCACTTCGTGGCCACGGTAGTTTCAGTACATTCATATTCTAGAATATAATAGAATGTAAATAAATAAATAAAAAAACATCAGTATTTCACTCATTGATTTGTTTTTGATGACTTATCAACCCTTTGAAGGTTGATAAGTTATCAAAAAAAAAAGAAAGAAAGAAAGAAAAAGAAAGAAAGAAAGAAAACATAAAGAAAGGAAAAGAAATTAAAAAATAAGAAAGAGAAGAAAATAAAGCCAGAAAAATTTTAGATTCTAAGATTTTTTTTTTTCAGATAATAATGGTTTTGTTAGAAAACTCTTAATAATTAATCCATGGCTGGGGGAGAAAAGGTGAATCCATATCTTTACCAAGGGTATTTGAGAGTAAGTAAATATAAAGAACCCGACGGTAATTAGAACTCAACTCTCCGATTAACAATTCCGAGTCATTATCCATTACACCACCCACGTATCAAAGCTTACTATAGCGAGTATTTTCAAGCGGTCACTCATCTAGGGATTAACCAGGCTCGACGTTGCTTAACTTCAGAGAACGTATGGGTACCGGTGTTTGAATGTGATGCGGTCGCAAATATATAAATAATTTGTTTTGCATTCATGTATTTTTGTAGGTGTGTGCATATGTGTGTGTGTTTTTTACGAGTGTGAAAATGTGTGTATCTTTATAACTGTGTGCATATGCGTCTTTTTTATATATATATATCTGTGCTTATTTGTGTGTGCATATGCGCGTGTGTCTTTTTACGTATGTGTCCTTTTATGTGGCTGCATGTGTGTGTCTGCGTATACTTATGTGTATCTTTTTACAGGTGTGCACTTGTGTCGTTTTATGTATGTGCATATGTGTGTGTCTCCTTATGTTTGGTTGGTTTTTATGGCATATCAACCTCGGCGGGTCATTTATTGCCAACTAAATTTTATTTATTTATTGCTGGTTATACCTTTTTCTTTCAACAATTTATTGTTGTTTTTATATAAGTTTTGTTTCTAGTAATACTTTTTTCTTTTTCGAGTATCAAGATTCATTGGGATTTTGTTTTTAAAGGCAGGGTCCCCAAGTTTTACCCTGTTATTTAACCCATAACTGGAGGGAAGGGATGGATTAATACCTTTCCCAAGGGTACCGGGTACTTAAGTGAATGCAGGGTATTCAACTGGAATTCGAACTCGGCTCACCGATTTCTCTTTTCGAGCCGATATCCACTGCACCACAACGCACATCCGTCACTAAATGCTTACAGCACCTGGTATTCCCAAGCGGTCACTCATCTAAGTACTGATCAGTCTCAACATTGCTTAACTTCGGTGATCGAGCGAGAACCGGTGTATTCAACGTGATGTGGCCGTAAGCCCGTCTCCTTATGTACCTGTATGTGTGTGCATGTTATATGTATGTATGTGCATATGTGTGTGTCTTTTTGTCTTTCTTATGTGTAAGTGTTTTTATGTTTGTGCATATATGTGCGTGGCTCTTTATGTGTGTGCATATGTACATGTTTTTATGTGGCTGCTTAAGTGAGTGCTCTTTTATGTGTTTGCGCGGATGTGTCTCTATGTGTGTATATCTGAGTCTTTTATGTGTGTGCATATCTGTTTGTCTTTTTTTGTGAGTGCATGTGTGTGGTCTTTTATGTGTGTGCAAATTTGTGTGTGTGTTATTATTTATGCGTGTGTGTGTGTATGATTTAGTATCGGTATGTATGTGGGTGTTGTCACAATTTAACTCTTCTTTTTCTAACTCACCATAAAAGGTAAATCTGAATAAATAAAAAAGAAAAAAAGAAAAAAAGAAATAAACGAGTTCACGAGAGTTGTATTTTTGCTTTGGTGTTTGGTGATCTAAAATGAACAGAAATTACTGTGTCTGTTTATAAAGACACCCCAAAGATATTTGGTGATTTTCTTTTTCTTATCAGAACCTCTTTTTCTTCCAATGTGTGTATGTTATATATATATATATATATATATATATATATATATTTTTTTTTTTTTTCTTATTTGATGTTGATGCAAAAAGGGTCAAAACAGCAGATGTTAAAACTACCCCAGGGAACTTTTTTCTACCTCCTCTCACTTTTCATGAGTTTCCTGGCCCGAAAGAAAGGATCCCATAAAAGAACCACCTTTCCTTCTGACCTACTTGTCTGGGATGAATGGAAAAGATGACAAAACGAATAAGACCAGGTAAGCATTCAATGGATGCTGGGCTTTGAAAAAGAGAAACCGTTTTTCAGCATTACCTGGCTGAGTACGAAGTTTGTCACACCTGCCGAATGCAAGCCTTAATCAGGTAGTACTCGTACAAATACCATCACAAGCAGGTGCAAGCATTCAACCATAGAGACGAGATTTTCACCTGGTTTATTGACTCAAAACCAAACAGGAGAGAAATCAGGATAACGTCTAGATAAATCAAAACTAAAGACACTGATGTATACGGATATGTGTACTTGTATAATTTAACTTATAGACGCTTATTTGAAGAGAGACAAAGAAAAAAAGAAAGAGAAAAGAAGAAAACATAAAGAAAGGAAAATAAATTAAAAAATAAAAAAGAGAAGAAAATAAATAAAAGAAAGAAAGAAAAAGAATACAAGAAAGAAAAAGAAAAAAGAGATAGAAAGAAAGCAAGAAAGAAAGAAAGAGAAAAAAGAAAACAAAGAAAGGAAAAGAAATAAAAAAATAAGAAAGAGAAGAAAATAAATACAAGAAAAAAAGAAAAAATAGAAAAAAGAAAAAATAAGAAAAAAGAAAAAGAAATAAGAAAAAGAGAAAGAAAGAAAAAAGAAACAGAAAAGAAGAAAACAAAGAAAATAAAAGAAATTTAAAAAATAAGAAAGAGAAGAAAAATACAAAAAAGAAAGAAAGAAGAAATAAAGAAACAAAAAAATAAAAAAGAATAAAAGAAAGAAAAAGAAAGAAGAAAAAAGAAAAAAGAAAGAAAGAAAGAAAGAAAGAGAAAAAAGAAAACATAAAGAAAGGAAAAGAAATTACAAAATAAGAAAGAGAAGAAAATAAATGCAAGAAAGAAAGAAAAAGGAAAGAAGAAAGAAAGAATAAAAGAAATAGAAAAAATTAAAAAATAAAAGAAAGAAAGAGAAAAGAAGAAAACATAAAAAGGAAAGGAAATTAAAAAATAAGAAAGAGAAGAAAATAAATACAAGAAAGAAAGAAAGAAAGAAAGAAAAAGAATAAAAGAAAGAAAAAGAAAAAAGAGAAAGAAAGAAAGAGAAAAAGAAAACAAAGAAAAGAAAAGAAATAAAAAAATACGAAAGAGAAGAAAATAAATACAAGAAAGAAAGAAAGAAAGAAAGAAAGAAAGAAAAACAAAAATAGAAAATGGAAAACGAATAAAAGAAAGAAAAAGAAAGAAAGAAAGAAAGAATGAAAGAAAGAGAAAAGAAGAAAACAAAGAAAGAAAAAGAAATTAAAGAATAAGAAAGGAAGAAAGAATAAAGAAAGAAATAGAAAATATAAAAAAGAAGAAAAGAAAAAGAAAGAAAGAAAGAAAGAGAAAAAACATAAAGAAAGGAAAATAAATTTAAAAAATAAGAAAGAGAAGAAAATAAATACAAGAAAGAAAGAAGAAATAAAGGAAGAAATAGAAAAAATAAAAAAGAATAAAAGAAAGAAAAAGAAGGAAGAAAAAGAGAAGGAAAAAAGAAAGAAAGAATAAAGTAGAAAAACGTATAACAAAAAAGACAAGTAAAACACTTAATATCAATATCTAAACTTATTTATAAATGGAACTTTGTCTGTGTGTGTGTGTGTGTGTGTGTGTGTGTGTCTGTGTCTGTGTGTGTGTGTGTGTGTGTGTGTGGCCGTTACCTATAGACTCTGAAACGGCTGAATCGATTTTCTTGAAAATTTACACAGTTGTACTATAAGCATCTGCGAGTGTTCTTAGCTAGGTTTTGTGTCGATGTACCCCCGATAAATATCGAAAATCGATAATCGAAAAAAATCGGGTTATAGAAGGAGTGGTCCGATTTTAATCAAATTTGATACACTCATAGACAAAGACATAAGAAACGATATTCAGAAGTTTCAAGGTTGCAGTTCTTACAATAGTGCAGAACATTTGATATCGATACCAGGAAATCAAAATTTGACTTACGTCCATTCATTTTTCTTTCAGTCTACAGTTTCGCTTTAACTGGAAACAACTATTGCGTTTTAGTTTTTCGTGCCAACGTCTAAAGAGTCTGAGCTCCAGGACCATGGATTAGTTTTAAAGCTTTCATCACACCCGTGCAACGCCGGGCTATACTGCTAGTTTGTCTATATTTCCGAGATGAGGTATTGTAATTTTTTACACTAGTTACATTGTTCGGACTGCTGTCCTCATCTTTGTTGCCATATTGACGACGTTTCAGCCTATGGACGCTCCAGCCTTTTTCAGCAGCTGTCTATATTTCCAAGATGAAATTTTTTAATCATTTACACTATTTAAATTTTTCAGATTGTTGTCCTCATCTTTGTTGCCATATTCACAACGTTACGGCTGTTGTAATCTCCAGCCTTCTTCAGGAGATTGGAATTTCGAACAACCATTTTTTTTTTTCGTTCACAGGGATAGACTGTTCTAGTTCGACGAATCATGCCTCTTCCATATATGTCAATATTAGTCGTGAATATGGCAACAAAGATAAGGACAACATTCCGAACAATTTAAATAGTGTAAATGACTTAATATCAATATAAAACTGATCCCCCACTATATGTCCAATATGAATACTTCAACATCCCTTTCGAAAACGACTGCATATTTTGTTAAATACAATTATTAAAAGGTTTTCGCATGTGAGTCTTTAAATATATTTTTACCAATGTTATTCAGTCAGTCAGTTAAGTCTCATACGTAATACACGCTTGGGCGATCATGTCTCTTTCGATCCATGAATATAGTAGGTTGCCATTTCTTTCTGTAGTAGACTGGTTGCCAACCAAACCTATAGAACACAATCTGTCCTGTTATTTAACCCATACCTAGAGGGAGAAGAGATGAATTAACATCTTTCATAAGGGTATTTGCGCAGAAGTGAATTCAACGAAAATAACTGGAATTCAGACACTTTCTAAATGTGATCTATATTAAGACACACGTTATGAAACACACAAGTTGTACTTAAAAGCAACGAACTGTGGAATTACAGAGATCCAGACCGGATCCGAGAGACCCAGAACGGATCCGAGAGACCCAGAACGGTTCTGAGAGACCCAAACCGGATCCGAGAGACCCCCACCCTCGAGCGGATCCGAGAGACCCAGAACGGATCCGAGAGACATAGACCGGATCCGAGTGACATAGACCGGTTCAGAGAGACCGAGACCGGTTCCGAGAGACCCAGAACGGATCCGAGAGACCCAGAACGGATATGAGAGAACCAGACCGGTTCCGAGAGACCGAGACCGGATCCGAGAGACCGAGACTGGATCCGAGAGACCCAGACCGGATCCGAGAGACCCAGACCGGTTCCGAGAGACCCAGAACGGATACGAGAGATTCAGAACGGATCTGAGAGACCCATACCGCATCCGAGAGACCCAGACCGTATCCGAGATACCCAGACCGGATCCGCTCGTCGGACAGAGTACACATTAACGCATACACTCGAGACAGTCAGATAGAAAGACATTATTCTACCGTCACGATCTTTCTTCATTCTTCAGTATTTTACACCATAATTTTTCTTGTTCTTATCTATGTTAAGTACCTTTTCTTCGGGAGAGAGAGCGGGTCTATTACCTGGAGCTTGAGGCACTCCTAAAGGAGGAAGTTTTGAGCGGGGTTGAATAATGTTTCTACGGTATTGCCATTAACAGCACTTTAAACTTCGACCTTGAGTTATATTCGGTAGCGACGTGAGCACGCTTAAAAATTCCAGTATATAGTTTTGTGGTGATACCGAGCAAAAGCGATGGACCGGATGTTTGCCCTATAACGACCAGAAAGCAAATGACCAAAAGTCGTCTGTGTGCAGGTGGATCCGCTCAGATGTTCCGGTTGAAAAATAAAAATTAATCAAATATTAAATTTCCATTTCGCGAGCCTACGCGAATTTTATATATCAGCCAATGGGAAGCCCAGAACCAAATACAAGTGTGAAATCCCAAACGAGCTGCTGTATCCAAAAAGAAGATATAAAAAGCGGATACAGACAGACTCCAGAAGGCAGACCTCAAGGAGAATGGTGTAATCAATATCCCCTTGACTTAAGTCAAGCAGCTACTACGCTTGCCTCTTTCCTTCTCCCCTGTTTCAAAACTATTTACTGACCTAAGGAGCGACTACATCAAAGACATTCCTCACTTACGCGCTCCCCACATTCCTAAGCCTTAAATCTCTTTCAGCATTTTATTTGCCATGAACATTTTAAGCTTCGTAGTTAGTATATTTTTCTGTGTTTATAATCTAAGTTGTATTGCGTAGCAGTAATAGTATAGTGACGTGGGACACAGGGTTTAAAACGAACAATTGATTTACCCACTCCAAGAAGATAAGAGAGTTGGTTGTTCCCAGAAGTGGTATGCGGTGGCATACGTTCAAAATTAGTCAGTTAAGTGTCATACGTGATACACGCTTTTGGCGATCATATCTCGAAAGAGACATGGCTGACTGGGCAGAAGATTATCCCGCAGTAGGTTGCCATTGCTTTCTGCGTTAGACTGGTTACCAGCCAAGGCTATAGAACCCAGTCTGTGATTTTATTTAACTCATAACTGGAAGGAGAAGAGATAGATTATATTACATAATTATATTAAGTATAATTAATGGGGGATCGGTTTATTACTTCAAAACAATAGAAAACCAATCCTCCACTTTATGCCCAGTAGAAGTTTTAGGTATGTTTCCAACTATTATATTCAGTCACAGTCAGTTAAGTGCCATATGTGATACACGCTTTTGGGCGATCATGTCTCGAAAGCGACATGACTGACTGGGTAGAAGATTATCCCACAGTAGGCAGTTAGACTGGCTGCCAACCAGAACCCAATCTGTCCTGCTGTTTAACTCATAGCTGGAGGGATGAGAAAATGGTATTTGCGTGTAAGTGAAAACAATGAATTCAAATGGAATTCGAACTCGACTCTCTGAAAAGCTTTGTAGTTAGTATATTTTTCTGTGTTTATAATCTAAGTTGTATTGCGTAGCAGTAATAGTATAGTGACGTGGGACACAGGGTTTAAAACGAACAGTTGATTTACCCACTCCAAGAAGATAAGAGAGTTGATTGTTCCCAGAAGTGGTATATGGTGACATACCTTCAAAAGTAGACGAAGAGCGTTACTTTGAAACGCTCGGCTTTCTTGGATTGTTGAAGTAAAATTCTTTGAAGTGCTGTGTGCTTAGTTAAAAGCCGATAATGTAATTGGTGAATAGTGGTGAAAACTTCGCTGGACGCGGTGAACAGTAACAAAAACGAAACCTTTCACGTGACTTTCAACACTCTTCTCTCATTGAATTGATTTTTCTCCTCGTTTCATATCAAAAAGAATTTCGCAGAAGCTCGCTAATTCTTTTCCGTATTTTTCATCAGTCAGTCAGTTAAGTGCCATACGTGATACACGCTTTGGGCGATCATGTCTCGAAAGAGACATGACTGACTGGGCAGAAGATTATCCCGCAGTAGATTGACATTGCTTTCTGCGGTATACTGGTTGCCGACCAGGGCTATAGAACCCAATCTGTCCAGTTTTGATTCATAGCTAGAGGGAGAATGATGTATTATATTATTAAGAAGTAATTCAATTGGAGTAGATAGATCTATCTATCGCCCGGTTCACACTCCACCCACGTCTATTGAACAGGTGTAGAGGCTCATCCCTTGATCCCTGTTTAGGATGTGGTTTCCGGCTTTCTCTTTTCCAATCTTTTTCACTCTTACGTAGCCCCCATGCACATCAGTGGCGTTACGGCCTTGCTCGGGGTGATACGATTAAAAAAAATTAGGAGGGGATCAGTTTATTACTACATAACAATAGAAAACCGATCCCCCACTCTATGCCCAGTATAAGCTTTAATCATGTTTCCAACTATTATATTCAGTCAGACATTTAAGTGTCATAGGTGATACACGCTTTGGGCGATCATGTCTTGAAAGAGACATGACTGACTGGGCAGAAGATTATTCCGCAGTAGGTCGCCATTGCTTTCTGTGGTAGACTTGTTGCCAGCCAAGGCTATAGAACCCAATCTGTCCTATTGTTTGACTCATAGCTAGAGGAGGAAGAGATGTATTATATTATTAAGTAGTAATAAATGGGGGATCAGTTTATTACTTCATAATAATATAAAACTAATCCCCCACTTTATACCCAGAAGAGGCCTAAATCATGTTTCCAAATATTATATTCAGCCAGACAGTTAAGTGCCATACGTGATACACGCTTTGGGCGATCATGTCTCGAAAGAGACATGACTGACTGGGCAGAAGATTATCCTGCAGTAGATTGCCATTGCTTTCTGAGGTAGACTGATTGCCAGCCAAAGCTATAGAGCCCAATCTGTTCTATTATTTAACCCATAACTGGAGGGAAGAGACGGATTAATACCTTTCCCAAGGGTATTTGTGCGTAAGTGAATGCAAAGAATTCAACTGAAATTCGAACTCGATTCCCTGAATTGTCGTTCCGAGTCGATATTCAATGCACCACAACGCACATCCACACATATTTTTTCATCAGCTCATCCGAATTTGAAGATAGAGGTTCTTCTTCTTCTAGAATGGCTTTCCACGTCTCCCTATCCGTGGTGGCTCTTAGCACGCCTTCTCCTGTTACATCACCCAAACCCCGCTCTGCCTTCCACGAGCCCATAAATCTCGAATATAAATGTATAGAAACTAGCATGGTCACAAAATGAGGGATCAGTTTATATATTGCTTATAATATAGAATTGATCCCCCTATTTTATATCCATATTATAATTTCTTATAAACAGTTGGTATATATCTTCTTCTTCTATGTGCCCTGACCTTTCAGGACGTAAGCGATCATGACTTTCCATGTCCCTCTATCCCTGGTGGCTCTTAGCACGCTTTCTCCTGTTACACCACGCAATTCTAGTTGTGTCATCAGGCCCTTCAAATATGTTACCCGCTGCTTTCCCCTGTCTCTTTTTCCCCCTATCTGGCCTGTTAGTATCAGGTTCTCCAACCCTCTTTTCTCATTGCATGTCCCAGAAATTTTAGCTGTCTCTTCCTGATGCTCAGCATTAATTTCCTTTTCATTTCCATCCTTTCGCAAACCTTATCATTGCCTACACAACCCTCGTTCTCGTCATCCACCTGATCGGGCCCTTCAAATATGTTACCCGCTGCTTTCCCCTGTCTCTTATTTTCCCTCTATCTGGCCTGTTAGTATCAGGTTCTCTAAGCCCTCCTTCCTCATTGCATGTCCCTGCAACTTTAACTGTCTCTTTCTGATGCTCAGTATTAATTTCCTTTTCGTTTCCATTCTTTCCAGAACCTCCTCATTGCTCACACGCTCGGTTTATGATATCCGCAGCATCCTTCTGTAGAACCACATTTCAATTGCTTCAAGTTTTGCCTTAATCTTTGATGATATTGTCCAGTATTTACTGCTATATTGAAGAACTGACATCACATAACAATCCAGTACTCTCCTCTTTGTTTCTAGCGAAATTGTCCTGTTAATACTTTACTCAACTTCTGGAATGCTTCCTTCGCCATGCCAATTCGCCTTCGGATCTCTGTGTCGCACTTTCCGTTTTCTGTTAGAACACTTCCCAGGTATGTAAATTTTTGTACCTGCTTGATTTTAGTATCCCCGACCTGTATTTGGCATATTGGGCTGCCCTTTTTGCTGATGACGATGCATTCGGTTTTCTTGCAGTTTCTTTGTAGTCCTTTCTTGATACTCTCTTCGGCTACCTTCTGAAGTTTCCTTTCCGTGTCTGCTATCAGCACTGTATCATCTGCGTACCTTATGTCGTTCAAATTATGACCTCCGATGACAAATCCTGGCATAACATATTTCGCAGTCACTATAGTAGTAATTCTAAGACGTACTAAGTATTACTAAGTAGGACTAATCTCATGTTGGAGTGTCTTTAAAACAACACCAACTCCTTTCGCCCGGTTTCATAGTAAAAATAAAGGCTTGACATAAACCGCTTTGTAGAAATTGCTTCAATGAAATGATATTTTAACCTCTTTAAAATGCTCTTAAAACGACAATGTTATCAATAAGGATTTTTCTTGGGGGAGCAGGAAGTTTTGTATGAGTTTTTAAGTGCTTCCTTATCGAATTCAGAACACTTAAGTGGTTTGTCATTATACGACTTAATGACATTTTCATCTGACCAATGGAGGTGTAGATATTGTTTTTGTGGGTGTATTACAAGAATTAAATTGTTGTGAGGACAACAAAATTGATAAATACACTAGTGATAAGAAGTTTGGATTTCATAGCCGTTTTGCTACTGACGATTCTTAATTTAATGTTGTAAGTTTTATACGTTATTATGGGCCGACCTGTGAAATGTATTTTTAAATGATTGTTATGGACCAGGTTAAGGTCCGAAAAGAACAACACGACCACAAGGGTAGAAATAACAAATATATATTAACAAGAAATAACAATACAATATGTGGAAGGAGTTAGTATGACTGTCAGTCTGGTTTGGAGTGAACTACTACTAACTCGGTCTACGGCTATATCGTGTTGAACACACCGTTTCTCGTCCGATCACCGAAGTTAAGAAACATCGAGCCTGGTCAGTACTTAGATGGGTAACCACTTGGGAAAACCAGGTGCTGTAAACGTAAGTATCAAGAATGGTCTACCGGTCCTCCAGTTTTTGGGGTTGGGCGCAGAGCTAACAACCTTTCCCCATAAAAAACAGTTTGTTACGGAAACAGTAACAAAAGGTTGCTGCCTTACACACCATTGGGCGTAAACAAGTGAGATGATGACTACCAACTCGACCCTCTCTCTTGAGAGGCGTGGTATATATAGTGTTAGGAATAGTTAATTCTGGAGTTACCCATGACAATGATGAATGGCAAATCTTTGTTGCCATATATACGACGTTTCGGCCGTTGGATACTTCGGCCGTGCTCAGGAGATTGGAATTCCGAACCGAACCTTTTATTTCACCCACTGGGGTAGATTGTTCTAGTTCCACGTGCGATGCCTTTTCGGGATATCTAAGTTTCAATTTATTTCCTTTTAGTAACACAACTTTCCAAATTTTTGATCAGGTATTGAACTCACAACTCTTTTGGACAATTTGCTGGATTTCTTCAACCAATGCTTTTATCCACTGGGCCATGTCTCCTCAAGGCACATCCTGTAGATAGTTAAATTAAACGTTTTATGAGAAATTATAAATTTAAAAAATTAAAAAGTGTTTTTTTTGTTTAAAATGGTTGTATGCATTGTACAGTTTCTATTTTAGAATAACAATGTTTTTTTCTCTCGATACCATTTTACCTTGGCACAACATTGTTTTTTTTTTTTCATATTTCTTTTCGTTAGAAACAAAGGAATGAGTACTGATTGTTATGTAATATTATTTCTCCTCTATAAGAATAAAGGCTGGACAAACAACTGACAAATAAAGAAGAGACCTCATACAGCAGAAATGTGGTTCTATTTCTATATATACCATCATACTGAAACATCCGAAAGAAACATGGCAAGTGGAACAAGAACAATCTACTCCGGTGGATGAAATAAAGGACTCAGTTCGAAATTCCAATCACCTGAAGAAGGCCGGAGCGTATAACGGCCAAAACGTCGTGAATATGGTAACGAAGATGAGGACAACAGGTGGAACAATGTAAATATATGAAAGAGCGTTAAAAGAGGTGGGTTTGTATTTAAATTTCAAATGAACCAGCGAAGGAATGATAATAATGTAACAAATATTATTTGGTTAAATCCCTTTTAATTCGAAGGTGAAATTTAATGTAGGGCACATATTTTTTTTAATGTTGAACAAACACTTCCCAAAGTCTCCTAAATTACATAAAATCTTTAATAGGGATACGGTATAAATTAAGCTATATTTGTACCGGCAATTTAGAAAATTCTATAAAGAAACAAAACGCCAGGAATTTCAAGGCTAACATACAAAAATAGCGATTCGTGTAACTACATGGACAAAAGTAAACATCCACTGAATCGAGCATGTAAAACAAAAGGAGTGGTTTATAAATCGGAAGTGGAAGGTTCTAATGAACAAAAAAAGGTTTATAGTGAATGCACGGAAGGCAATTTCAAAAGCGGATGGTACAACCATAATTCATCGTTCAAGTTAGACTTGTACCAGACTCACCAGCCACGTGTGGGAATTAAAAGAAGAAAAAAAGGAACAGAATCCCGTTTGTGAAATGGGAAATATTGAAGAAAATCAGCATTGCAGGTGTGCCAGAAGGAAAAATTGGCTATAGTAACATACCCAGGCAGGGGCCTGTACAAACCCAGTTGAGGATATATATATATATATATATATATATATATATATATATATATATATATATATTTCTCTTATTGTAAATTAGCAAGTTTGTTTTCTCTTTTTCTTTAAACCAAACAGTTTTCTTCTATTGTAGTATATACTTTTATTTTATATTGTACAATTTTCTCATCTTTCCGTGTTGTATGTTTATTTTTTCGTTTTTCGTTTTGCCCCTCTCCCAATCCTCTTTAAATTTTGTTAGCACCGGAAAATTTTCTCCCGCTTGTTGTTAATTTTAAACAGAATATGACCGACTTTTGAAAAAAGAACTTTTTGGGTCAGCTGTAAAAGCAGATCCACCTAAAATAATTTTAAGATGGAGGCCTATTAGTGAAAATATCCCGAAATTCTGAAAATAAAGAAGAAAGATGTAAGGAGTACAGAAGAAATGACAAAGATGATAAGATGAATTTGCTCAATTGAATCAAGACACAGACGAATACAACAGCCGGGGAATCTCCCGTATATTAGAAGCCCCTATCTTAAGTTGTATTATTAACAACGCGGAATTTGTGGAAAGGGCTAAAAGTTATGGGCATCTGATAAAATATGTGCTTTTTTAAAACGCCATGAATTATAAAAGTTTCAAAAGAAAATGGTGTTCGTCTTCGTGGTGGGCAAGCGTTTGCACAAAATTTGTCGCTACAAGAAAGATACAGTGATCTGATCACTGATGTCTTTGAGGGCCAAACCTCAACAAGTGATTAAAAGTACAAGTTTTTTTCATGGGGGGGGGGGGCGTACTGCTGCCCACAGTCGAAGATTATCTGGACGTTGCCAGACGTGCGTTAATTACTAAAACCCCATCTGAAGACCGAGTACGAGGACACGCACAGGACCATGTGGCCTCTTCATAGTATAGGAGCACCTAGCTAACTATTTCTGTCAGTTTGGTTAGGTGCCACCTCTGTCAACATAAACGGGGGATGGAGCTTCGATATCAAGCTTGATCGTCTTCATCCTCAACTGTTCGGACGTTTGTAGCCGGCAAATGCCGGTCAACTTGTCCTATAAAAAAACAACTTTTTGGAAGTGCAGAAAAACTTCTTACCTAGCCTTTTCCTGTCCAGAGAAGAAAACCTCTGGAATTTTCAACCGCTGCCTATTAAAATGCCACACTGGCCGATACTGATAACTCCGCAGCTTGCAGTGGTTTTGCCAGTGACACGAACTGATGCGGTTCAACTCCCGGTTAGGTCTTAGCCCACATTATTTCAAAAACTAACGCTTTCCGCAAAAGCGGGTAAGGAAAATGAAGAAGTATGGCGCGTCGTTGGTAAGAGCAGAAGAAAGAGTCAGACAGCGGAGATTCAGTCCACTGAAGTCTCCAAAACAAAAGACACCGACAGACCGCTCCCTCTATCAGCACTAAGAGAGACGCCTCGGGCGTCGTATGCTACAACAACAGCAATAAGGACGGAAACACAGGTGAAAGGAAAGTTGAGTTGAGAAAAAATCCAGCCTGTAGTGGTGCCTTGCTCTTCGTCCTCTTCCCTACTTCACTGCCACTTAAAAAAATCAAAGCCCCCACCTCCTATGACACGATGTTTTACACCCCCATTCCATCAGAATCTAAACTTATTTATAAATGGAACTTTGTCTGTCTGTGTCTGTGTCTGTTTTTGTGTGTGTCCGTTAACCTATAGACTCCGAAACGGCTGAACCGATTTTCTTGAAAGTTTACACAGTTGTACTATAAGCGTCTGTGAGTGTTCTTAACTAGGTTTTGTGTCGAGGTACCCCCGATAAATATCAAAAATTGATAATCGAAAAAATTGGGTTATAGAAGGAGTGGTCTGATTTTAATCAAATTTGATGCAATTATAGACAAGAAACAATATTCAGAAGTTTCAAGGTTGCAGTTCTTACAATAGTGCAGAAAATCGATAATATATACATAAGGCAAGATGTTTGTGTGTGTGTCTGTTTATCTGTCTGTATGTCCTTTATACAAATCCACAATTTTTATCCGATTCTCACCAAACTTCACACATATATTCTTAAAGGCTGAGTCTGAGCTCCAGGACCATGGATTAGTTTTAAAGCTTTCATTACACCCGAACAACGCCGGGCTATACTGCTAGTATATATATATATATATGTGTGTGTGTGTGTGTGTGTGTGTGTGTGTGTGTGTGTGTGTGTGTGCTAGGTGCGATTGATAAATTGTCGCAATTATTTTATTATTTCAAATATTCTTTAGGCTGAGTTTGAGCTCCAGAACCATGGATTAGTTTTAAAGCTTTCAGTACACCCGAGCATTATTATTTCAAATATTCTTTAGGCTGAGTCTGAGCTCCAGAACCATGGATTAGTTTTAAAGCTTTCATTACACCCGACCAACGCCGGGTTATACTGCTAGTTGACTATAAATGAGAATAATGCTATATCTCCTTTTTCGGTTCATTCCGCTCCAATCACACCAGTTCCCATTCCTAATCATACACCTACGCAGTTACCTCAAAAAGAGTATTCTAGAAGACAAAGAAGCCCCCAAAACGCTGGCAAAGCTGATAAAAAAAAAAGAATTAAACCACTCCATGGGCTCACGTATTCGAGAAACAGAGACAAAAAGCTTTGGGAGATTCCAAAAAATTAAATTTTTTTTTAAGTCAAAAAGTTGAACGGGAAGGACGTGGAAATTCCTCGTAATTTTCACAAAGCAAATAGGATCTTAACAGTTGTACCGTCAGGGTTGGGTGTGCGGCAGTTATGGAGCATGATCGAGAAAGCTGGCATACTTGGACAATGAAAACGTGAAAAGACTGTGACAATATTGTGCTAGAAGGCTCCCGCTTCTTCTTCGCCTCTCTTTGTGTCAAGCATTAGAACTTTTCTGCTAGACATGATGGTGTCATAAGTGAAATGGGCCTAGGCTCAATGGGACAGGCATTTGGTGCCCTCACCCGGCCATGTTTTATGCAGAAGAGCAACACTAATCGGTCTGATAATGTCTCTCTAGTTGTCTAGACTAAATGTCCGGGGCCTGAGATCGGGGTCTCGCAGGGCGAGGTTCAAACGCAATCTTCAGCATCTCGTGAATGTTTGTTGTGTACAG
This sequence comes from Ascarosepion bandense, assembly GCA_037127315.1. Taxonomy (NCBI): domain Eukaryota; kingdom Metazoa; phylum Mollusca; class Cephalopoda; order Sepiida; family Sepiidae; genus Ascarosepion; species Ascarosepion bandense. The sequence goes on from JBBBDQ010001314.1 coordinate 929,824, forward strand.
GAAACCCGATTTTCAACTCACGATCGTGAGACGATACTGTCTAGAGTGTTCTCTCTCTATTCAGTATGTTTTGATGAACGCTTGAGGGAGGTTCCTGGCTAGGAATGCGAGCCTTTGGATGCGACGTGTGTCCTTGTCATCGTGGATCCAGCGGGCAGGCTTTGCGTGCTGGATGTTACAATAACGTCTCTTCGTCTCATTGGGGTTTATGTTGTGCAGTCTGATTTGTTTCGGCAGATCGAGCCGTTTTTGGCGACATGTCATCGGGTAGTTTTAGTAAGTGATTAAAATGCCGTCCTTGATTCCGGCGTAGACCGTATAGAGGAAAGATCGGATACTAACAAGCCCGGACGTGAAATTGTTTGAGAACTTTATCGACAAGTTTTGTCTTGTCGATAAGTATCGTAACGGACTCTCTTGGGAGGTAGTGTGGTCTTGGACGAATGGGGTCAGCTCGGCTACGGCGGTGCGTTCTAGCTATCTCGACAGAGTTTTAGTTAAGACAGTCGATGTAGGACTTGTAGTGTGTCCAAATTTTTATTAAATTTTTTATTCGGATCATAGGTTGGTCCGTTTCGGGTAAGCTTAGGTAAGCTTAAGTTTGGGATGGCTACAGGAAATTGAACGCATCAATATTTGTTGAGCGAGATTTCCAAGAGCAACTGTTACTAATGCTACAGCGAGAATTGACGGAGACTATGGATGAAAATACTTTTTGGGACACATTAAAATTCCAAATTAGGTTGTTTTCTACTGATTCTAGTCGTCGACTCAGTCTAGTTAGTTTAGCAGCGCAAATGGCAGTAGAGGAAAAAGTGGAACAGGCAATTAAATCCCGTGATAGTGAGGAAGTAGCATTAGCTAGGGCAGAGTTGTGTCCCTTTCTTATCAAGAAGGATAAAGTTCTTGTAGTTAGGGCCAGGTTAAAAAGAATGTTTTCCTAGGCGACGAATAAAGTCACTAAACTGCGTGCAGAGGCAGGAATGCGACCAATCGACATGTCGCGTGCATCACATTGCCGGATAAATGGACCTAACTAGAAGGGAAAATATTGATGTAATTAAGATGTTGGCTTTCCACACTAGCTTAAAGAAAAGACTAGAAAGGAAACTCCCATATTTTTTTTATAATCATATCGCTTCCTGGGTCCCACCCATTCACAGTCAGGTTAGCCAAATGCAGACGACAATTCTACTCCTGCAGCTTCTTCTCTCGCACTTCCCGCCTGTGGAACTCGCTCACATATTCTTGCTTTCCTGATGGCTACAACCTCCATAAATTTAAATACAATGTCAACACTCATCTATTAACCACTGGACTCTAGCTCTCTCCCCACCCCCGTATATCCTTCCCTTTCTCTCCACCTATGTATCTGTCATCGGACCTGCATTCTCAGCTTTCTATTGTTCCTTTCTTACTAGTTTGTACTCCTCACTCTTTTCTAATTAATCTTTTTACAGTTATGTAGCCCCCTGCACATCAGTGGCATTTCTGCCTTGCTCGGGGTGAAATTATTTGAAAAAAAAGCAAGGCATTTTACTGCCACTGTTTTGCAGGGGGTTACATAGTAGGAAAGTTATGAGAAAGAGTGTCAGGTTATAGGGATGTCAGGAAGTGGGTAAAAGAAAGGTGAGAATACTGATGAGAGTGGAGTGAACGGAGAAAGGAGCATGAGAGAGAGGATGCAAGTTAGTGAGATAGAAGATGACTATTGACTTCACATTTAAATTCTTGGAGATTATAGCTGTCGGGGAAGCAAGTAAACGGAAGAGAATTCCACAGGCGGGAAGTGCGTGAAAAGAAGCTGCTGGAGTAGAATTTGCGTTTACAATTTATTGGTTTCACAGTAAAATACTAGATAATACTAGTTTCACAGTAATACTAGAAAATGCAGTAACAATTAAAATGGATAGCACGTGTAACTTTTTTTGTACACTTCTTTTTTACACTTATAAATATGCGACAATGTTTGATTCAATAATTCACTAACTTGACGTATCGATATTAGCATAATTCTGTCGTGATAATTAATACTATAATGTCTGATTTCTGTCTTTTGATTAACATTCTATTACGCTCAAATTACCTGGTACCTCATTATGACGTTCAAGCTATCTGGTACCTCATTATTACATTCAGATTATCTGGTACCTCCCTTTTACTTTCAGATTATCTGGTACCTCAGTATTACAATCGGATTATCTGGTACTTCATTATTACATTCAAAATATCTAGTACCCCATTATTACGTTCATATTATCTGGTACCTCATTATTACATTGAGATTACCTGGTACTTCATTATTATATTTAAATTATCTAGTACCCCATTATTACGTTCATATTATCTGGTACCTCATTATTACATTGAGATTACCTGGTACTTCATTATTATATTTAAATTATCTAGTACCCCATTATTACGTTCATATTATCTGGTACCTCATTATTACATTGAGATTACCAGGTACCTCATTATTACATTTAAATTATCTAGTACCTCATTATTACGTTCATATAATCTGGTACCTCATTATTACATTGAGATTACCTGGTACTTCATTATTACATTTAACTCATCTAGTACCTCATTATTACGTTCATATTATCTGGTACCTCATTATTACATTGAGATTACCTGGTACTTCATTATTACATTTAAATTATCTAGTACCTCATTATTACGTTCATATAATCTAGTACCTCATTATTACATTGAGATTACCTGGTACTTCATTATTACATTTAACTCATCTAGTACCTCATTATTACGTCTATATTATCTGGTACCTGATTATTACATTGAGATTACCTGGTACTTCATTATTACATTTAAATTATCTAGTACCTCATTATTACATCCATATTATCTGGTACCTCATTATTACATTTCAATTATCTAGTATCTCATTATTACGTTCATATTATCTGGTACCTCATTATTACATTGAGATTACCTGGTACTTCATTATTACATTCAAATTATCTAGTACCCCATTATTACGTTCATATTATCTGGTATCTCATTATTACATGAAGATTACCTGGTACTCCATTATCACATTCAAATTATTTAGTACCTCATTATTACGTTCATATTATCTGGTATCTCTCTGATACCTCATTATTACATTGAAATTACTTGATACTTCATTATTACATTCAAATTATCTAGTACCTCATTGTCACGTTCATATTATCTGGTATCTCTCTGGTACCTCATTATTTCATTGAGATTACCTGGTAATTCATTATTACATTCAAATTATCTAGTACCTCGTTATTACGTTCATATTATCTTGTATCTCTCTGGTACCTCAATATTACGCTCATATTATCTGCTACCTCATTATTACATTCACATAATAAAATGACCTCATTGGTTTTCTGTTAGAATAAAGTACCCTTTATAGCATCAGTGATGCAAGAATACTGTTTTTGAATAATAACAATGAATTTCTTCATAAGCAAATCACTCCAATAATAAATAATATTTTTGTCACGAATCTGTTTACATTAAAGTGACATTTTGTTTACTAAATGCCCGTCATTATTAAAAGAAAAATACTTAAAAGAAGTGATTCACTTTTTATTTTGATACAGTTCTGTTTGTTTTATTAACAGAACTAACAGTATAAGCCGGCGTTGCTCGGGTGTAATGAAAGCTTTAAAACTAATCCGTGGTCTTGGAGTTCAGACTCTTTGGACGTTGGCACGAAAGACTAAAAAGCAATAGTTGTTTCCAATCAAAGCGAAACTGTAGATTGAAAGAAAAATGAATGGATGTAAATCAAATTTTGATTTCCGGTATCGATGTCAAATAAGTTTTCCGTCACAAACTGAATTTTGAAGGCTAAATAAGTCCTCTGAGTAAATGATATCATGGCTGAGACTAAGAACTACAATTGTACCTACTTAGAGCAAAACTCAAAGCAAAATCCAAAATAAAAGGGCTGAAAACCTGTTTTTGATCAGACCCGATAGGATAAGCGGTATCGATTTCCAATATCAGAGTCAAATAAGTCATCCAAGGATAAACTAACCTAAGTAAGTCCATGAAAACTTATCGTACCCATCATGGAGAAAATGAGCCATATTGATGACTGAATATCGGTTTTTGATCAGATTCGAAAGAATATTGGAGGTATCGATTTTCAATATAGGGGAAAATGAGTCGTCTGAGAAAATCTACTAATTTTTGAGACTAAAAACTATAATTTTACCAAGTTAGAGCAAATTCTGCAGCGAGAACCACGATAAAAGAGATGGAATCTTGATTTTGATCAGACCTGATTGGATATCGGGGTATCAATTTCCAACATTGGGGGAAAGTCGAGAAAAAATAAGAAGCCTATGACCTGACCGGAAGCCTAAAGAATATTTGTGGGAAATTTGGTGAGAATCGAATAAAAATTGTGGATTTGTATAAAGGACATACAGACAGACAGATAGACAGACACACACAAACATCTTGCATTTTATATATATAGATACATAAATTATTCGTTTATTGATGCATATTTAAGTACAGGTCAATATAGTGGTATATAAAGAAAGACGTCCAACCTCTCTCTCTCTCTCTCTCTCTCTCTCTCTCTCTCTCTCTCTCTCTCTCTCTCTCGCGCGCGCGCGCGCGCGCGCTCGCTCTCTCTCAGATTCAAAGATTACTAAGATTTTACTTTTCAATTGTATGAATTAAATTATCACTGAAAAAAATACTGTATATCTTATTAGTAAAGAAAATGCGGCATGTTTTATTACTGGTTTAATCGTGTGACGGACAGACACGGCTCTTATTATAGTATAGATATGGATTTATGACGGACGGACGTGAGCCAAAAGTATGTACCATATAAGTATTATTATCATATCACTATTACCCGTATTATACCCGTATTATATCAGTACGTTTGTATATTCAATACAATAGGTTATGTGCGTGTAGTATACCTACTTTTGCACACCCCGCATAAACTAGTTATGAGCGAAAGTGTTGAACCGAATGTCGTTACAACTTTCTGTTACACACATCTGTTACATCTGTTACACACATCTGACACTTGAACATGACCTTATCAGCTATCATTTGCAAGGGACAACTTGAAAGTGAATCCTTTCCTGTTAAAAATAAAGCTTCTGTGGGAGAAAATACGAGTCAAATGATGGAAATAAACAGGATTTCAGTCAGTTAAGTGCCATACGTGAGACACGCTTTGGGCGATCATGTCTCGAAAGAGACATGGATGACTGGGCAGAAGATTATCCCGCAGTAGGTTGGCATTGCTTTCTGCGTTAGACTGGTTACCAGCCAAGGCTATAGAACCCAATCTGTCATTTTATTTAACTGGAAGGAGAAGAGATAGATTATATTACATAATTATATTAAGTATAATTAATTGTGGATCAGTTTATTACTTCAGAACAATAGAAAACCAATCCCCCACTTTATGCTCAATAGAAGTTTTAAGTATGTTTCCAACTATTATACTCAGTCAGTCAGTTAAGTGCCATATGTGATACACGCTTTTGGGCGATCATGTCTCGAAAGAGATATGACTGAATGGGTAGAAGATTATTCCGCAGTAGGCTGCCATTGCTTTCTACAGTAGACTGGTTGCCAGCCAAGGCTATAGAACCCAATCTGTCCTGTTATTTAACCCATAACTGGAGGGAGAGACGGATTAATACCTTTCCCAAGGGTATGTTTGTGTAGGTGAATGCAAGGAATTCAACTGGAATTCGAACTCTGCTCTCTGATTTGTCGTTCCGAGTCGATATCCACTGCGTCACAATGCACACCCAGGATTTACCCGACCGTATTCTCGGAGAAAAAGGGTTAGACTTTGTCTAGTATGCAGGACTTTGGTTTAAGATCGAACCCGCGTTCAAGTCGCGAGAAACGCGACTTGAGCTTAATGCGGACGCTTTGTTTAATTCAGGTGCCAGAATGTTTGGTTTTAATTCACATACCCGGATGAACGAAAAGCTGCGTGGACTCCAATATTTACCCTTCTCCCCCACTTGACACAAGGTCTTTTTTAACGTGGGGAACCTGAGCGAGTACGCCCAGGTATTGGTCAAAAGGTTCAAAACCGGTCTAAACTGGTCTTAAACTTGTCTTATTCTGTCTTAATTTGGTGTCCCCAGCCAAGACATCCTATATATTAACCATGGTTAATATATAGGAGGTCTTGCCCCAGCCCGAAGGCCGGGGAGCTGCGTGAACTCTGGCGTCAATAAACAGACAAGCCAGAAAGCCAAGCCCAGAGAGAAGGGGGCTTCACGGGATCTGAGAGGCAGTAGCAAAGACTGAATGAGATGAACAAGGCAGCTGCGATACGACAACGACGAAGAAGAAAGAAGAAGAACAACAACAACTGACGAAATTGATTTTGCGTGCTCATTTTACTTTTAAAAACCTACAGCCTCTTGAACAAGGTTCAAGTCAGGCCGTCATCGACGTCCCTTCTACTGCTTTTTTTTTTTTTGTTCTAATTTTAAACTTGTTTAGGGGGCACGCTTTTACAGTCGGCCTTTTGGACCACATTTAATTCTTTCATTTCTTAATGCTGTAGTTAGATATGCTCTTCTGAAAGATATTTCTGATTCAGTAGAGGGTTAATGTAATCAAATCCATAGCTGTGCGGGTGGTGTAATGTATTGCAGCTGAGAAATCAGAGATCCGTGTTCGAATTCGAGCCGAATTCGTTACTGTCATTTATGCGTAAATGATAAATACATTTTGGAAAGGCATGAATCCATGTACAACCTCTAGTTCTGGGGAGAAATTTGAAGCTACCAGAGGGAAATAATTACACTACCTACGAAATAAAAAAATCTCCACAACCTACTTTTTTTAAGTCAGGATTTTCTACTTTACTCACTATCAAGCCCAAAGCACGAAACCGACTGGAGATGGAATGTGACATACATTGAGCCATCGCCAAAACTAACCCTGATATTGATACACTGGAGCACAACAAGCAACATCACCCTTCTCACTAATTTAATTCTGAAGTAGAAGAGCAAACAAAAGTTTTTTATTTGTTACTAACTGCTCTCTATCCACTTTAACTATAATTTTATCAGTATATTTGTACATTTGAAAAATAAATTAGTAAATAGTCTCAGTGTGTTTTAACTGCTCTTTCTCTCATACACATGAAGGGGGAAATCTGGATGGTTGAACTGGGTGTAAGGGGAGATGACAGAAAGAAGATTGGGAACCACTGTAGATGTCCGCATTGGTAGTTGGATTCAACATCAGTGTCATATCCCCAGTTTTGAAGGTTGGCTCTACAGCTGTTCGGGCGTCCGGTTCAGGCTGGATCAGAAGAGTCAGGCAACGCTGTAGTCAGTCGGGAGGGATTCTGTTGGGATAAGGATGAAGCAAAGATAAGAGAGAGAGAGAGAGAGAGAGAGAGAGAGAGAGAGAGAGAGAGAGAGAAACATTTTATATTAGTATTAATTAGTTACTAACTGCTCGCTATCCACTTTTCTCTGTAACTATAAGTTTATCCGTATATTTGTACATTTGAAAAATAAATTAGTAAATAGTCTCAGTGTGTTTTAACTGCTCTTTCTCTCATACACATGAAGGGGGAAATCTGGAGGGTTGAACTGGGTGTAGGGGGAAATGACAGAAAAAAGTTTGGAAACCACTGACGTAGATCGACCATTCTTAGGCACACCTCCCCGTTTGTTTGTTTTTATTTAAGTTTTTGTTTTTGCCATGTTGTTGTGAGCAAATCTTGACACAAGTTGGCTTACGGCCATATCACGTTGAATACACCGGTTCTCGCTCGATCACCGAAGTTAAGCAACGTTGAGCCTGGTCAGTACTTAGATGGGTGACCGCTTGGGAATACCAGGTGCTGTAAGCGTTTAGTGACGGATGTGTATTGTAGTGCAGTGGATATCGGCTCAGAAAGAGAAATCGGTGAGCCGAGTTCGAATTCCAGTTGAATACCCTGCATTCACTTAAGCACTGGTACCCTTAGAAAGGTATTAATCCGTCCCCTCCCTCCAGTTATGGGTTAAATAACAGGGTAGGACTTGGGGACCCTGCCCTTAAAAACAAGTCCCAATGAATCTTGATACTTGAAAAGAAAAAAAAAGTATTACTAGACACAAAACTTATATAAAAACAACAATAAATTGTTGAAAGAAAAAGGTATTACCAGCAATAAATAAATGAGATTTTAGTTGGCAATAAATGACCCGCCGAGGTTGATATCCCATAAAAACAAAACAACAAAAATGATACAAGTTTGTTGGTTTGCTCTTAACCAATGCCCCAAGGATCATAATTATCTCACATAAAGCTTGTTAATCAACGGTTGTTGGTTGAACCTTCACACGGCATACTCGTTTCCGATTGGGTCCGTTCTTTTTGTAGGCAGCATATATCTATAACGGGCGCTTCTTGTTTTGTTAATTTTCAGTAATTCTTCATAATACTTTAACGAGACAATCAATTACTTGGACTTTAGTTCAGTGGCTGACAATTTCCTGATGTTTTTAATTTGCCACAACTTGCTGAAAGATCTTGCCCGTCGCTATTTAAAATCGTTGTTGTAGCTGAAAAAAGCGGAAAGAAAGTGTCCACCATAGTTTATGAATATAGAATACAGCGCAGTACGTAATCTGTTCAATGAAACAACGTCAAAGATTAACACTCACGAGTCAGACACTCTACTGAATCGGACTATATCGTCAATACTCAGGAAAATATGGTCGCCTTTTATACACGTCGCATTGAATATTTTGAGCCTTCTGATTGGTTAACACTTGTATTGGTGAACTATCAAATGAGTCAGCTCATGGATGGCTCACTAGTATACAAGGGTACCCAAAAACTCCAACAGAAAAAAAAAACTATAAAAAAAACTGAATACATGGTTATCAGTAAAAAGAGGAGCCCAAAATGTCAATTACAGTTTAGGGATACTAAAATCAAACAAAACACGGAAAGGAATCTACGAGGCCTAGATAAAGTAGCTAAAGAAAGCAAAAAGAAAGGACTACATATAAACTACAAGAAAACTGAATGCATGGTCATCAGTAAAACGAGGAGCCCAAAATGCCAACTACATGCTGGGGATACTGAAATCAAACAAGACACGGAAAGGAATCTACGAGACCTAGAGAAGGTTGCTAAAGAAAGCAAAAAGAAAGGACTACTTATAAACTACAAAAAACTGAATGCATGGTCATCAGTAAAATGAGGAGTCCAAAATGCCAACTACAGACTGGGGATACTAAAATCAAACAAAACACGGAAAGGAATCTACGAGGCCTAGAGAAGGTAGCCAAAGAAAGCAAAAAAAAAAAAAAAGAAAAAGGACTACATATAAACTACAAGAAAACTGAATGCATGGTCATCAGTAAAAAGAGGAGCCCAAAATGCCAACTACAGACTGGGAATACTAAAATCAAGCAGGTACAAAAATGTAAATAGCTGGAAAGAGTCCTTATACAGGACGGAAAGTGCAACACTGAGATCCGAAGGCAAATTGGTCAAGGATGCATTCCAGAAGCTGAGTAGAGTATTGAGATACAGGAAAATCTCGCTGGAAACAAAGAAGAGAGTATTAGCTTGTTATGTGATGCTTGTTCTTCAATATGGCAGTGAACAATATGCTGAAAGATGAAGGAGAGATTTAAAATAACCGAAATGGGGTCCTACAGAAGGATGTTGAGGATACCATAAACTGAAAATGTGAGCAAGGATGAGGTTTAAGAGAGGATGGAAACGGAAAGGAAACTGTTACTTAACATCAGGAATAAACAGCTGAAGTTTCTGGGACATGTAATGAGGAAGGAGGACTTGGAAAATCTGATACTCACAGGTCAGACAGAAGAAAAATAGAGACAGGGGAAAGCATACCGTAACATACTTGAGAGACTTGAGCAAGTTTGGTTGTGGCAACAGGAGAAAGAGCGTTAAGAGCAATTAGGGATAAGGGAATAAGGAAGGCCATGATAGCCTACGGTCTGAAGGGACACGGCAGATAGAATAAGAGGAAAAAAACTATTTCTGGGGCCGAGGTATTTGAAGTCTTTTATTGCTTCGGTGTCACTCCATTGGGCAGTTTGATAAGAGTACTTTTAGTGTTAAGCTGTATGACGTTTGTTTTCAACTTAAGCAAGAGTTAACGTTTAAGTGAATGGCCGAAATAATTTTCTGAACTACCCAAGGCACATCACTGTAAGGTGATTATCTCTGTTTGGTCGGGATAGTCACGCGACAGCCACTTAGTGACGTCATTTGCACAGTTTCGAAAGTGGTCAGTGATTCATTTGGTTTATCGCCAAAGCGAGCGGTTGCTTTTTTAGCCCGGGCTAAGGGACGCGAACTGAACCTAAATCTGCCTTTCCTTCAGCAGCTTAGAAAACCAAGGTTCCGTTTCCTTTTCGAAATTTATCTTCCCCCAGATATAGAAAGAAACTCCGATTCACAGTCCTCAGTTTTGGAAAACCCAAGACACGTCATTTTCAGTTAGCGAAATATGTCCTCGTTGAAGACATTGTAGATGAATACGACCTGCTCGAACCCGAAGTCATAACATGGCTTCTCCAGAAACACAGAAGTATCTCCATATAATATGTAAGACCCTATCTTTTTGTTCTCCTTTCATTCTGCTTGCTATGTATAATAGATATATGTTATATTTTTTTTTATTTATGGGACACGTGTAAATATGTATATTTAGTTTTGCGTATATCTTAGTGATATAAAAGTTACACTGAGAACAAAGCATGTTTGCCATTCCTTTATCCTTTCAGTGATTTCGTTCCGTTCTTGAAATACGGTGTTATTATACCATGGATATTAATGCTAATGCTCATAACGGGGAAAATGAAAAAGGGAAATAAACGCTTTCTTCCATAGAGTCTCCCATCATACATCCTTCTGACATTACAAAGAACATCTTCATAACTAATTAATATGCAGTTTGTATGTGGGGAAATCCCTATAGGCATCAACCTATTCTTGACTTTATAGTAATTTTATTTCATTAAGCCTTATTTTTTCTTTGAAAAGTCGATTAAGCTTAACACGTGAATAAATTAAGATTTTTCCTCGAACGTGTTTATTTTTAAAAATTTCATCTTCAGACAATAATTTTAATTTATTTTCAGATAAAGAATAAAATTTTCATGTGATTGGAATTTCAAACCGATCTTTTTATTTCGTTCGTAGGGGTAGCTTATTTTGATTCCACAAATCATGCCTCTTCTAGATATCTCAGTATCAGGAGAGTTTTGTAATTTGCTTGAAGCATTGCGTATATAAGGTATATGGGTAGGTATTTGAAGGCTATCACAATGCGTTTAGTATAATAAAGGAAGGTAAAGAAGGTGTTGTGTATTACCTATTTATTATTCATTAATATCAGAATCTCATCTTCAGAATGATAGGAGAGCTTGATTTCACGTCTGTCCGTTGTTGGACGGTGCCTTTAAACGAATGGTCCTCATTCGCTGCTACTGCTGTCGTTAATTGTAGTGAGTATGTGTGTGTGTACCTGTAAGTGGGTTAGTTCATACATATGTGTGTTTATGGTTTATATAAGTGTGCGCGGTAGTAGGTTTTGGCTTTTTCGCCTCTTTTTTAAAGTGATAGCGGGCGCCGTTTTACGATTTGATTATATATCTGTCTTGTTAACTTTATGTTTTACAACTCTTGCAAAAAGAAAATATACATCTGTGACACATTATTTTTGGAAAATTAGCAAATTCAATATTAAATTAATCTAATTTACATGATTATTACTTATTTATTACATGAAATTTAGAATAAAGCTATTTTTAAACACAGAGTTGATCTTTCTAACTTATCCACCGTAACTGAAATGTGTTGACAGATCAAGGTAAACTCAATTGCCATAATGATACTTTTTTTCCGTTAAAGGGAGTAACCCTGAAATACATGACTTTAGTTGTTGTAGATAGACTTAGTTGGAGTAGATAGACTAAACTATCGCCCGGCTCACACTCCACCCACGTCTATTGAACAGGTGCAGGTGAAGAGGCTCATCCCTTGTTCCCTGTTTAAGATGTGGTTTCTGGCTTTCTCTTTTCCAATCTTTTCACTCTTTTCTTCTTTTTTTTTTTTCAATTTGAGTAGATAGACTAAACTATCGCCCGGCTCACACTCCACCCACGTCTATTGAATAGGTGAAGAGGCTCATCCCTTGTTTCTTGTTTAGGATGTGGTTTCCGGCCTTCTTTTTTCCAATCTTTTCACTCTTACGTAGCCCCCTGCACATCAGTGGCGTTACCGCCTTGCTCGGGGTGATATGATTTTTAAAAAAATGACCTTTTAATTTACACTGAAAAATTACCATTAAAAACAAACAAACAAATATACACACAAAAACACGAAAGTTGTTTTAAAAACACGATGGTTAAAAGATTTATGAAACTTTTCAAATTTCAATTAGTAAATATAGTCTTCACCATGTAACCTACCAGCCTAACAACTAGGATTGAAAGTATTTTAAAAATATTTTTGAAATTTTATAAATTATTATAATTAAAACAAAAACAAAAATAAAAATAATTCTTTTAAAATGTCATTATTAATCGAATTTTTTTTTTTTACTTCAGACTATCTTACTCCTTAATGTTTTCTTTTTCTCATATTCACTCACATACAGCCACAATTTGCATCTTAGTGGCTTTATTGCCCTGCTTAAAATGAACTGGTTTAGAAATAAATTTTACAATAATAGGTGATGTTATCTATGCAACTAGGAAAAAAAGCAAGCGCATAGTCAGTATTTAGCGTCCTCCTATGAAAATGATGTATGTGCGTTATGGTGCAATAGATATCAGCACGAGACGAGAAATCGGAGAGTCGAGCTCGAATTCCAGTCGAATTTGTTGCATTCACTTACTAGCAAATATCATTGGGAAAGATATTAATCCGTCCCTTCCCTCCAACTATGGATCAAATAACAGGACAGATTGGGTTCTATAGCTTTGGTTGGCAACCAGTCTACCGTGGAACGTAATGGCAACCTACTGCGGGAAAATCTTCTTTAGAGACATGATCGCTTAAGCGTGTATCACAACTGACTGACTATCTTATATGCACATAGCCAGTATTTAGCCCCCCCCCCCCCGTGAAAATGGTTTGGTGGTCAAATTCTTACATGCTGCACACAGTTAGTCAGTTAAGTGCCATACGTGATACACGCTTTGAGCGATCATGTCTCGAAAGAGACATGACTGACTGGGCAGAAGATTATCCCGTAGTAGGTTGCCATTGCTTTTTGCGGTAGACTGGTTGCCAGCCAAGGCTATAAAACCCAATCTGTCCTATTATTTAACCCATCACTGGAGGGAAGAGACGGATTAAAATACCTTTCCCCAGACTTAAAAAAAACAAAAACATTTATGGCAATGGCGATAAATCTGGAAACAATGTAATTTAATTAAACAATTTTAATTTAATTAGTTAATTTTAATTTAATTAAAAAGTTAAACTTTTGAAGTTTGAGAAATTATGAAAGTGTGTAAAATTTTTGTGGTTTCTTCTTTTCAAGTAAATTTTCTTCCATTTTTTAAATAAAAGCAAACTATTTTTAAAACTTTTAATCATTCATTAAGTTCCGTTGTGTTTCATTTGAGACTATTTTAGATTTTTCTTTCCTATTTTTTCCTTTTCTAACCTTAATTTACTCATAAACACAACACCACAGTTAAAAAAAAAAGAAAGTATTTTTAGAAATCGCGAACTTCAAATACCGCATTTAATAGTACACTAGCCCTTGCTTTGTTTATCGTAACCTGTCTCTGTCGTCTCCACCCATACCTTTAAAGCCACAAGTAATTTATGGATAAGTGTAACTAATACTAACACTAACACTAACAGTAGTAGTAGTAGTGAAAGACTTCAACCATCTTACTATCGTTTTAGTATTTATAAGCCTTTGAAAGAATGTTATTCTTTTTTGCTACTTCGACAAGTTGTTTTCCTCTTTTGTTCAGATTTTTCTAGCTATTTTTTGCCATGATTTTTTATCTTACAATCTTTTAACATTTTTTATCGTCCAAGTATTTAAAAGTTTTAGCTTTTTAAAACTTACCCCCGCAAAAAAAAAAAAAATGCAAAAACAAAGTTACTTTTTAAAGTTTTCTTCCATTTGCAAAGAAGCGTCTTTTTCTCATTTCTTCCTCTCTTCAACTTCCTTTTTCATCTCTCACTCACTCTCTTTCTCTCGCTGTCTGTCTATCTATCTATCTATCTATCTATAGAACTTTTTTTTCTTTCACTTTCTATCTTTATTTTTCTTACTTTCTTCCTTTCAATATTTGTTGGTCTCTTGTAGCGAAGCTGAGAATTACGCGGGAAACTCTGCTCCCTCTTTGGTCACGTGTTACCGCATGCGCCTCACATTCACTTATTTCCCGCGGAAATTGGTCACGTGGTCAACTTTGGCGGCTGATTAAAAATAGCGACTTCTGATTGGTCAAAAGGCGGCCAACGATTGGCTGTCCTCTTTTGTGTATGTGTGTACGTTGCAAAGTGAAAGAAGTCTATTTCCCTCTACCCACGTTACACATAGAAACATATATATATATATATATATATATATATGAAATCTTTGCCTTCTTTTTCTCTCTTCCCCCTAATCTTTCCTTAATGATCTGCTACCATTCTTATCAACCCGACGTGTACTCATGCTTGTCTGTGTGTGCGCGTGTGTAATAATTTTGTGTACGTGTTTCCAATACAAAGGCTCCTCCCGCTTTTCTCTCTTTTTTGAAGAACTGGAAAAGAAGCAAAAGAAAGAGTTAGCCATCACTTAGTTTTCTTCCATCGTTGTCGCTTTGCTCTTATTTACAATATTCAACGCGATGTATATTTATTTCAACTAAAACAGGATCGATTCTTACAACAAAGAAACGGGAGTGAAAAAAAAAAAAAAAAAAGAAAAGAGAACCTAATGACTTAAACTTCAATACACACGCAAAAAATCTCACTTTAAAAAAAAAATAGTAAAAAAAAAAAGAAAAAAAAAGATTTAATTTTTTTTTCTTAATTTAAAAAAAAAAAATTAACCGTCCACTTTTAAAAAGAGTTTACTTTTTAATTTTCTTTTTTTAATTGATAAACTAATTAACACGGGATTTTTTTTTTTTTTCAACTCTTTTCCTCCCGCAAGCTTAAACGAATTTCTGGTTTGTTTATTTTTCCCTGTGTCCATTTTTGTTGTGGACAATGTTAGCTGATCCAATGGAGGCGGCTGCCTCACATCTTGGATTTACAACTCGTTCAAAACGTCTCAAGATGGAAGCTGGAAATAGTCAAAGACATTATGATGCTACCGGCTGTGGTAGAAAAACTCTTGAACTACAAGGTGTTATAGATGTCCTTAAGGAATACAACGATTATGAAGGGGGTATCAATTGCAGTATATGTGGTAAGAATCAATTTCTACCTACACACATACACAGGGAATTTTTTCCCATATTTAAAATATTTTTTTTATAAGATCTGTAACCTTATAAGTTTTTTTTTTGTTGTAGTTAAATAACTATTCCCCAAAATCGTTTTTAGAAAAGTTTAATTTCTTTTGTTTTTCAAAATTTGATATCGAAACAATATTTTTTAAATTTCAGACAGGTGCTTTTTTAAGTTAGAAATACTCGACCCCCCGCCCCCGAAAAAAACGCAACAAAAAACAAAGCTTTTTTACTCCGACATTTTCTTGTAAATTAACTTAAATTGTCTAATTAAATTAATTCAAAAAAAAAAAATTAAGTGTAATGTTTTAATATTTATTTTCTTTTAGTTTTTTTTACTTTTAAACATTAAAATTTACATTTAGGGTCATTAGGGTTCACTGTTTATTTTAATTTTTATTTTGTTGACAAGGTCACGAGGTTTTCCTGTTTTGTGTTGGGGGGGGGGGGTGAAAAAAGGAAATTTCGCAGTAATTTTATTTTATAAAATAAATTTGTGAGTTTTAATTTTAACTTGTTCTGTTTATTGTTTTACTGTCTTTTCTTTTGAAGCTTAAAATTAGTTTTACTTTTTAAATGAAAAAATGAAATCTAGATTTCTTTGAATGAAATACAAAAGCTATTCATTTTTTTTTTTTTCGTTTTTGTTTTCACTTTTGTTTTTAGTTTCTCTTGTGGTTTTTTCAGTTTCTCTTTGTTAAAAATTGTTTCCAACAGCTAGTTAAGCCAATTTCATTTAATTTTTTTTACTTTCTTTTAAAAAATGATCTGTAATATTCATTTTTATAACAGATCGATTAACTTCTATTTTAACTACAAATACTTTAAATTAATTTTTTTAAAATAAATATTTATTTTTTTTTGCTTCAAATATTTTTTTCTATCATTGGATAGTCGACTAATTTAATTAATTTCATCCGTGTAGGGAAAAATATTTTACGTAATTTTTTTTTTTTTTTTTTTTGTCTAGTTATAAAAAAAAATCGATTTGTTTGTTTTGTTTTGTTTCTTTAATAAATATGTTTTTTATTGCTTAAGTTAAGTTGTAATTTGCTGGATTACAGATATCACTAGATTTTCCATTCCAAACTCCTTTCTCTCATTGAAAATTGTGTTTTAAAACAAAATCCCCGAAATTGATAAATACAAGTTGAGATGAATGATTGCCCATTCACAAAAATGGTAACTCGCCATAAATGGGTCATCTAATGAATATTCATAAGATCATTGATGAATGTATTCGTGAGAGTGGGTGTGGGTAGGCATTCTAATGAATATTAAGTAGATCGATGTTGGTTAAGCGCGTGATAGGAATTTTTTTTTGCGTGTGTGTGTGTGTGTGTGTGTGTGTGTGTGTGTCTTTTTTTATCTCTCATTTTACTATTTCAAATATTTAATAACTTTTTAATATTTCCAAAAATGAATATGTACTTTATACACAATTCTAACGTAAATGTATTCTTTGTGATCAATTTCCGTAGTAGTTTTAAGGAGATTTTTACCTTTGTCGATTTCTTGAACGAACCAGTCATGTGCTTGATCGGTTCTTTCTCACTCATATTGCAAATGTGTCCAAGTTAGCTTGCGTATACAGTACACGGTGTGTATGTGTGTGTATTTTTTTTAAGTTTGTTTCAGTTTGTGTTTTTTTTTTAATAGAAACAAAATCTGTCGTTTCTTTCTTGTTTGTTTTTTTTTTCTTAATAATCAAACTAATGTTCGATCTCTAAGAGTGATCGACTTTTAAAATTAGACAATGCACGTGCCTCGTCTTCTTCTTCATCCATCAATCAGCTGACTCGTGCTTCCATTGTTGTTTATATTTCTCTGATACGTGATTTTTCGTCTTTCTTTTAAAAAATAAACTTTCTTTTATTTTCTTCCTGATAATTTATGGTATTTCAGTATCTCTTTATGCCTTTAAAGAATTTAAGAATAGTGTTCCAAACTTCACGGAAAATTAATTCTCTCTCTCTCTCTATCTATCTATCTATCTATATATATATATATATATATATATATATATATATATATATATATATACACACACTATATACATATGTTTTAATTATTAATCTCAAGAATGTAAGATTGTAAAGAAAATAACGAAAAAAATTCTATTCTCCTACATAAAAAAAATTACATTTTTTTTGTTTAATTAATCAATTTTAATTTTTAGATTAAATTTATTAAACAATTAAAATTTTTAATTCTTGAAATAAGTCGTCTATTAAAGAAAAATCACCAATTTTTGCAGGAGAGACTATTGTTTTGCTCTATAAAGTGTGTGTGTGTGTTTGTGTTAGTATGGCGTTCGTTCGCTCATTCATTCATAAATTTTTAAAATGCTACTAAGTAAAAAAAAGAGAAAATTAAGAAATTCGATCCTGTTTCGTTTTCTCGACACTCGTATCCTTGTAAATTTCTATAAATAAATTATCCAACTTTATTTTGTTTTTAATTTCTTTTCCTTTTTTTTTTTTTTTTTAATATAACCTCACCTAAAAAAATAATTTATCAGAATTGTTTTTTTTTTGGGAGGGGGGTATTTTCATTTATTTGGATCAATTTGTTTCCTGGAATGATGACCAAATCTCCATTTTTGGTAACTTGTGATTCGTAAAGTTTGGGAAAGAATGGAATTGAAAAAAAAAATAAAAATAAAATAAACAATGGAAAGTGAATTCTCTCGTTTGTATTTTCTTATTTCAAAGTCATTTTTAAATCATTTAGATCTCTTTTTATTTAATAAATACATTCATAATCTATAAAAAGAGTAGATTTTAAAAAAAGTATTTATTTTCTTCTCTCTCACTCTCTCTTTTTTTCTCTCTCTCGCTAATTTTTATTAAGTGATTACAAACATTTTCATACAAAAGCTTTCATGTTTCAGTGCTATGAACTGTACTTCGTCAGGTGATAGTTAAAAAATAAAAATATTTAGCACTTTTAAAAAGTAAATGCTACGAACTTAAATTTTTTTTACTCTCTGAGTCTATCTTCTTACTCTTTTTGTGTGTGTTTGTGTGTGTGATTATGATATATATATATATATATATATATACACACGCTGGTAACTTCAACATACTTAAAACAAGCCACACATTCAAAAAAAAAGTAATAAGCATAACAAAAAAAAAAAATATTTGAAGAATTTGTTTCAGGACGGGAAACAAATTCTGTGCTTGGTTTTCTTGTTTTCTTGTCGTCACTTGTTCTGTAGCAAAAACGTAATTTTCGAAAATTTCTCAAACTAGGTTACTTGACATTTAAAAATGACAATTGTGGAAGATGACAGCCCGAATGTGTTTCAACGTAAATATTTATAGTTTTAGAGACTAGAGGTTTGTTTGTTTTGGTTTTTTTCGTTTTCCTTGTACTTATTTAACCTGAAAAGGGAAAACATGTTTTCACTTCTTTCTCGGTAATCGAGGTCAGATTCCCTGTTTTTTTCGTTTTTTTTTAATTTTGTTTTGTATTTGTTTTTTATTTATTTATTTATTTTCGTCCTTACTTGTGGGTAGAAAAGATAAATTTTCAATTTTCTCTTAAGTCTCTTTTAAAACTTACAACTTCAGAATAAAATTTTTTATCTTAAAATACCCGAATCTAATTTTTTTAGTGAGTCTGTTGCACCCCCCCTTCCAAGAAATCGACAACGTAGCTTACTTTCCCATAAAAAAAAAAAAAGAAAGAAATTGTAAGTTAAAAAAAAATAGTGTCGAAATTTGAATAAAAAACATTTCCTTAACAATTTCAAAGACGTAGAAATATTTTTTAGTAAAATTAAAAAAAAAAATTGAGGAGAGTTCTTTTTTATTGTCTCCTCATCTCATTTTTTTATTTAAAAATAAAATTAAAATGTTTTGTAAAATGTTTCACAATGTTTTTTTTTTTTTTTTTGCAAACAAAATCAAGTATTGCACGAAAAACGACTTTAAGGAAAAGAAGAAAAGTGAAAACCGCTTTTCTACAGTACAATTAACGACACAGTTATAGTCATATGATCGAACGCAACTCGGTACTCTTCCTTCACTTCAGAAGAATTTCTCAATGTTATTTTTGTTCTGAGTCATTCATTCGTTCTCTCTTTCTTTCTTTACTAACTTGTGGAAAAAGGAATAATGCTGTCAAAAGCTTTAAGAAAGATTCATTTTAAAATTTAAATATGTTTCAAAGTATTTTTTTATGGTTTCTTTATTTATCACAACCAGATTTTTTTCTTAAGATCATGAAATGAATGAATGTTATAAAAAAATACGTTGCTTGAAAACATGACAAAAAAGATCTCGTATTTAATTTAAAAAATTTAGAAGGTTTTAATTATGAAATTCACGTTCTTCAAGTCCAATTTAATTAAAATTAATTTGTTAACTTTAATGTTTGGTTTAACTTTGTGTGTGGGTGGGTGGCGGTTCTAAATTTAAAAATGACACCAACTCCCACTTAGCATTTTACTTAGTAAATTTTTTTCTGTAACGTGTAAATTTTGGTACCTAATTTTTTTATTAAATATCAATTTTGAATTTAAAACAATTTTGGGGGTGTTTTAAAAACTTTGATTTACAAAAAAAAAAATGTAATTTTTATCAGTAATTTTTATTTTATTTTATTTATTTATTTATTTTATTTTTATTTATTTATTTATTTATTTATTTTTTTGTTTGTAAAAAAAATTCAAATTTTAATTTAAAAGAATGTCCAAGGAACAGTTGGTCCTGGTTGGTAAATACATTTTAAAAGAACAAAAAAAAAATACTAAGCTATTAAAAAGTGGTTTTTTGGTTTGGGTTTCCCCAAACCAAATTAAAAATACTTTTTTTCTATTCCTTAAAACTTATTAATTATATTAAAAAAATAAAATTACTCTGAAAATTCTTTAACAATAAATTGAATGATTTATTTTTGGAATATCTTTAAGATGATTTTTAAGCCTTTACTTTCTTATATTTTATTATTTCACACTCACAGTAGTAAAAACGACAAAATTTTACATATTTTCAAAATTTACTATCATTTTCATACTTTCTTTTAGCTATAGTTTTTCTGATTTCATTTAAGAACAAATACGTTTAACGACAAAATGGTCACAACTTTAAAGTTAGTGATGATTTTGTTCTTAAATTTACGTTAAGTATACTTAACTTTTTACGTTAATAATACTTTGTCATTTCTATAAAAAACAGATGTTGAATGTCTCAAGCAACACATTCATTTTTTTTAATCAATCAGTATGAAGAGGTCAATTCAAGACACAAAAAAATCGTTTTTTACGACTTATTTTAATTAAAAGGTAAAATAAAATCGTTAAAAATATATTTCTTCTAAGTTTAAGATTCTTTTATTCTTTAGGTTTTATTTGTCTTTCATTAGATTTGAAATTTTATTAATTTTTAAAAGAATTTTCGCTGCTAAACGATATTTTTTATAAATTTTTAATTGAAAAGTTAAAAAATGTTTCTTTAATTGAAATGAATTAAAAAAAGACTAACTGAAAAACAAAAACAAAAAACTTTATAATTTATATCTTAATATTTATTTTTAAATTTATTGAATTTTTTTTTTTTTTAGGATGACCGAATTAATTTTTTTCGATTTTAGAAATTTAATTAAATAGAATAAAAAAACAAAGTAAAATAAAATTTTGATTTAATTAAAAATGGTACAGATTATTTCGACTTCAGTCTCTGTGGCTATGTAATTTCAAAAGAATTTTAAAATGAAATGACAAATCTTATGCCATTTCATTTAGTCATGTGATTTGATCCAATTCACCCCTTCACATTGAAACCTTTTCGATTTAATATTTTATTTATGTGTGTATGCCCTGAACGATTTAAGATAATTGATGAAAGAAACGACTTTTTTTTATTTAAAATGTTCACAGCACAGCACTTTCCAAGTTCCAACCTTTTTTAAAAAGTGTAAATTGAATTCTTTTATATTTGTTTTAATTTTTTATGCCTATATTAAAAAAAATAGAATCCACTTTCTAATAATTTTATCAAACAGAAAAAAAAATCACAAAAAGCAAAAAAGAAAAACTTTCATTTTTTTTTTAATTAACTCCTTTTTTTCAACGAAACGACTTTCAACATGTTTTTTTTTTTTTTAATTGGTAAAAGCGCACTTGTTTCATTTATTAGCATTAATTTATCCACTTTTTACAAAGCTTTTTCACAAAATAGCATTGTTTTCTCGAAAAATTGATTTTTTTTTTTTAATTTACAAAAGTTAATTTAATTCACTTAAAAGAAAAAAAAATCTTTTTTTTTTTATCTCGTTTCGGCAAAAAAGTTTGTTTTTTTTTGTTATAAAATTAAAAATTAAAAAATGTAACCCAGTTTTTAAGTTTTGGTTTGGAAATCCACTTTTAAAAGCACGTAAGAATAAGAATTTATTTTTAATCTATTTATAATTATTATTATCATTACTATTTCTACTTATCGTTCTTAAACTTAAAATTAATGTTTTTGTTCTTATTATTTTGAAACCTTCCTTAAGTTAAACTTCGGAATAGAATTTATTTTGCGTCAAATGTTAAAAATGGAAAATAATATTTAAAATCCTAAAGTCGAACATTTTTTTTTAGTCTATATTTAACTTAGAATCTTTTTTTAATTTTTATAAAAAGCGAATAAGATTGAAGATTAGTGCTGAAAATATAGTTTCACTTTCAAAAAGAAAAATCCAAATTTAACTTCCAAGTAAAAAATGAGTTTTCTTTTACTTTTTGAGAAGTAATTAATTTCTGAAAATTAATTTATCATCTTTTAAAGGTTTTTACAGATTCATTCAAAATCTGTTTTTAAATAATAAAAAAAGAATGATTGTAGGCCTCATGAATGTTTTTGTCATGTTTTTCGTTTAACAACAAAAAAAATCGTGTCAGTGTAGGCGTGAGAAAGAAAGAAGTTATACGTTTTTGGCTTTCTTTTTCATTTTTTATGGTTTTTGGGGGCGGGGACAGAACAATATTTAATTATAGTTATATATATTTTAAAAATATCTAAAATATCAATGAATATTTTTCAATTTTTCAACTTTTCAAAGTCAGACTTAAAAAATAAAAATAATGTCAATCTTACACTATCATTTAAATCATTTAAAAAATCTGTTTCTTTAGAAAATTGTCCAACAAATAAATAAAAAAAATTGAACTGTCCACAAAATAAATTTTAAAATGCGAAAAATATAACAATAAAAAATATTAATAATATTCGTAAATTGTTAATGATTATTACTCATAATTAAAAGAAAGTAAACTTTTTTCAATTAAATTAAAAATGCTCGTTGTTTTTTAAAATCATTCTGAAAGCATCGAAGTCAAAATCTTTTTAGCAAATAAATCAAACAGTAAAAATCTTAAAATAATAAACAATGACGATGATAATTTTTTTCCCCAATTTATCATTAGAATGGAGAAATCACGAGATTCTATTCTGTTATGTCAAAAATAAATGGTTTTGTTTAAAAACTGACCTTTCTTTTTTTTTTTTTTTTCGTTCCCTTTTTACCCTCAGCACTGCACTGAGGTTAACAAAGAAGAAAATTCACTTGGGTTCGTTTCTTCGTAATTTTTTATACGTTTTTTTTATAGAACAAGAAGTACTCATGAGAAAAATAGGCGCTTACCGCGAATGCAGGTACCCCTACTAATTTGGTATAAATGAATTGTAAAAAACCTTGAAGCTTTCACTTTAAAATGTACTATTTCCAGTAAGTAAGCAGAATACTGTGAGTGTGGTGGTGTATTTTCACCCAGAAATTATATTGATCAGTCAATATTTTTTTTCCAGTAAAATCGATAAAATTGGCCATTTTGACACATTCGTAAACAAAAGTTAAATTTTAATTTTTAAAATATTGCAAAAATAAAATATATATTTTTCTGAAACGTTATTTGGGACAAATTTAAAGTTCTGATCTGAAACAAATATTACATACTTATAGCATAAAATGTTGTATACAAGTATTTCTTAACCGCTAGTGTTGTTTTTCTGATGTGTTAATTGATATATTGACAGCTGAATGACCCCCAAACGTTTACCTAGTTAAGTATGGGGAAGTAGACGATAAAGATTGTGTTTTTGTTTTTTTTTCTTTAAGGGGGTACAACCCTTTAAAACCTGTGACCTTTTTATGATAATGTTAGTTTTCAACACCCATACTTAGAAATTCTGCACACACACACACACACACACACACATATATATATACAAAAACAAATCAAAATTCTTTTAGAGATATTTAGGGTTGTCAGATTGTAATAAGCTTTTAAAGCATACAATTAATAAATTTAGTTTTACTTATCAACATTTCCTAAGAGATACCTCATTGAGATTTAAAAACTTTATAAATTATTAAATTTGAAATTATAAAAATAATTGTCTTTAAATATAGATTTATCATAAAAAGCAATTAAAAACTTATCTAATTAAATAATGTTTTAGTTTTATTGTTTTATTTCTTTTAATTCAGAACAGATTTTTGGTATAATAAAGTCTGATTTAAAAAAAAAGTCAGTGATTTCAGTTCTTCAAAGAATTCTGCTTTTAATTAATATAATCACTAAAAATGATCATGTTGAATTCCTCAAGTTTTCATAAACTTAAGGGGGTGAAACATGTAAAAAAAAAACTATTTTTACCAAGATTTTCTAATAAAAAAATTTCAAAGATAATTTAATTCATTTGTGAATAAGTTCTGAAAATTCCATTAAAACTTGACAATTATTTGATTTTTGCAAGAATTTTCAAATTAATGTGTCACCACAAAAAGTAGGCTAAAATTTGCTAAGTTAAAAGTTAATACAACTGCTGAAACAAAAAAAAACAAGTATTTTTAATCAGTAAAACAGTAAAAAAAATTCATTAAATATCCAATAATACTTAGATCTTTCCTCTTAATAATAACAAAAATTTTGACAATAAAACTCATTTTCATTATGTTTGGAGCAGGTTTTCATCATGGTATGCTGATTTTCTTTAGCAATTTCATGGAGGTACCTACCTAAAAACATTTCATGGAGGTACCTACCTAAACATTTCATGGAGGTACCTACCTAAAATATAATTAATTTCATGGAGGTACCTACCTAAAATATAATTAATTTCATGGAGGTACCTACCTAAAATATAATTAATTTCATGGAGGTACCTACCTAAAATATAATTAATTTCATGGAGGTACCTACCTAAAATATAATTAATTTCATGGAGGTACCTACCTAAAATATAATTAATTTCATGGAGGTACCTACCTAAAATATAATTAATTTCATGGAGGTACCTACCTAAAATATAATTAATTTCATGGAGGTACCTACCTAAAATATAAAATTAATTTCAATGGAAGGTACCTACCTAAAATATAATTAATTTCATGGAGGTACCTACCTAAAATATAATTAATTTCATGGAGGTACCTACCTAAAATATAATTAATTTCATGGAGGTACCTACCTAAAATATAATTAATTTCATGGAGGTACCTACCTAAACATTTCATGGAGGTACCTACCTAAAATATAATTAATTTCATGGAGGTACCTACCTAAAAACATTTCATGGAGGTACCTACCTAAACATTTCATGGAGGTACCTACCTAAACATTTCATGGAGGTACCTACCTAAAAACGTTATAACTCTCATAGGCTATTTGGTTGGAATAACAAGTTCAATCCTCACTTGTTGCCTTCTTCAGTACTGTGACACAAGATTTTTTTATATATATATATCTTAGACAAAGAAAATTATTTTTATTTCTTTAATTTGGGAGATAAATTCATCTGTTTCCTAGTTTCTGTTATTTTTGTTTTTTGTCTTTTATATATTAACAAGTGAGCCTTTGCCATCAAAAATGACAGCAAAATATTTATTTCGGTATGCTGTCGAAAATGACAGCAACATATATACTGATTTACCTACTATTGAATACCATACATTAAGACATGAGAAAAAATTCCAAAGGAAAGGAGGGAAGCACATATATATATATATATATATATATATATATATATATATATATAAAAACACAAATAAATACATGATATAATAGAGAGGGGATATATATATATATATATATATATATATATATACTCTCTCTATTATATATATATTCTTCATTATTCAATAAAATAATTATTGCAAAAAAATTAAATAACACACTGTTAAAGAACAAACATGTGCAAGAGCTTTTATAACTGGTAATAAAGTTTAATAACTGGTAGTAAGGAGAATGAACTGAGCCGACATTGCTTCGCTATTTTTTCTCTCTCTCTCTCTCTCTCTCTGTGTGTGTGACAGGAGGGAAATATATATATACACACACACACACACACACACATATACATATATATATAATCTAAATCTAAATCTAAACTTATTTATAAATGGAACTTTGTGTGTGTGTGTATCTGTTACCTATAGACTCTGAAACGGCTAAACCAATTTTCTTGAAAATTTACACAGTTGTACTATACATGTCTGCGAGTGTTCTAAATTAGGTTTTGTGTCGAGGTACCACCAATAAATATCAAAAATCGATAATTGAAAAAATCGGGTTATAGGAGTGGTCCAATTTTAATCAAATTTGATACACCCATAGACAAAGACATAAATGATATTCAGAAGTTTCAGGTTGCAGTTCTTACAATAGTGCAGAAAATCGATAATATATATATATAAAAGGCAAGATGTTTGTGTGTGTGTGTCTTTTTATCTGCCTGTATGTCTAATTTTTTCAGCCCTTTTTATTTTAGTTTTTGCTTCAGGTTTGGCTCTAAGTAGGTATAATTGTAGTTCTTAGTCTCAGCCATGATACCATTTATTCAGAGGACTTATTTAACCTTCAAAATTCAGTTTAGGATGAAAAAAACTTATTTGATATCGATCCCAGGAAATCAAAATTTGATGAACATCCATTCATTTTTCTTTCAGTCTACGGTTTCGCTTTAACTGGCAACAACTATTGCTTTTTAGTCTTTCATACCAACATCCAAAGAGTCTGAGCTCCAAGACCATGGATTAGTTTTAAAGCTTTCATTACAACCGAGCAACGCCGGGCTATACTGCTAGTATATATATATATAAACACACACTGGTTGTTATTATAATAGATAGGATTAAAAATGGCACAACTGGAAACTTTTCTTTGGTTTCAAGGATGAAAGTAAAAGATTTAATTTTGTTCAGTTTTCGCTCACTTAAGTGCCGTACGTGATATACGCTTTGGGCAATCATGTCTTGAAAGAGACATGACTGACTGGTTAGAACATTTTCCCTTAGTAGGTTGCCATTATTTCTGCAGTAGACTGGTTGCCAACCAAGGCTACAGAACCCAATCTGCCCTGTTATTCAACCCATAGCTGGAGGGAGAAGAGATGGATTATAGTATATTAATAAGTAGTAATTAGTGGGGGATCAGTTTCAAGACAATAGAAAACATATGGCCACTTTATGTCCAACAGAATCTTCAATTGTATTCGTTTCCGAACATATTAATTTGTACGAATTATAGAGGGATCAGGTTATTGCTTTACAAGGATAGAAAAAAAAACTATTCCTCATTTTATGACCAGTAGAAGCTATAGTTATATTTCCAACTATTATATTCAGTCAGTCATTTAGTTACGTGCCATACATAAAACATACTTGGGTAATTATGTCTGGAAAGAGACATGACTGACTGGGCAGAACATTTTCCCGTAGTAGGTTGCCATTACTTTCTGCAGTAGACTGGTTGCCAACCAAGGCTATAGAACCCAATCTGTTCTGTTATTTAACCCATAACTGGAGGGAAGAGAAAGATTAATTCTTCCCCCCAGGGTATTTGTGTGTAAATAAATGCAATGAATTCAACTGGAAATCAGACTTGGCTCCTGACATGGTTACAAAGGTGAAGAACAAAAGAGAACGTTAGACAAGTTTTCATCATTGAAATCAAAGAGGGAGCGGGAAAACACCTACCAAAACACAAGTACACTAAGATAGACTATAAATAACTATGTGCGTAAAGATGATGGTGTGTGTGTGTGTGTGTGTGTGTGTGTGTGTGTGTGTGTGTGTGTGTAGGGGGGGAATCAAAATGGATACACATGTGGATGTATATATCGTGTGCATGCATGTGCGCATATGAGTGTATTAGTATGTTGATATGTGTGTATAGATGTATGTATATATGTCTAGATGTAAGTGTGGATGTATATACATATGGGTGTATGTAGATATATACATGTGTTTGTGTGTGCGTGGAAGAATCTGTGTGCAGGTGTATGTGTTTGTGTGTGCAACGGCTATGTATGTATGTGCATAGATGTATATAACTATGTAAGCGTGAATGTATCTGTGCATGTGCAAATGTATATACATATATATGTGATTGAGTGTATGTGTGCCTGAATGTATAAATGTGTGTTGTCTGTGCCTGTCTATATATGCGTGTGGATTATATATATATATATATATAAAAACAGTAGCTACTCTGGCATCTACACATCGTTCATTCAGCAATGAATTAGAACACTCTCAGCTGTTGGGCGTGTATAATGATAATATACACGCTAAAAAGTTTGCCTCCTTCTACCGAGCACCTGTAGCTCAGCGGTAGAATCACCAACTGAGGCCAATTCAGTTGGGTTTCAATCCTGGGTAAAAGTCAATTGGCTGTCTAACCGTACTGTTTCGCTGTGATACAGCGAAACAGATCTCTCTGCGGATGACTATGTATATATATATATTGGCCCTGGGCATGCTGGTAAACTGCATCCAGTTGGGATTGGGAGGTTCTGAGAATCATGGAACCACCTCTTAATTGCTGTTGTTCTCAGGTCCACCATGACCTGGAGTGGTAGCACCTGTTAGGGTCCCAGCTATGGGCAAATAGTTAACCCCCAAACTGGGGTCAAAACACTATGAAAGTATAAAAATACACTTTTATAGAAATATACACATAAAAATAGACTTTTATAGAAAAAATATACATTTTTGAAGAAAAAATTATTACCATAACACATTTTTGAAGGAAAAAAATTTTCAGCAAAACATTTTTAAATACAGAACTAGAAGACTTTCAGTTTTTTAAAAAAATAAAAGAGAATAAAAAGAAAAAAATTCATTAAAATCTGACTAAATCAACTTTTTCACAATAACCAAAGATTAAAAAAGTACCTTAAAACTCCAAATTTTTGGCATTAAATAACCCACAGAGGTGTTGATAAGCCATTAAACAAAACTCTATCTCAAATGCAAGTGCACGTGTGTGTGTGTGTGTGCGCGCATTTATATCGGTATGGATATATAAAAATGTATGAATTTCTGTGTTTGTGGGTGTATATATATGCCTGTATGTGCATATATGTGTGGAAAAAAAACTTTTAAAGATCAAAACACTATGAAAAGTATAAAAGTTTCTTTTAAAATGCAAATCATTTGCACAACCAACATCCAACATTGCCTGATGAAGAGAATCTATCTTGAAACATAGAAATTTCCATGTTGCAATGTACAATTAATTCATAATTATATGATTATATTAAGCTCTATAATATTTATTATATTGAGCACTGTTTATGTTAGGGAGTCCATTTTTCCTCTCGTCTCTGTTTTTTGTTATTAATATATTGTGTGGTTTCTAACAAGAATCTGCAACAGTTTATAATAAAATAAATGCCAGGGTACTCAGAATAGTAAAACCTTGAGTCCTCTTCACCTGGATTTATGGATATTTATGTACATTGTGGTGCAGTGGATATCGACTCAGAAGAGAAATCAGGGAGCTGAGTTCGAATTCCAGTTGAATGCTATGCATTCACTTATGCGCAAATCCCCTTGGGAAAGGTATTAATCCGTCACTTCCCTCCAGTTATGGGTTAAATACTAGGACAGATTGGGTTCTGTACCCTTGGATGGCAACCAATCTACCGCAGAAAGCAATGGCAACCTACTGCAGGATAATCTTCTGCCCAGTCAGTCATGCCTCTTTCGAGACATGATTGCCCAAGCGTGTATCATGTATGGCACTTAACTGACTGACTGAATATAATAGTTGGAATCATGATTAAGGCTTCTACTGGGCATAAAATGAGAGATCAGTTTTATATTGTTATGAAGTAATAAACTGATCCCCCACTAATTACTACTTAATAATATAATACATCTCTTCCCACTCTAGCTATGAGTCAAATAACAGGACAGATTGGGTTCTATAGCCTTGGCTAGTAACCAGTCTACCGCAGAAAGCAATTGCAACCTACTGTGGGATAATCTTCTGCCCAGTCAGTCACACCTCTTTTGAGACATGATCACCCAAGCGTGTGTGTATCACATATGGCATTTAACTGATTGATATCTACATGCATATTTATATATACATGCGTATTTATATTTGTATATGTATATATAATTATATGTATGTAAACATGTGTATGTATGTATGTATGTGTGTGTGTATATATATATATATATATATATATTGTATGTATGTATGTATATAAATGTGTGTGTGTGTGTGTACTGTATATTTGGGTAGCAATCTCTTATGTCGGTTTCATTAAAAATGACAGACAAGATGTGATGGTCAATTTTTTTTATGTAATTCTTACTGTGATTTCATGATTTTTTTTTTCATTTTTTTATTTTTAGGGGATAAATAATATAAAAATTATCCGAATGTTTTGTTTATCCAAGCACTTGAATAAATAAAATACTTGGACAATTTTGTAGAATTTTTTTGCTAAACAAAAAAAAAGCAATCATAAGATTACATAAAAAATTACATAAAAAACTTAACCATCACAACTTGTTTATCATTTTTAGTATATATATATATATATATATATATATATATATACGTCATTCATCGTTCATTAAGCAATGAATTGGAACACACTCAGCTATTGGGCATGTATACTGATAATATACATGCTAAAAAATCTGCCTCCTTCTAACGGCCACCCATAGCTCAGAGGCTGTCTAACTGTAACAGATCTGTCTGCAGATGACTATATATATATATATATATATATATATATATATATATATATATTAAACTAGTTATTTCACTATCCAGCTTTCTACCATGAGTGGTGTCTTCAGGCAATTTTTACTAACTTTATATATATATATATATATATATATATATATATATATATATATAAAATGTGTGTGTGTGTGTATGTATATATAATTATATATGTGTACATATGGATGTGCATATACATATTTAGATAACTATATTTGCATGTCTATGCGTATGTATATAACTATATGTGTAGATATATATGTATGTATACATATCTATTATATACATACATGTATGCATATATGTCTGTGATACATATTAATGGGCATGTATATATGTTTAGATATATATGTATATGCAAATATATACATATATATTTTTATATATACATATATGTGTGTGTGTGTGTATATATATATATATATACACACACACACACATATATATATCCAAGTGAATAAGGAATAAAGAAAATATTAACAGCATTCAAAACATTAATTTAAAACAATGTTTATTATAAATATAGTTTAGAAAATGTGTGTGTGTATATATATATATATATATATATATATATATATATATATATATATAAACATGCTGTGTAGATATAGAAAAATCCAAAGGAGTATCCTGTGCATAAAGTGGTTGGATAAGTCTCTAGGAGAGCTCAAAATATATATGTATATAAATACATATAGAGCAAATATATGTAAAAATTAAGGCAGGCACGTTATTTCATGTTAAATCGGAAATATGGGCCTATTTCAGGCGAACCATCATCAGCTTCCGTCTTTACTGTACAGAAGACTTCATACAAATGAAATTCACAAATAAAAATCCTGCACAAAAAAAAATGACTTCTCAGCAGTCTGACTGACTTACATAAAGTATCTCTGAGTTGACAACCATTCTTAAGCACGCTCTTTGATTATATGTTGGTGAGTATATATGTTTGTGTGTGTGTGTGTGTGTGTGTGTGTGTGTGTGTGTGTGTATTTGTCTAACTGATGTTATGATGGATTTTTTCTTTAATTTTTCACTTTTAAGAGGGAGATTTTTATTTTTATTTCTGTTGTTTTGGGGGGTCTGTAAAATCTTCTGTACAATAAAAATGGAAGCTGAAGATGTTTTGCCTGAAATAGGCCCATACTTCCACTTAACTATGGAGTAACGTGTCTGTCTTAATTTTTGCGCGCACACACACACACACATATAAACATGTTACAGAAATTAACGAAGATTAACGAAACTTGGTTATAAACAACCGACAATTTGAAATAATTTGTTTGAATATTATTTTTGATTGATACTCATATTTATGTACATATTCTGTTTTTAATTAAGCAGTATTATATATTTATATCTACTGGCC
Organism: Ascarosepion bandense; assembly: GCA_037127315.1. Lineage (NCBI taxonomy): Eukaryota > Metazoa > Mollusca > Cephalopoda > Sepiida > Sepiidae > Ascarosepion > Ascarosepion bandense. Next base: position 961,697 of record JBBBDQ010001314.1, read on the forward strand.
TGATTATTTACGATAAATTTTTATTACCAAAATGTGTGTCATTCGACAGAATATCTACTTAAATATGCTTATCAATCAAAAATAATGTTCAAAGAAATCATTTCGTATATATATATATATATATTATGGGTGCATGGCCAAGTGGTTAGCTTTCTGACCATTAGCTTTCTGACCATGAAGCCCTGGTTCAAATCTCACCATGGTCACTTCTTGATGTTATCGGTCTGGAGAAGACAATCTCAGTGAGCAGCACCTTTAGAAAGTGCCCGAAAACCATACCACGATTTGTCTCAAACCTTGTAAGTGAAGTTGGGTTTGATGGCTTCCTTTGAGGAGTTATCAATGGTTCTGCTAGCTCGAAGTCAAAAGTTATCATGACCGAGGGTTTGAGCATCCTGCGCTTGTTCAAACTGTTGTTGACACAAGATAATGCATTCTCTCCCAGAAACTGTAACTAAGGTCAGGTGGGCTCTGTGGGTGTTGAACAAACATAATTGTGCCTGAGCAGGCATCTGCAATGGGGATTAGCTAGTCCCACTGGTAGACAGCTATCCTTGAATACTAGTGGCCAGCCATTATATATACATGTGTGTGTGTGTGTGGATATATATATATATATATATATATATATATATATTACACAGGGTTGTAGGTGATGCAAACTGACCAAAACCATCACAGGTATCAACTACAATTGATGCATTTGAGCAAAGCCTAGAAGAAAAAATTGCCGCTTTATGAGCAGGGACAAAGTGATTTTGCAACATAACAGTGCTAGGCCACATGTTGCAAAATAGGTGAAAATTTACTTTGAAACACTTAAATGGGAAGTCCTACCCAATGGAAATGACGGGTCCTAGGTTTATAAATTTCTTCTGGTCATCTGTTAATTTATGGCTGGACAGGGTTATGTATTTTTCTGTGTTGTTGGGAAGTAGGACGTTTCCCTGGTATAGGTTGCAGAGCTTTTTTGTGATAGTTTGTTTGAGTTCAGCATTGTAGTTAAGGAGGTTTTGGATCACATTATTTAATTGTCATCTCCAACCTAAATTTAACGTCATTACAAAGAAAACTGGTATCAAAATCCTACGCTAGTTATTATGCCAACTGAAAAATGACCAACGAGTAAAAATAAAACCAAACCTCAGAGATCTCCTCAAGGCTGAAGATCTAAAAGACCGTTCTCCATACAACATCCATAACAGCATCTTAACAAAAAAGACAACCCTAATATTGTCATCCAATGAGTCAATAATTTTTTTTTTTTTTTTTAATCATATCACCCCAAGAAAGGCGGTGACGCCACTGATGTGCATGGGGCTACTTAAGAGTAAAATGATTGGAAAAGAGAAAGCTGGAAACCACATCCTAAACAGGGAACAAGGGATGAGCCTCTTCACCCGTTCAATAGATATGGGTGGAGTGTGAACCGGGCGATAGTTTAGTCTATCTACTCCAATTAAGAAAAAAAAAGAGAAGAAAAAAAGTGAAAGAGAATTGGGGGAAAAAAAAAGAAAGAAAGCCGGGAACCACATCCATTTATGTAAATTTGTATAAATTGGATTACCACAAGAAATTACGGTACTTCCTCGATAATTGATCAAAATTCACACAACTAAATAGGAACTCCACCAAATCTTTAAAAACTTATGTTAACAAACTCGTAGCATCTAAAAATGCCATTGTGGGATCCTTGAAAATCAACAAAATTATTGATGATTATCGACCTGGATACTTTTATATGGTAAAGTTAAAATTCACAAACCTGGATACCCCTTATAACGTATCAATTCTCAGATCCCAACACCCATATACCAATTATCAAAATTCCTCAACTATACTATTACCTCATATCTACTTACTCAATATAGCATTAAGTCCACCCACAAATTCCTTCAAATTCTTAAATCTACAACCCCAAACCAAGGCACCCTTGTGTCTCTCGACATAAAAAACTTTTTTGCTAATGTACCTGTTGCCAAAAGTATTGATAATTGTCATGTATTCGGTATATTCAATCTCACCATTATCTATCAATCCTGATACTGTCAAGAAAACCTTTTTTTTTTTTTTTTAATCATATCACCCCGAGCAAGGCGGTAATGCCACTGATGTGCAAGGAGGCTACGTACTAGTGAAAAGATTGGAAAAGAGAAAGCCGGAAACCACATACTAAACAGGGAACAAGGGATGAGCCTCTTAACCTGTTCAATAGACGTGGGTGGAGTGTGAACCGGGCAATAGATAGATCTATCTACTCCAATTGAAAAAAAAAAACAAAGTGAGAAGATTGGAAAAGAGAAAGCCGGAAACCACTTGCCTATACAACTAAGGCCCCATTGTACAACCATTTACACACTAACTAATGGAGTGAGTGTGGGAAACCCTCTTGGCCCATGCTTCTCTAACACATCACTCAATAAGTCCCGGGACTGACATATAGATGGCGCCACTAATAAAGAATCCATATGATTTTTATGTAGTACTAATGTTCAAATGGCACGTGACAAAATTTGGATCCAATTGGATAATTACTTTACAAATTACAGTTATTTAAGTAAAGCTACTGTTGCAAATTTTTAAAACAATGGAAAAATCTCAATTTCATGTGTTGTTAAATCATTGCTTTCTGATAAGAAAAATACTGTTCAAGCAAAGCAATGGATTGGTAAGTGTTATTCGGATTCTGCTCCATTGGAAACAATGGTTAAGAGGTGGTATGCTGACTTCAAATGTGGTCGTAAAGATACAAATGATGCTGAACACTCGGGTCGCTGAAAATTGACAGTTGTCCCGGAAAAGACCAAAAAAATTAACAAACTTGTTTTAGCCGATCGTAAATTAAAGTTGCTTGAAATAGCAGAGGTGTTGAACATATCAGAAGGCAGTGTATTCACCATTTTGCATGAACATTTGTCAATAAGAAAGCTGTGTTCAAGGTGCGTGCTGCATTTGCTCACAGTCAATCAAAAACAATGCGTTGATGATTCAGAGTTTTGTATGCAACTGTTTCAACACAACAAGAAAGAGTTTTTGCATAAATATGTGACAATGGATGATATGTGGATCCACCACTACACTCTGGAGTAAAATGAGCAGTCAGCTGAGTGGACAGCAGCAGGTGAATGTCATACAAAGTGACCAAAGGCTCAAACATCAGCAGGCAAGGACTTTGCCTCTGTATTTTGGGATGCGCAAGATATTTTGTTCATTGAATACCTTGAGAAAGGAAGAACCATCAATAGCGAATATTATATAGTATTATTGGTGCATTTGAAAAAAGAAATCACTAAAAAAATAGCCACAAATGAAGAAGAAAAAGTGATCTTTCACCAAGACAATGCACCATATCACAAGTCAATCGCAACAATGACAAAACTATATAAATTGCACTTCAAATTGCTCCAATCTTCATCAGATCTGGCCTGGACAAAAATGGACAAAATGTTCAACAAAAAATTATCAAATTTTTAAAGAATCGTTGGAATTTGTATATCACCCAAGAAGGAGACTTTGTTCATGAATAAAGTTGAATTTTGTATAAAAGTTGTTTTTTTTAGTTAGGCTTGAGATTTATTGAGTGATGTGTTAACTTTTACATGTACCATGTAGAAAACACAGTTTTTAAAAAAGAATTACAAACCAACTATATATGCCCAGTACATAGATGATATTTATATTTTAGCTGAAAACAAAAACGAAATTGATAATCTTAAAACTACATTAAAAAAAATTTCATCCCCAATTTCGCATATGAGCTTAGCTAAAAAAATAAATTCCCATTTTTAGATGTCCCTGTGGAGTCTCGTAATAATACTTTCATTACTTCACCATATAAAAAAATAAATAGTAAAAATTTTTATTGCCTTAATTTTACTAGTCAATGTCCTTTTAGATATAAAATTGGTGTTATTAAAAATTTCCTCACATGAGCGTACGAGAATTCATTTTCTCCCTCTCTTTTCTTCAAAGAACTTCATAACCAGAAACAAAGACTTGTCAACAATGGATTTTGAAATTATTTAGTTGACTACCACATTAGACTTTTTCTTTCATACTTGACCAATCATAACAGCAAACGCACCAGTAATAACAATAATAATAACATTAATATTTTCTACAAAAACCGAATGCGTAGAAATTATAAACAGGAAGAATTTTCACTTCAAAACATCATCCAAAAATATGTAACTCATTGACTTAAAATTAAATTAATCATCTATTGTACAAAATTTAAAATGGCTAACCTCATCATCAAAAATAGCATTTCACCTGCAAGATCTAAACTAGAGTGAACCAATATTATTTAAGAATTTACATGTCCTTTGAAGAACTGCGTTCTCGATCTGCCTAATTTCTTAAATTATTGTATTTGCCATACAACTACAAAACTGACTGGAAGACTCACACTGCATCTATTAGAACAGAGCTCAATTCAATCTCATTTAAACACTCATGGAGACCTACCAAACACTGACAACACAAATAGCTTAGCATAATCCATAAAAAAAGAAAGGGCTAAAAATAACGGAGGAATCTAAATCTAAACTTATTTATAAATGGAACTTTGTCTGTGTATCCGTTACCTATAGACTCCAAAACGGCTGAACCGATTTTCTTGAAAATTTGCACAGTTGTACTATAAGTGTCTGCGAGTGTTCTTGGCTAGGTTTTGTGTCAAGGTACCCCTAATAAATATCAAAAATCAATAATCAAAAAAATCAGGTTATAGATGGAGTAGTCCAATTTTAATCAAATTTGATACACTCATAGACAAAGACATAAGAAACGATATTCAGAAGTCTCAAGGTTGCAGTTCTTACAATAGTGCAGAAAATCCATAATATATATATATATATATATATATATATATAAAAGGAAAGATGTTTGTGTGTGTGTGTCTGTTTATCTGCCTGTATGTCTATTTTATTTCAGCCCTTTTATTTTAGTTTTTGCTTCGAGTTTGGCTTTAAATAGTTATAATTGTAGTTCTTAGTCTCAGCCATGATACCATTTACTCAGAGGACTTATTTAGACTTCAAAATTCAGTTTACAACGAAAAACAGTTATTTGATATCAATACCAGGAAATCAAAATTTGACTTACAACCATTCATTTTTCTTTCAGTCTACGGTTTCGCTTTAACTGGCAACAACTATTGCTTTTTAGTCTTTCGTGTCAGCGTCCAAAGAGTCTGAGCTCCAGGACCATGGATTAGTTTTAAAGCTTTCATTACACCCGAGCAATGCCAGGCTATACTGCTAGTATATATATATATATATATATATATATATATATATTAGGTGCGATTGTTAAATTGTCGCAATTATTTTATTATTTAAAATATTTTTTTAGGCTGAGTCTGAGCTCCAGGACCAGGGATTAGTTTTAAAGCTTTCATTACACCTGAGCAACGCCAGGCTATACTGCTAGTTATTAATAAAAAGATAAAAACCCAACACTCAATAATATCAACTACGAACTCTCTAATAACATGCTCACCTTATCCAATACATAAAGTATACAAACTACTCTTCAAACATACATACATTCTGTCATATGTAAAATAAAATCCATCCTAATGGCTAAAACTATAGCCAAAAGTGCTTCGATAAAAAAAAACATTTGGACACTTTTTATATAATTTAAGTCTTGAAAAGAAAAAAACTCATAAAATTTCATGAAAAATTACATAAAAACTTAATCATAATACATTGTCCATCATTTTTAGTAAAACCAGCATATATGTGTGTGTACATATATAAGTATATATATAGATATATATGTGTGTGTGTGTGTGTGTG
>JBBBDQ010001314.1:977500-1020000 GCA_037127315.1 Ascarosepion bandense
TTAGCCTGTGAGATGAAGCCGAAAACAAAAGTCGAAAAAAAGAACTTATCGCCCCTGAAGCGTAAAAAATCATTTGAAGAGATTTAGGACTGACTCAAGAACCTCCCCTAAAAAGTGGTTCTGGAGCGAAAGGGTTTTCTTGTTTTTTTTTTTCTTTTTTTCTTTTTTTTCCCCATCCAAAAAAAAAAAGAAAAAAAATTTGTTTATTTTTGGTCAGTTAAGGCCAAAGCTCGTTGAATGTATGGCTGGAGGATGTGGTGATATATTTTTGGGGGCTTGACTACCGTTTACCTGGCATACAGAGCGGAAGGTAGAGGACGACTTGAATAACACAGTTGATTAAATGGAATGGGTCTTATGCTATCTCATCAAAATATTTTGATAAGAACGCCTTGAACTATTGGATCACCATAATTGAACTGTTGTTACTAGTTTTTCTACCATTGACTTGGTTGAATGTAATTGCTTAATGAAGGCGAGTCTAGCACAATAAGAGGTGAAATTATCTTATTTATTCCTTGATATTTTAGTTTTTTTTTTTTAATTAATTCTTTGCCATGATGTGTGTGTTTATCAGTTTCATTTAGTCAACTGTTTTATTTAAGTCATTGTTTTCCCTCAAAATTGTGTGCCTAGGGTAAATTTTTTTTTTTTCAGTTGTAAGCCCCCCACAAAAAGAAACACCAAAAAATCATTTTGTTGGGGCTATGGCTGTGAGCATTTCCCTCCGGTGGCTGAGGTGGAGGTTTCTGTAAGTTTTTTTTTTTAATCAACCATTGTTATTTCTTTCTTTCTATATTTTAATATTCATTGTTGATATTATTACCGATTGCATTTAGACAAGTTTTTTCAAAATAGTTTTTTTTTTTTTTTTTGTCTGCCATTGTAGTGATTCGATAGCTAGCAATACACCACTGACCAAAGATGGATTTGAAGCAGGGGATTGGAAAAAGAAAGAAAAACAATGATTTGGTGATGGACATGTCCATGGTGATGAAGATGATGTCATTGAGGCAATAACATGGTGACATTCAGCTTGGTGGGGTGCAAGGGGGGAATTGCTGGACTATTTTAGTTAGTACTCTGTTGTAACAGCACCCATGACATTTGAATCTGTTTAATTATTTATCTTGATATCTCTTATATATATATATATATATATATATATATGTCTTGTAATTTCATTATTACAATGGTTAATAAAATCATTATATCATTACAAAAAATTTTATGTTTCAGAACATGAAAATCACCTGAAGATAATCAATAATGTTCTGAAACATGACATTTTTTGTGTAGTTATATAATGCTTTTATAAACCATTGTAATAACAAAATTACAATATTAAGCTCTACTCTGTATTGAGCACTTTTTATAAAAGTAAATGCAACGAACAGTAGGTTTTTAATCTATCTGTTCTTTCACTTCCTTATAATATATATATATATATATATATATATATATATATATATTTGTGTGTGTATATATATGTATATATATATATATATATATATATTATTATTATATGCAAATGCAACAGTATACAAATGCATATATAATATGCACCTAAAGATATTTGTGTATGTGTGTGTATGTGTATATATATATATATATATATATATATATATCACTCCATATACACACATCTCCACGCAGATACATATAAGAATACATAAATACACACACACACTGATACATATACACACTCAAATGCACCTATATGTACATAATTTGCACCTAGACTATATATACACACACACACACACACAAACATTTTTTTTTATATGTCCCACATGGGTAAAAATCTAAGAAAAAGAATTTGAAAATGCAGCTGGAGTCTTTAAGAATATTGAGTAAATTTATTGATTTCATGGTTCTATGATTTTCATAAGTTAAATTGAGGAGAGATGTGTTGATATATAATCACACACGCACACACACACACACACACACACAAGTATATATATATATATATATATATATATATATATATATATATATATATGTATATACAAATATAACTACACATACTTACATACATACTCACGCACACCGCCTCTACACAGATACATATATGCATACATAAATACACATGTACACACTTCCATCTATATGCATAAGTACACATCTTATTAGTCAAATATCAAATATTACATTTGTGTAAACATTGTTCTGGGACAGTTTTATGTATTTCCTTTGGACAAACATTGTTATTTATTGTGGATATCTCTCCATTTTTTTTTTTTTTTTTTTTTTAAACCAAAAATCGTTAAACTCTTTCCACTTCAAATTTACTTTGCTTTGTCTTCGTTTATGCAGAATGCTAAATTGCTTTTCATTGGCATCTTTTCTGACCTCCCGTGTCATTGGTGAGAACACAGGCATTGACAATATTTTTAACATCCCCCCTCCCCCAGACCATGCCACATGAAAAACTTCAGTTTTTCATCGGCTAAGACCTTAAAAAAAATTCATATCCTTCCCCATTTTTTATTTTTAATTTCAATCTTATGATTGTAAAATCAAGCCTGACTAACTCAGGTCACAGGAAAATTTATCCAAACCCCGTCAGCTTGTTACCCTGTTTCTAAAATCCAGCCAATTTCACACTGAACAAATCATGCAACACCTGAAGTAAGTTTTTCAATTCCTTTTTTGAATTAAACAATGAGTCATTGTGCTTCTAAAATCCTGCCTAGGTTCTAGTACATTCATGCAAATATGTAGATAAACTAGTGTTTATATATAAAATTTATTATTGTCAGTATATATTTTGGTTGAATGACCATTGTGCTCGTAAAATCCTATCTAATCAATCTATTTTGCCATGTTTATCAGGAAGCCTCGTTTCTATAAGAATCCTCAGAATGTTTGATGTCATTGGTGTTTTTGCAATGACTTGTTATTTTAGCTGCGGATTTTACTTGCCAAAAAAGGAATTCTTTTGAGAAAAAGAATCAACAATATCCTCATTTTTGTTGTTATTATCACAACGTTTCAGCCATTAGACCCTCTGGCCTTCTTCAGGTGTCTGTTGATCCGAGTAATCACGAAGCAATTTTAAACTGACCCTTTATTTAATCTACGAGCAAATTGTTCCATGAACACAGCAGTAACCTCAAACATTGGTTCAAGTAGTCACATAATTGTGAGTTCAATCTCTGGTCCAAGAAGAATAAAGTTAGACCCATTAGTAATAACTGACCAGTATTTAAAAGAACAAGACAAGATATACATAGACATGGGCAGTGGAACACGACATGATATCAGTAGAACAATCTACCTGAACTGATTATATAAAAGGTACAGTTTGAAATTCCTTGAAGGTTACCTGGCTTGATAGACACCTGATGAAAGCCAGAATACTGTGATACTGACTGCAAAGATGAGGACAATAGACGACATGTAAATTGTGTAAATAAAAATAACTCCTCATCCCAGAAATTCAGACCACAATCTATATTGTCATAACATTTTTATTTTTTTTTATTTTTTTTTTTTTTTAAGTGATCTGAAAAATATTCACCTTTGTTGTAAGATGTTTTTCTTGATTAAAACAGATATTTGTTTTTCATTTTGTAAAAGTTGCAGATTTATTTTAATCACAAGGACAGGTTGATACGGCTTGATGAGACAGCAATTTGGGTTTGATTTTCATTGTTCCTTTATTTTATTTGTACTTGTTTCTTGTGTTTCTTTTTTTTTTTATTAAATTTTATTTTATTTTATTATTTATTTGGTAAATAATTAAATTTTTTCTTACAGTGTGTATAAAAAAATTTACAATTTATTTCTCTGGGGGTTGAAGAGCTACTGCCCAAATATAATAGCTAAATGGTGAGGCTACTCATCTAAATAATTCATTAAAACATAAATAATTTTTCATTATTATTATTATTAATAATAATAATATTGGTTCTATTAACACTCTATCTCTGCCTTTGATATTGAGCACTTTATGACAAAAAGTTTGCTTGTCCAAAATGGCTTCCCATCAGTAAACTATTGAGAAAAAAAAACAGCAATTTTGGCACTAAACACTATTACAATTTCACAATATATATATATATATATATATATATATATATAAAACCGGCCATAATTATTAGGCAACCCCAGTGTTTTAAGAAAAATGATGTATTTCATACTATTTTTAGTATTTATTGCCAAGTGGATAATTGTAAATGAAAATAGAATGGTTCTTTTGTTAATACTGCACAGTAACATGTGCATCAAATGAATTTATAATTAATTACCTATATTACAGTTTCATCGATGAAAGAATGAAGAAAATTTAGGGCAATTCGGATAAGTTCATATTTTCTTCCTTGCCTTGTAAAATTTTGCAAAGTAATGATAACAAAAGAACCATTCTATTTTCATTTGGCAATAAATACTAAAAATAGTATGAAATACATCATTTCTTTTAAAAAACTTGGTGGGTGTCCTAATAATTATGGCCGGTTTTGTATATATTATAATCATTTTATCCCAAGCAAGGCAGTACTGCCACTGGTGAACAAGGTGTTACCTGAGAGGAGAGTGAAAAAAAAAAAAAAAAGCAAGAACAAGATACAGGGGTTGTTGGAAAAAGGATAAGAGAAAGATGAGAATAAAAGATGGCAGCTGACATTGCACTTAAACTCTTGGAGATTTTAACTATAAGGGAAGCAAGTATACAAAAGAGAGTTCCACAGGCAGGAAGTGCGAGAATAGAAACTACTAGAATAGAAGGGGCAGAAATGTGTTTGGAACAAGCTTGACTAACGTGCAGAAATATAGAATGTATTCTGAGATTAAGACAAAAATCCTTTCATCAAAATAATTATTTTTCTTTTTGCTTGTCTCCAAATATAATTTGCTTTTAAAAAAATTAAAACTTTTCTGTACCTTTTCTGTACCTTTATTATTGTTACTATTATTATTAATAATAATAATCATAAATAATGTTATTAGTAATAATATCAATTATAATATTAATAACAATAATAATAATAATAATATTGCCTTCGGTTTTCATTGTATATTTGTTTCTATCTGGGTTCCAACCAAAGACCTAAGATCAGAAATGACATCATTCCACTGAGCATTTTTTTGAAGAAAAAAAAATATATAACCTTGTAGCATAGGGAGCTGGTTAATGTTTCTTTGATTTGGCCTTGTGTCAGACTTAACCGAACTCCCTACAGCTTACAAGTTTTATGCAGCGTTATAATCATCAGAAGGCTTTTCATTAGAAGATTGGTTGTCGGCAGGTTGGAATATGTGGAATTGTGTGAAATAGCATAAAAAGAATAAAATATACATTTTACATTTTAAAATAGAAATTTATTAAAGGGAAAGACTAACATAAGTTGTCGGAGTTAATGTGCAATTAGAAACATTATTAAGAGGTTAAGAGTAGAGTTCGTACAAAGTGTTCATAGTAGTAATTGTTGAAAGAGATAAGGTAAAAGAGAAAGAGGACCAAGTCCGGGTCAGTTGAAGTTTAAAGTTACATTTTAGATGTGTGTTTCTCCCATCTCTCTGGGTCTCTTAAGCAGATGGTCAGTCCTTTTTCTCTTTGGGAAAACCAGGATTTTACACATCATTGTAAATTTTTGTAAAAGTGAAGAAGGTTGATTTTGATTAATTTCTTATCTGCTACAACCTAAGACCACACATATTTTCCAAAGGTAAAGCCCTTTGTAAGGTGTGGGCTGTACTTTTTTTTTTTTTAAGGTTTGGGTTACCAGTAGTCCCTTTAATGAGTTTATTGGAATCTTTTCCAATCAATCCGAGGCCTCCAACTACAATTGGAATTGTTTATGTCCTTATCTGTCTCGTTTTTGAGATTTCGATGTCAAGGTCCTTATATTTTGATAATTTTTTTTTTTTTTGAGATCTTCACAGACGCATTACTATCTGCAAGGATTGTCTTGTCAATTATAAGGTACATTTTTTGCTGTTTTTTTTTTTTAATTTTATTTTGATGCTTTGTCAACATCATCTTCCTTGTCAATACACTTAATTCAGGGATGAACGAAAACGTGCGTTTACGCCATTTTACGGCAAAAGTTTTAGAACAAAATTAAGCTTATAAATGCTTTTCAGGCTACGGTTTTATTGATCCCATCTTGTAGATATCTGAAATCATGAATGTATGAAAATATTAATTATTTTTACCAGTGTATCTTGTCGGTGTGTAATTGCAGTATAACATATGAGGATGTGTGTTGTGGTACATTGGATATCGGCTCGGAATGAGAAGTTCGAATTCCAGCCAAATTCATTGCATTCACTTACGCGCAAATACCCTTGGGAAAGGTATTAATCCGTCTATTCCTTCCTGTTATGGGTTAAATAACAGGACAGACTGGGTTCTATAGCCTCGGTCGGCAACCAGTCTAAGAAAGAAAGCAATGGCAACCTACTGCGGGATAATCTTCTGCCCAAGCGTGTATCACGTATGGCACTTAACTGACTGACTAAATATAATAGTTGGAATCATGACTGAGGCTTCTACTGAACATAAAGTGGGAGATCAGTTTTACATTATTATGAAGTAATAAACTGATCCCCCACTAATTACTACTTAATAATATAAGACAGATTGGGTTCTATAGCCTTGGTTGGCAACCAGTCTACTGCAGAAAGCAATTGCAACCTACTGCGGGATAATCTTCTGCCCAGTCATGTCTCTTCCGAGACATGATCGCCCAAGCGTGTATCATGTATGACACTTAACTGACTGACTGACTTTTAAAATCTTTGTTTATGAAAACAATGATTTCCAGAAGGAAGATTGTAATAAACTGAAAACTCTGTTCTGTCTGTGTGTCTCATAAAGTCCCATAAAATTGTTACAAGTCCTACCTCCGTAACTGGGTCTGGGTGGTGTTCATACCAAATTTCTTTTTTGTAAAAGTTGCTGATTTTCCAAAGTAGATATTGGCCCACTTTATTGTTGTTACTATTATTATTATGTTGTCATTTTTCATCTTATTTCAATTTCTGCTATGGTCGCACTACCTACCAAGTCTGTGGAAAGACATAAGGCAGGTTGTGGTGTGTTGTTATGGCCCCATTTCATGTTTTTCTATCTTCCCTATCATCCCTAGCGTTACATAGATAAAGTTTTCCTTAGTGTATGGACTGTACTTAACAAGACATTTTTTTGTATATCTCTTCAGCTGGGATTTCCAGGGATTCTTTCAATGTGTTGTTTTGTTCCATTTTTTATCATTCCAAGTGCACCTACTATCACTGGCACAACTCTTGTTTTCAATTTCCACATTTTTTCTATTTCAATTTCCAGGTCTTTATATTTTGACAATTTTTCAAATTCCTTGGTTGCTGTGTTACAATTCGCTGGACAAGCCATATCAATTAATAGACAAGTTTTTTCTTTCTGGTTTTTAACAATAATGTCCGGCCTAAGAACCAACTATTGTGGCAAAATATTATTATTATTATTATTATTATTATTATTATTGTTGTTGTTATTATAATTATTGTTATTATTATTATTATTATTAAAGATAATAATAAATAAATATACAATGGTTTAATGAATCAGGTAGATGAGTAGCCTAATCTTTTAGTTATTGTAATTGGGGCAGTGACCCTTTGACCCTCACTGAGAGATAAATTGTTTTGTTTTTTTTTAATGATTATTGAAAATTGTAGAATTCCTTGCTCCTGAGTGAGTTGAAACAGTAATCAAGATAATAAAGATAAGGATACTTGTTCAAATAATTGATTAAACATACAAATAATGATCCACTGTGCATGTGAATGCAAAAATATATAAAATAACTTTTTATGACATAATATTTGTAATATATATATATATATATATATATATATATATAAACACTCTTGGCTACTGGTGTGTGTTTACATTGTGTATATAACATGCTAAAATCCGCCTTCCTTCACTGAGCGCTTATCACTTTTATATATATATATATATATATATATATAAAAGATCTAACTAAATATATATCTGTACAAAAACAGCATGAATAAAGACAAATAGAAACTTATCTTAAATAATGCTTTTCGTTCTCTGATTAAGAGGACGAAATGTTTTGCCTAAGATAAATTTTCCTTTTGTCTTTCTTTCTTTCTTTGCTCTGCTTGTGTATTGAGCACTTTTTTTTGTTTTAGGTTACTCGTCTCGGTTTTTTTTCTTTGGACTACGTACTTTGACTGATGTTCAAGTGCTTAGCTCTTTCTTTTTTTATTACCATTTTTTCCTTTCACGTGTTTACTCGGAGACTTTTTCGAAATAAATATAGGGATAACTTTACATTTATATATATATATATATATATATATATTATGTTTTAGAACATGTACATAATTTTTTCTATATATAGAGAAGGGGACATATATAGAAAAAATTATGTACATGTTCTAAAACATAATTGATAATAAATATTCACAGCTCGATACATCATATATCGAGCACTGTTTCAAATTAATGTTTTGGATGGAAAAAAAATTTTCTTTCCTCATTCTGTACTCACTCGGTATATATATATATATATATATATATATATATATATATATATATATATATAATAAGTTATTTTACACAACCCAGATTTCTACCATCTGGTGTCTTCAGGCAATTTACAGTAACTGACTTTACTGGGTTTTTTTTAAGAAGGTTCACATAACGGATTTTTTATGGATGCACAATTTTCAAAATTAGAAGTGATAATGTTTTTATCCGTGGTTGTATGAACCTAATAGATATTTTTTGGTATGGTTACACTTAGTCATAATTTCTTAAAAATTGTACAATACTGGCTAGCCACATGTGGAAATTGAAATCAAAATATGGAAAAGACCCAGACATAATGTAGAGTATAGTAAAAACAGCCAAACCTTACAATGGTGGCAAAATATGTAGACAGTGCCAGGAAGAAAAGTTAGCTATTATGTTATTCCCAAGCAAAAATAAGTTAATGAATGAAAGAACAGAAATTATGACTAAGCATAACCAAAAAATACCTATTAGGATTATCCAACCATCGATGAAAATGTTATAATTTCTTCTAATTTTGAAAATCACAGCATGTTCATGAAAAATCCCTGTTACATGAGCATTCTTTAAAAAAAAATGATAAAATCAGTTATTGTAAAATTTTTTTTTTTAATCATATCACCCCGAGCAAGGTGGTAACGCCACTGATGTGCAGGGGGCTACATAAGAGTGAAGAGATTGGAAAAGAGAAAACTGGAAACTGCATCCTAAACAGGAAACAAGGGATGAGCCTCTTCACCTGTTCAATAGATGTGGGTGGAGTGAGTTGCCTGAAGACACCAGATGATAGAAACCTGGGTTGTGTAATAACAAATGAAAAATATTCAAAAGTTCTACAATATAATTGTATTGAACACTTTAATAAAATTGTGTACCTGTCTAATTTAATTATGACCAAAAATTAAGTAATTATATATATACACACACACATGGCCGTATCTGACTGCAGGGCATGGGTCCGGGCAATCATAGTGAAAATCCAGGTGAGGAAAAATGTCTTTATCAGAAATGAAACTAAACAATTCATGAAGAAAGAAAGAAAAACGGAGAAAATATCCGAATGAACGCAGTAAAAATCTGTTTGCTTATTTATTAATTTTGGGAGAAAAGACTGGTTATACTCAGAAAGTCCGAACCCGATTTCCTTCTTTCGTTAACGTTCTGTGCCTAATTTCCTTTGGAATAGCGGAAAAAATCCGAAAAAATCATAGTTTCTAGAAACGAATGACACTGATGACATCATCACATTGTCAACTAATAAATCCGGGAAATTTTCTCTGTGCCCGGAGTTATTTTAGCATCAGCTACAGCCATGTACACACACACATACAAACACATACACTGGATTTGATGGCTAAGTTGTCTAAATTATGCAAACATGAAAATAACACTGGCATCTCACTTTAACAGCTATATTTACCAAAATTATACAAAAATATACTAAAGAGCAAATTTTATTCATTGGCGTCAATTACAACCTCCAGATGAAATTAAAATCTCCTGCAATTCTTTTGGGTGTTTTCCTTGTTTAAGAAGAAGAAACTGTCATAATCCTTGCCTTCAGTTGATATTTAGTGTCTCAAAGAGTTTGGTTGATCTCTTGCTCCACTATGCCCCACACATTCTAATTGGGGGTGTTAGGTGGCCAGAGATAAGGGGTGATACGGTTGCAGAAATTGTCTGAGAGGTATGACCGGGTTCTCTTGCTTGTGTGACATCGTGTAGAGTCTTGTTACCATACATAGGGTCTTCCAGCGGACCCAGGGTAGGACTACCTCCTCCAAGCATCTGAGGCACTGTGGTAAGATGAATGAAGGAATAATGTCGCCATCACTAGTGATCATCCCAAACTCCATGTTGTTGACTGGATATATGAGCCAATTTTTTTCCGAATGCTTTGCACTGTCCTCAGATTGATACCCGAACACTCTGAAATGTTAATATTGGAGCTTCTGGCACGAATGCCAAAGCGTACAGCATGCCATTTCTAGTGGAGTGAATTGTATCATGATGTTCTTTTTCTCACAGACAATGCCCAACTGTCCCTACTATATCAAGCTGTCAACAAAATCTAACAGAAACATGTATGCAAAAAATATAAAATGGTGGCAATTTACCCACTGCACCTTATACACACACACACACACACACATCCACACATGTACATCCACACACATACATATAAATACATAATTACATATATATATATGACTAAATATTGGTATACTCGTCTCGAAAACCTTCCTCGAAAACTTTCAAATGAAGGAAAAAAGAGTGTTAAAAAAGAAAAACAAGAGCTTAGGACATGAAAGTCTGTCAAAAGTGTTCAGACAGAAATCAGCACAAAGCCAAAAGAAAAAAAACCCGACACAAGAAACCATCTAACAGAAAGCGCTCAATACAATGGTAGAGTGAACTTAATAGAACCTAATGAGCCAGACGAACCTACATAGGTTTCTCTTAAACGCATCGTCAGGGCTGACGATCCGTTTAGGAGAAACCTAGGTAGATTCGTCTGGCTCATTAGGTTCTATATATATATATATATATATATATATATGTGTGTGTGTGTGTTGAGTTATGAAAATGCTTGCTGCCAGGATTGATATTTCTTCAGTAGTTTTACTGATAAAAGGTGTTTTGGTAAGCAGTTTTTTTTTATATCATAAAGTGCTCAATACCAGGGTGGAGATAGGGTATTGATAGTTTTAGTGAAAAGAATTTGTCACTTTAACTGAATAGTTGGCAAGAACCTACTTAGTTAACGTCACAAAAAGCACTAAAAACTCTATATATGTAATATATATATGTGTGTCCATAAATAAAGTCCATGTGCATTTAAAAAATTTATAACTTTATTTGTATTTGTGATAGAAAGAATCTGTAAACTTGAAAGATAATACAGTGTTTCAACAAAATGAAGTTCTTCGTCACTTTGCTCTGTGTGCTAGACAGTTTCTAAATTAGGAATTTCCTAAGAGATGGATCGGAAGGGGTTGACCATTTTATTGGCCTCCACGTTCGCCAGATTTGACTCTATTAGATTTTTTTTTCATGGGGACATGTAAAAACAATTGTGTATGCAACCAAGCCTAGTTCATTAGCAGATTTGAAAGCTAATGTGATTTCAGGCATTACTGTAAATCAGTTGGCAAATGATCTGCAAAATTGTATTACCCTTTGTATTGCTAATGATGGGGGTCATGTAGAAACTTAAATAAAATTTCAATAAAACCATAAAAAATATAGATTGACTTCTTTCTAATCCTTTTTACAATTTATATCTATCACAAATACAAATAAAGTTATAAATTTTTAAAGTGCACATGAACTTTATGGACACCATGTATGTGTGTATATATATATATATATATATATATAGTGGTATAAACTAGTGGATATATATTCCACCATTTGGCAATTTTTAATTTTCATAAAGTGCTCAATACAGAAGTAGAGCATTTATATATATATATATATATATATATGGTTATTATTAGTGTTATAATAATAACACAATTGGATTGTAACTCAAAGGATTTCAGGTTTCGGTGCCAAGGGCACCATCATCAGACAGTAAAATATTGTCCAGTTACAGGATTCCATATCACTATATATATATATATATAACCTTTTAACTGTTTAATATTTCACTGCCTGATGATGGTGAACTTGGCACCAAAACCTGAAAGCTTTTGAGTTGCAGTCTCATATGATAATTGTTATAACACTAATTATATATATATATATATATATATATATATATATACACATGCATAGACATATATATCTTACTGTATGTGTGTGTGTGTGTGTGTGTGTGTGTGTGTGTGTGTATGAATTTATAGTAATATAGTTAGTGCAGATATTGATCATTCTAACCATGGCTGGCAGCCAGTCTAGGATAAAGATGGCTCTGAATTCAAATTCAGTTGGGTGTGGAGTTTGGAACTCCATTGCCATAAAACTTACTTACTGCTGAAATTGCATCAACTTTTATAGCATTTTTACATATTTTTTTTCTTACCAATAATTCTTCCTACTGTATCAGTAGATATCACAAGAAAATGCCCACCTGTTTTGTTATTTTTTTTTTTTTTGTCTCATATTGGGCAGCTATTTTTTTCAGGTTTCTGTTGATTTCTTTGTAAATATCTTGACTTGTCTTATATACACATGCGCACATATGAACAAAATACATGTAAGGATAGATTTATGTATATATCGGATATGTATGTACTGCCTGGGTACACAAACATACATCTGCGTGTGTGTGTATATGTATATGTACAGGTGTAATATATGATATGTATATTTGTGTAAGTAATTGATTTGTACATAATTTCGGAAACAATTCTAATCACCCTACCCTTCGTTCTTTATTTTGCACTTCTATCTACGTAACTTGAAATTTGCACAGATATTGGCAAACATGGACCTTTGTTCCTGCAAAAATAAATAAAGTCTCAAAAGCATGTTTTTTTTTTTTCCCCTGACACCGATAATTTTTTTTTAAAATACTTTCACTTTTCAGAAACATTTGTTGTTTTAAAAGGCAGTGTTTAGAATTGTAATAAATCCTAGATATATGAAAATGAATTTATACATTTTCTTTGAGAAGGAAAACTTTGGACAACAACCCGCAAAAAGTGTTAGTCGTGCCGAGGTGTGAATGGCTGCTGCATAATGAGTTTGCAAACGATCTTGGGGGTTGTAGCCATCAGGAAAGCAAGTATATGGAGGGGAGTTCCACAGGCGGGAAGCGCAAGAATTGACAACAAAAATAATAAGGATTATTTATTAATTTGTTTATTTACACTATTTATTTATTGGAATGGTCGACGAAACATTGGTTAATTGCTAATCGGTTCAAACTTTATAAAATGGGAAATAAGAATTTCCTTATAGTTGGTTTGCATATTTTAATAATTAAGTAAATGTTTCAAAATTTATGAATAAAAAATTGTTTTCATATTTATGTCTTAATGATAAATATTGTATTAATTTTTAGAATGTTGTAAATATAAAATTAATCTTGTAAATAAACAATCAAATAAAGAGTTCAGTATTTTTGTAAATTCTCAAAATCAAAAAATATGTATAAATTTACTTTCAAGGCACCAATTTGCATTCCATGTCAAGAGTTCTACACAGTGAAACATCTACTAACAAGCTGTATAGATCTTGAACAAATGCAATTAAAATACTATCAAGAAAACAATCTGAAAGACATCTTCAACAAAGCTGACCCAAATGAACTTTTAGAATTTCTAAGAACAACAAAATTATATATCAAAATATAGTTGCAAAAGAAGATAGCATATCACCATCACACATCAAATTACAACACCTCTACTTATATCTCGACAGCAAGAGACTCACAAAAGATCAACAAGCAGTAAACAAAAACCAAACAAATTCTTCAGCATTAAATGACCCAAAAGGGTGGATATGACCCAAAAGGGTGGATATGACCCAAACGGGTAGATATGCTGGTAAAACAAACAACTAAACTAAACTTTCATCATGTGTTTAGGTTTTATTATAATTCTAATCATCACTTTTTAAAATAACAAACTTTACCGAGGAGTGACGGTAGTTAAAAAAGTGGTGTCACGGTAAAAACCTTCCTTTTTGATACTCCGTTCTTTTGCAGACACAAAGGTTCATGTTTTTATATATATATATATATATATATATATAATCAGATGAATGGTTGAACAACTAAATGGAAAAGTTGAAAAAAAAATTCCTGTTATGTGTTTCTTCGTTGAAAGGATTTCTTCAGCCTTAGTTTAAAGTCCTTTTGAAGAAGAAATGTAGGACTTTTTTCTTGACCATTTTGTCATTCAGTTACCCATAATTTTTCATCCGAAGTTTACAATGCAAAACAGACAAGGAGGTTTTAAGCATTTAAATCGTGATTTTCTTCAAAATGTCCTGACATTGATTTCTGCAATCTTCACTTTTCTAAAACCCTGTTTATTTCTTTTCCTATTTTTAGTCTAGATGGCGGCTCAAAAGACAGCCACTTTCCCATTAAGATTGAGAAAAAGAAAACCTGTATTCCCTAAATATATTGCCTATATTTTCAAATTTAAAAGTTGAACTTCATTCTGATAAGTTAAATTAAACACACACACAAATTTTTCTGTCTTCCCCCAATCATATCAACTCTTTAAATAACAAGCGTATTATTCTATACATTCAAATGTAAATCATTTTCACAACAAAGAGTCAACGTTGCCTGGTGATGAGATAAAATCTCAAAAGATAGAAATTTCTATTTCGCAATGTAAATTAAATTAATTTTAAATAAAAACATATTTAATTATGTGTGTGTATGTGTGTATAGCTCAGTGAATTAATGAATATTCATATGGGTATACACACATATCTAAAAATGTTATTCAGGTGTTAAAAAAATGCTCAATGTATGAAGAGATATTCATTATATATTAATAAATATACACTACAGGCCATAATTATTAGGCCACTCCAGTTTTTTAAAAGAAATGATGTATTTCATACTATTTTTAGTATTTATTGCCAATTGGATAATTCTAAATGAAAATAGAATTATTTTTTTTTAATACTGAATAATAATATGTGCATCAAATGAACTGTTCTGGTGTCCAGTTTTTGTGCTCTCTTCCCTATGCTAGTCTCTTCTTCTTATTGACTGGCCGAGACAAAGGCTTCCTGGCTGCCTTGTAAAATTTTGCAAAGTAATTATAACAAAAGAACCATTCTATTTTTATTTAGAATTATCCACTTTGCAATAAATACTAAAAATAGTATGAAATACATCAGTTTTTTTTTTAAACTAGGGTGGCGTAATAATTATGGCCAGTAGTGTACATATTATCCTACATTGGTGGCACAACTCATAGTTTTATGCATGATGCAATCATCAGGTGCATATATGCAAATATATATGCAATGCAAAAAATGATTGCATATTGCATGAAACTCAAAATCAAGCCACTGATGTAGGATAATATGTATATTTATCAATATATATATATATATATATATATATATATATATATATATACGTACATACATACACACACATTTATACATATATGATGATTGCCCCTTTTCCACAGAAGATCACCATCTCTCCTTATAAAATGAAGATTAAATATATATGACAAAAATTGTTTCATCCCAAAAGTCTAGATGTAGTTCTGGAAGATTAAGTTTTTAAGGCAAGCAGTCTTTGTAATTAGAGTGCTTGATATCAAAAGAGAGAGAGAGAGCATTAATAATAATAATAATTAAATCTATTCAATTATCTTATGACTGCCTGTATTCTGAGTTTTGAACAATTACAACCACTCTTCAGGAGATTTGATGGTAAATATACAATCAAAACTCTTTTGATGCTTCAACTGGCTCAAGAAAAGTTTTATGTGGATCAGACTGTTAGCTGTTGTCTTGGAAGACATAAATTGGCCTTTCTGCATCACAAATGACTTTTACTAAACGTCTTCATGCACAATTTTTTTTTAGCAGAGTGCTTTGAAACAATGAGCTCCTTAGCAGTGGCATTAATTAACTTTCTGGGGTTCTTATCAATAATTTTCTGTAACTTTTGTACAAATTTGGTTGTTCTAATATTAGGACAGTTCAGTGTTTTATGTTTAATAATTACTATAAAATTCCTGTAAACAGCTGTCGACTCTTTGTGAACTTTGATAAAAGACCCTGCAACGTTCAGGAATTAGCCAATTTCATTATCACTTGGCTATTCCTTTAAGGTAATAGTTAAAAAAATAAAAGATAGAATATGTAAAGATAGAATTTTTTTCCTACTTTGCGTCAAAAAATCTGAATTAATAAAAGAATTGGGGTGTACACTACCGGCCATAATTATTAAGCCACCCCAGTGTTTTAAAATAATGACGTATTTCAGACTATTTTTTAGTATTTATTGCCAAGTGGATAATTGTAAATAAAAATAGAATGGTTCTTTTGTTAATACTGCACAATTACATGTGCATCAAGTGAATTTATAAATATGTAATAATTACCTATATTGCAGTTACATCAATGAAAGAATGAAGAAAATTTAGAGTGATTTGGACGAGTTCATCTTTGCTTCCTTGCCTTGTAAAATTTTGCAAAGTAATTATAACAAAAGAACCATTCTATTTTCATTTGGCAATAAATACTAAAAATAGTATGAAATACATTGTTTCTTTTAAAAACTGGGGTAGTCTAATAATTATGGCCGGTAGAGTGTGTGTGTGTGTGTATATATATATATATATATATATATATATATATATATATATATAACAAATTATGGTAGTGTAGGTATTTGGAAAATTTAATCCAAGGTCTGTTATATTTAGTAGTTTGGGCAATAATTTGTCTTCCTTTCTTTTAATACTATAAATAGTGACAATTGTAAAACTTATATAAATATACAGTCAGTTAAACTTTGGAACTTTTCCCTGATATAAAAAAAAAAAAAAAATGAAAGCATTAAACCTGACCCCCAAAATGAGCAATGTCTCTATCGCCATACGATATAATGACTGAGCACTCTGACAGTGTATCAGAAGCTTTTTTTTTTTTGCTACGAGAAATTATGGACAAATTGGATCTTTAAAAACATTTTCAATTTAAAACAAGAAATTAAACGAACATATCTGGTGTTTGACATGACTGTAACTGTGATTGTCTTTGGAGCACCTCATTACGGTTAACAAGATGGTCTCAAAAATCATTACTAGGGAGCTTGATTCTCACCAGGTGACTCATATTGTGGCCTTGTGTGAAACTAAGCAGTCAATCTCTTAGCAAAGAAAGAAAAAATCTGCTGGTGAAATTTTTTTTAAAGGTTTTAAACATATCTCTCTCTCTCTCTCTCTCTCTCTCTCTCTCTCTCTCTCTCTCTTTGGTTCAAACCCACCCTCAATTTTTTCATCCTCTCCCATTTCTTATCTAAATTTTCTATTCCTTCTTCTCTTACTCTTTCCCTACCACTTTCTTTGTCTCCCTCTCCTTGGTGACTAACCTCCCACTCACTTCAAAACTCATTTTCTCTCTCTCCCTCCCCTGTTTCTGTTATCTCTTCTCCCTCATGCCCTCTTCTTTTCTCTCCTCTCTCTCACACTCTTTCTTTTCTCCTCTCTCTCAAACCTTCTTTCTTTCCTCTCCTTCACATCCTCTTCCTTTCTTTCTCCCTGATGCCTTCTTCCTCTCTCACCTTTCCCACGTGCCTCTTTCTTTCTATCCTTTTCCTCCTGCCCTTTTCCTCTCTCTCCTCTTTCTCACACCCTCTTTCTCTCCTCTCTCTCAAATCTTCTTTCTTTCTCTCCTCTCCTTCACACCTTTTTCCTTTCTTTCTTCATAATGTCCTCTTCCTTTCCTCTCCCTTATGGTCTCTCGTTTTTCCTCTTTCGTCTTCCTTTCTCTTCTCCCTCAGACTCTTTTTCTTTTTCTCCTCTTCCTCCTGCCCTATTCCTCTCTCTCCTCTCCCACACACTCTTTCTCTTCCCTCTCTCAAATCTTTCTTCCTTCCTCTCTTCTCTATCACACCCTCTTCCTTTCCTCTCCATTCTTCCCCTCTCTCCTCTTCCTTTCTCCTCTCCCTCTTTCTCTACCCACTTTCTCTCTTCTCTCTCAAATCTTTTCTTTCTCTCTTCTTTTTTACACACTTTCTTTCTCTCCTCTCTCACATGCCGTCTTCTTCTCTTTCCTCTCCCTTTCTCTCCTCTTCCTCCTGCCCTCTCCTTTCTTTTTCTCTCTCCTCTCCCTCACACCCTCTTTCTCTCTCTACTCTGTCTCACACCCTCTTTCTCTCTTCTTTTTTACACCCTCTTTCTTTCTCTCCTCTCTCACATGCCCTCTTCTTCTCTCTCCTCTCCCCCACTCCTTCTCCCTTGCTCTCCTCTCCTCTCCTTCCCTCTCCTTTCTTTTTCTCTCTCCTCTCCCTCACACCCTCTTTCTCTCTCTACTCTGCCTCACACCCTCTTTCTCTCTTCTCCCTTTAAAACCCTGTTTCTTTCTCTCTTCTTTTTTACACCCTCTTTCTTTCTCTCCTCTCTCACATGCTCTCTTCTTCTCTCTCCTCTCCCTCACTCCTTCTCCCTTGCTCTTCTCCTCTCCTTTCTTTTTCTCTCTCCTCTCCTTCACACCCTCTTTCTCTTCTCTATCTTTTCTTTCTACTCCTTTCTCCTTGGCCCTATCACTTGAATTAATTTTTGTGTTTTGCAAGAGGATTACAGGCTAAAGATAGAAATTCATGCAGCTTTATGGATGATCTTTCTCTCTCTTTCTCTCCCCACCCCACAGGGAAATATTTGAAGTGGGGTTTCAGTAGCTTCCTTGGATGAGCCCCAAACTTGTTATTAAATTCATTTGGTTTTAATCTTCCCCTTTATTTTCTCTCTTTTTTTTTTTTTTTTTTAATCTAAACAAACACAAATATTTTACTCAAATTAAAACGTCGAATCCACATTTTAGATTCCCAATTTTAATTACAGAACAGGGAGAGAGAAAAAAAGGGTTAAATATGTATTCATATTTTTTTTTTTTTTTTTTTTAGCAAATGTTTCTTTTTTAAATTTAGCACAAACTGGCACTCATCTCCTCCACTCTCTCCCTCCCACCTAAAATATTGAGTAAGACTTTGAGTAAAACGGCAATATTAAGATATGATGTGTTGAATGTCATCAAACTGGTCCACTCAAACAGTGGTAATTTAAATCAGTCAACTCTTTGCATGTCAAACTGCCTTTCACTGCCTTCAACAAAATAACAAACTCATATCTCCTCAAATGAAAGACATTGAGGAATCAAAATAGCCTCATTTTAATAATGACGACATTAATTTTAAAATATTTAATACTCTCTATATTTAAATATGGATAATCTGAAAGTATTTAAAGTCTCCATATTTGAATTTCGATAATTTTAAAGTATTTAAATATAGAGTATTTTATAATATTTTAAACTTTCATATTTAAATATGAAAAATTTTAATGTTAAATACATTAAAATTTTTCATATTTAAATATAAAGCCTTCATATGTAAATATGGAGAATTTTATAATATTTAAAAACCCCATATGGAGAGTTGTAACATTTTGAAAGTCCCCATATTTAAACATGGAGAATTATATCCAAATATGGAGAATTTTAAAATATTCAAAAAATTCATATTTAAATATGGAGAATTGTAAAGTACTTAAAGTCACTATATTTCAAATATAGAGAGTTTTAAGATATTTAAAGTTTCCATATTTAAATATTGTGACTTTAAATGAATTTAAATTAAATATTTACTTTAAGATATTCAAAGTTTCATATTTAAGTATGGAGGCTTTAAATATTTTAATAAACATAGTATTTAAAAAAAAAAATATATATATATACTAGCAGTATAGCCCAGCATTGCTCGGGTGTAATAAAAGCTTTAAAACTAACCCATGGTCCTGGAGCTCAGACTCATCCTAAAGAAAATTTGTGTGAAGTTTGGTGAGAATCGGATAAAAATTGTGGATACAGACAGATAAACAGACACACACACAAACATCTTGCCTTTTATATATATATATATATATATATATATATATATATATATATATATATATATTATCGATTTTATGCACTATTGTAAGAACTACAACCTTGAAACTTCTGAATATCGTTTCTTATGCCTTTGTCTATGAGTGTATCAAATTTGATTAAAATCGGACCACTCCTTCTATAACCGGATTTTTTTGATTATCAATTTTTGATATTTATCGGGGGTACCTCAACACAAAACCTAGCTAAGAACACTCGCAGACATTTCTAGTACAACTGTGTAAATTTTCAAGAAAATCAGTTCAGCCATTTCGGAGTCTATAAGTAACGGACACATACACACAGACAAAGTTCCATTTATAAATAAGTTTAGATAATTTTCATGATTGTCAGGTTTATTTTTGACAGCCATCTTTAGAATGCTAAATTGAGAAGACAATAGTTGTGTGGTTTCATGCCTTCAGTGTCTGTATAAACAAGTGAATAAAAGAAACATTTTTCATTCTTTTTGTTCTCCCCTCTTCTTTCCATTCTCTTTGCTCTTTACTCTTCTTCCTTTCTATTTATCTCTTCCCATTCTCCCCTTTTCTCCCCAAATTCTTTTTATTCTTTCCCTTTTATTTATCCCCTCTCTTCTCCTCATTCACTTTTTCTCCCCTTTTCTACCTATTTTTTGTTCTCCTCTCTTCTCCCCATTCCCTTTGTCCTCCTCTCTTCTCCCCATTCACTTTATTCTCCCCACTCTCTTTATTGCCTACATTTTTATTAATAGTAATGATCATAACAAAATATAATAATCTCATTAAATTAATGATAATTCCCAAAATTTTTCAAATGTTAAAAAAAAAAAAAAAGAAATATATTACTGTGAAAATAGAATACCCAGTTCAAAATAATTATACTAAAAGTTTTGCCAGTTGTTGTTGGAGCACCAGGAACTGTTTTGAAAAGGTAGAGAAACTGGAAATCTCAGGAATAATCAGCACTAGTTAAAACAGAATGCTGAAGAAAGTTCTGGAGTATTGATGAGAGTTGCTGCCAACTAATTCTACAGAGTAAATCATCACTTACCACTGGTCTGAAATCTCTGAATGCAGAAAAATTTATAGCAACAAAATAATAGCAGTCTTTTTCCTATCTCTTCAGGAAGGTTTTCGTTTAAAACTTCTAATGGAGGCTTAACCCTTTGTGTTGCATATTGGTTACAATTGTAACCAATATGCAACAAAGGTTAGAGAAAGGTTACAATTGTAGCCAATATGCAACAAAGAGTTAACATTCGAATACTTTTAATGAATATTTTTTTTATATAAATATGCCTGTAATATTGCAACAACTCTAAGTAGAATCTTACAAAGGTTTATTTGACTGATTCATCTTCATTGCTGATAATGTTTATTTTATTAGTGGATGTTACAAGCAAACGAGGAGATGAGAAGTGCTTATGTTGCTATCACAATGTCAAAGATAAAATTTAATTTAACAATAATTAAAACAAGATTTTGGGATGAAAAAATTCTGCCATTAGGTTTCGTAAAAAAAAAATAAACCCAATATGAGTTATATAGATTTCAATCTATTAATTTCTAACTTGAAAAAGATGGGAACATGGACATTATTGTGTTAACTTAAAAGAACATTGACAATTGCCAACTCAGAAGGCAAATCAGATATTGTTAACGCAGTTAAATGGTTGCTCAGTTCCACTTTTTTCAGCTGTCTCTGTTGTACCTGTACAGGTAAG
This sequence comes from Ascarosepion bandense, assembly GCA_037127315.1. NCBI lineage: Eukaryota > Metazoa > Mollusca > Cephalopoda > Sepiida > Sepiidae > Ascarosepion > Ascarosepion bandense. Next base: position 999,328 of record JBBBDQ010001314.1, read on the forward strand.
GAAGAACAGCTGATTAATTAATTATCTTCTCTCTATGTTTTACCTCAAAAATCTTTTTTGGCAATATTCTTTTAAACATTAATTGAAAAAATAAAAGAATTATATTACACTTGGAATTACTTAATTGTATAAATGCTTATTTTCTTTCAAAAAGTGATTTCTAAATTTTGTAAAAACTGTATTCTGATTTCATTTCCTTGTCTGAATTTTCACAAAGTTTATTTATTGTCAGTGGTCAAAAGAAAAAACAATTATGTACCATATACAGTGCTACCTTGTAATGGTGTGGCTATAGGTTCAAGCCCCACTGGTGGCTAATTTATTTGGCATGTGAATTTAGTGAGATTACATAGATGAGAATATCCCTTTTCTGCACATTCAGATGATACCAACTCATCAGTGTTGCAATGTACATATGCACTTTGAAAGATGTCAATTACCACTAACAAATACCAACATGTTTTTTGACTTGAGTGCTTGCTATGTTAGTTGTTATAAAATTTAGTATTTTACTTACCAAAACTACTATAAAATATAATTATATTCAAGTAAATTGAAGTATTTTTGCAACTCTTGCGTATATCAATAAAATATATATATATGTATATATATGTACAGTACTGTGCAAAAGTTTTAGGACAAGAACTATTTTATCTTTTATGAGGCATAGTGACGGAAAATAAACAATTTAATTAAAGTAATTTTATTTGATTTACTCAACAAATGCTTTAACAAGAAAAAAATACTTGTTACAAAATAAGCTTAATGTTTAGTATAATAGCCTTTTGCTTTGATCACAGCCTTCATTCTGTCAGGTATTGACATCACAAGCTTCTTCAATGTATCTCATGGTATCTCCTACCAAGCAGCTTGTATTTGTTCCCAAAGTGTGTCTTGTGAAGTAACATTAGATTTATCAATTCTTTTATCCAAAATATCCCATAGATGTTCAATGGGATTGAGATCAGGTCTTTGTGGGGGCCAATTCAATTTCTGAAGCCTTCCTTCCTCTTCCTTTTTAGTTAAATAATTCTTACAAAGGTTTGGCTTTTCACCCTGAATTTGAATTTCAGTGAGGTTTTTAGGAAAATCACCTCTGTCCTTATATTTTTGCACACTACTGTTAGTGTGCAAAAGTGTTAGGACATAAGTGATTTTAAACTTTATTTTGATGCCTCATAAAAGATAAAATAGTTCTTGTCCTAATACTTTTGCACAGTACTGTGTGTATATATGTGTATATATATATATGTGTATATATGTATGTATATATATATATGTATTATAAGATGATATATAATTTTTTTTATATATTGAACAATTTTAAGGAAAAAGAAATGAAAAAGTGGAAGTTTTTCATGTGACATGTTTCGACCTTTGGGATTTCATCAGAGTAAGTTTGTTTATATTGATTCAACTACACCTGCACCCAAATGAAGGAGATGTTGAGAATTCTAAATTTCAAATAATTTCCTTTCTTTTAACCTTTTCCACACTGCATTGTTAATATTACGCCCCTTTCCACTGCATTCTTTTTCAAGGCTTCTCAATTGCAGTATCATTATTAATTTCACTCAAAGATTGTTTTCTGTTGCCCTAGAAGAATATGACAACACAACTATAAAAGTCAAACACACTATTGTTCAGGTATCAGAGTTACCTTCAATGGCAGGATAATTTTTTTCCAGCAAATGAAGTCACATATAGAGTGATAAAAGTTGACGGAAATTTGAATGTGTAACCTGGCTGATTTCATTCCTTCTCATTTATCTATGTTAAAAAGTGCTATTCGAATTGAATAATATGGGCATCAAGTGGTTAGAATGTTTGTTTTCTGACCATGAAACCCGGGTTCAAATCTCACCATGGACAATTTATCAGAAAGATAACTTCTTGATGTTATTGGTCTGTGGCACCTTTGAAAAGTGTCTGAAAACCATACCACAGGTTGACCCAAGCCTTGTGAGTAAAATTGGGTAGACAACTCCCTTTGAGAAGCTGTCAATAGTTGTGCTAGCTCAAAATCACAAGTCATCGTGACCAAGGGTTTGAGTGTCCTGGCCTTGTTCAGATTGATGTTCATGCTGGATCATGCACACTTGCCCAGAAACTATAACTAAGGTCTGCTCAGGATAGTTGCAGTATAAACCACAGGTGGGCTCTATGGGTGTGGAACAAATACAAATGTACCTGAGCAAGCGTCTGTAATGGAATTAGCTAGCCACCCTAGCAGACAGTGGCCAGCCATACATACATACAGTTAAATCAGAAAACCCTTAAACTAAGTGCTGTAGAGTGGCTGACATCCTTGCAGCACTCTCAGTGATGGAATGACTCATGATCTATTTAAGTAAAGAATAGTAGCATTCGAGGTATAATATTCAAGTAATATTCAGCAATTATTGCGATCTAAAACCGTCGTCTCTGTGTTGTAAGTTCTGTCTTCTCTGTTATTGTAACTATTGTACTGTTCTGTCTATATTCGTTTAGCACCGGATATTGTATTGAATAATGCCGCAGCACACTTTCTCTGGGCATCATATCCACCTCGGCAATACAGCATTAAGACTAAAACTTTTAGAAAGTGCTTTAATTTAGAGATCATCCGCAGCAAATTTGCAACTAAGTTTTTATAACGTTTCACTTTTCCTTGGCAGACCTATTATCTCAGTGAACGATATTTAATAACAAAAATTGATGGAAAAAAAATAATGAAAGAGAATCAAAACAAAATCAGCTAGATTATATACTCAAGAGGCATGAAAAAAAAACTTTAAATTTAGAATTTTCAGCATCTCTCTTGCAGGTGTAGTTGAATCAATATAAACAAACGTACTCTGATGAAGTCCCAAAGGTCGAAACGCATGACATGAAACTTTTTCCATTTTGTCATGCTCCTTTCCCCTCTCACATATACATATGGTGTTTGTAAAATCCAGTATTAATAAAGGAAAATATATCTTCATACAACTCAACATATCCTTTGAAGCAACTGTTGTTTTGTTTTTTGGGGGAGTTTTTTTTTTTTAATATTATTTATTTTTATTTTTATCTTTTTAAATACAAAGTGTTCTGTAAAATAAAACAACTTTAGTTTTGTAGTTAAATCTGCCACTTTTCTTTATTAACTGGAATATTTTTTTATTTTTATTTTTATTTTATTTATTTTCTTTTTTTCTTTCTTTTTTTTCTCCCGGTGACAAATTCATATTATTTTATGTTACAAATGTCCTTTCTTCACATTGAATGAAAGGAAACCTTTTTTTTCTTTTTTCTATCTTTTATTTGTAAACTTGCTTGTTAAATATGGCCGACTTGATGCTTACAAGAACCCCTGCATAGATCTGCTCAGAACGTTTATTTTATTTATTTATATTACACACTTGAAAAGCATTGCAAATAAAACTTTCACTTACAAACTTTGTTTTCACACTAAAAGTATCACTGTGAATAAACTCGTTGTTTACGCCCAATGATAAAAATTTATCAGAAAATGCCAAGCACAAGCTAATTCGTCGTTGGCATGAGATAACTCATAGTTAGTGTCATAGAAGTAAATAAAATTAGTTGAATTGTTAATCTTGGTTAAAAACTTCTAGAACTGAAAGTTGTAATATTTTACATACTTTACTTCTGAAATAATAAGATCTTATCCGCCATATTTATTTGCACACTTAGTTTGGCAAAATACGGCACAAATCAGCAGCATACCCCTTTTTTTTTTTTTTTAATTCATTGAATCTCATGCTCATTTAAGGTCCCAAAATCTCAGAACACAATAATTTGCTTAAATGCAACTTTTGGCCGTCTCTGTATAACATCAAGTCACCTCCCCTTTATAAGATTTATATTCAATTTATTTGATAGTTATTGTCAATGTCCTGCATCTATGGCTGATGGTTAAGAGTGCAGACAGGTTAAGGATATTTACTTGGCACAGGTTGAGACCATCATCTCTCAGTTGTTTCTCTGTCCAAGGACAAATGGGCAGCTAAGAAAAATAAAATATTTAGGGGTGCCCATTTCTGAGGGACAAATGTCTGAAGCTGCACCACCTCATTGTGCTAGAGGAGTGGGTTGGTGGTCACCACCAAAGCCAACGCAACTAACATTTGCAATTTTTGTCCCTATCTCGAATGTAGGCACTTGGGTCCTCACATCAGAAACCAACCTCGTGCAAGAGTAAATAAACTTATCTGATTAGTCTTCTTAAGGAACTCAGGGAAACAAAATCTGTAATTGACAGTTAATATGCCTGTAGTTATCTCTCTTAGAAATGTTTACTTTTTAAAATTACTTAGAAACAGTTGGCCCAATCTGGTTTCCAAGTTGCAGTATTTAAATGTTATTGATGTATTGTTTTGCTATGTTACACAAATAAATTAATATGACATAAATTCTGTTTGCTTTTAGAATAGATTTTCTTATCAACAGCTGAGTTAGTGTAAAACATTTCATTATACATTTTCTACTTGTATATAACACACTACACAAAGCTGTGATAGTCGCATATTTTTTTTTTTTTTTTTTTTTTTTTAATCATATCACCCCAAGCAAGGCGGTAACGCCACTGATGCGCAGGGGGCTACGTAAGGGTAAAAAGATTGGAAAAGAGAAAACCGGAAACCACATCCTAAACAGGGAACAAGGGATGAGCCTCTTCACCTGTTCAATAGACGTGGGTGGAGTGTGAACCGGGCGATAGTTTAGTCTATCTACTCCAATTGAAAAAAAAAGAAGAAAAGAGTAAAAGAATGGAAAAGAGTACACCTTTGAGAAAGATATGAATCTATTTCTCTTTCTACCTCCTTGCAGTTACGGATTAAATAGAAGGGTAGACCTGGCTCTCTAACCTTGGATGGCAACCAGTCTAAGGAAAACTATTTCAAACCATGTGGAGAAGAGAACAAGAAAACCTATTTTTCCCAAAATGCCACATGCACAAAGGAATACCTTTTTGGAAAGGTATAAATTTATTCATCTCCTACAAATGCTAGTTGTCAGGGTTCAATCCCCGATAAAAGCCAGGTTTATTTTTTCAGCTTTTTTTTTTTTTTTTCAACTTTAGGAAAAAAAAGGCCTTGCTCAGACATAAGTACATAAACCTGGCACAATATGATTTTTAATTGCCACTATTCCCTTCATTTAGCCCTGGGGGTGAAATACTTGCACATATCTACATTCTACTGTTTCTTATTACTATAAATATTTTTGTGGGTAAACATCTTTGAGTAGACATCTCTATTTCTCATTTTATTTATTTTTTTAACTGAAACTCCCAATTATGAGCCCTATAGCCTTGGTGGGCAACTAGTCTAGGAGAAGGAAAACACTGAATTCAAAACTACATGCTATCTTGTAGGTCCAGCCTCATTAGCTTCTGAGAGGAGGGACAGGGTAACCTCAACATCCTGGTGCAGAAAGAACTGGCAAACCACTGCTTTGAATGTCATCATGAATGACAATTGTGAGATGGAGGGAAGTGGTGATCCAAGCAGTGCAAACTGAATAAATGGTGAAATTACTGTCTATCATCCTAAAGTTTTAATAAAGAAAATGTTTCAGTCGAGTAATGGATAGTGGCTCAGATTGAGAAATCAGAGCCAAAGGCAAATTTCAGTTGGATTCATTAGATCCACTTACATGCTAATTCCCTTCGAAAAGGTATGAATCCATCTCTTCTTCTCAATCTATGGGTGAAATAGATGGGTTCTATAACTTTGGGTGGCAACCCATCTAAGAGAAGGAAAATTGAATTCAAACCAACCTGGAGAGGGTTGGGCTTCGTCAGGCTTGTGTGCCCAAAGAAACCTGATATACTAGGCATGGACAAATGGTAGACTTATAGATATGTAAGATAGATTCTGGCGAGAATTGTCTTGACATCAACGAATAACACAATGAACCAACTTAGCAGTTGACCTAGCAAGGAATTCAGTATAGTCTTTATACTTCATATCAGCTGAGAACATTAACCTCAGAAGGTACAGTGAGTCACTTTCGTGGAGGTTAGCATCAGCCATCTTGATGAAAGGTAGAGAGGGGTCTCTCAGATGATTGATGGAGAGAAATTCAGTTTTGAAATTAGTTCTGAAAGCATTGTTACAGATATAATCTAAGCGGTAGTTTGGCAAAATAGTATCTGACACGACCCCTATTTATAAAATATCTGCTCTAGAAAATGAAACACTTCTGCTGTGGCTGCAGTACATGTGGTGCCCCTATGGCGCTAATGAGTCATGGCACATCTGAATCTGGACAGATGTCTATCACAGTCAATCAAAAATCTGTGTAGCGTGTTATATACAAGTAGGGGATGTATAATGAAATGTTTTACATTTACCTTTTCATTGGTCAGGAAATATATATGAAAAAGACAAAAGGCAAACTTACCTTAGCCAACACATTTTGTCATCTGAGGGACTTTATTTGAGGAATTTTATTTTGATAATGTACTTCAGATGACGAAACGGAATTGCTAAGATATTGCCTTTTTACAGATATACTTTACCTGAAAATTTTTACACATGTATAAATTTCTGTTTCCAATAATGGGTTAAATAACAAAACAGATTGGGTTCTATAGCCTTGGTTGGCAACCAGTCTACTGCAGAATGTAACGGCAACCTACTTTCTCTTTCGAGACATGATCACCCAAGTGTGTATCACATATAGCACTTATGTGATGATATATGTATGTATATAGAACTGCATAATAGTGTGCTTAAAATGTAAGAAAATACAGAGTATTGATGTAAACTTTGATGTAAACTTTTTCGCTACTTCCAGTTTCATGTAACTTTTGCAATGCACAGGCAGCAAGAAGGAACTATATATATGTGTGTGTGTGTGTGTGTATCAGATTAAATAAATTACAAACATTGTGTCTGCTTATTTTTAATAAAATCTGTTCATACAAATAATCTTTCGCGTATTATAATTGAAACTACGGTAACAAGATGTCTTACATTACACTTGTCTGACTATTTGTCCATTTCTAGACATCTACAACAACATTCCTGTCTACACTCACAATATAAAAAAATAATGATCGATAACACAACTATCCTATACCAAGAAAACAACAAAAGCAAACTACAGATTCTCAAAGCAATATTCATTAAAAAACTTGAGCTGTCAATTAATAGAATCAGCTATGAATACTGTAGTAGTATTGTAAAAAGAACAGTTTTTTCATGCTTTAACACCTGCACGACTATGACATTAAAATATATACAAAAATTCCATTTTGTATAAGTTTCATGTTCTAATGAACACTAAGCAATTTGTCAATATTTGAAGCAGAAAAAAAAATTTACAGTAATTTTTAGCCACAGTTTTGCAGTAAATTTTTGTTACCATAACTCACACACCTGAAGATGATCTCAGAAGGAGATTGAAAGTACTTGGGAACATTGAATGATAATAACATGTCAACATTACAGCTCATTTCTGACATCTTTCAATTATAATACGCGAAAGATTTTCTGCGAGTATGAACGGATTTTATTAAAAATAAGCAGACACAATGTTTGCAATTTATTTAATCTGACATGTCTAAAAGAAAATTTGCTTCCTAAACACACACACACACGCACACACACACACACATATATATATATATATATATATATATATATATATATATATATGTCAGATTAAATAAATCACAAACAATATGCTTGCTTATTTTTAATAAAATCCGTTCATACTCACAGATAATCTTTTGCATATTACAATCAAAATAAGCAAACATATTGTTTTCAATTTATTTAATATGACATGTTTAAAAGAAAATTTGCTGCCTAAATACACAAATTTAAAATATATATATATATATATATATATACACACAGAGGATGGCAATAAAGTGACTATTCAGTTACAATGACAAGACTAATTAATCAACAGTCCAGAAATTTATTATTAAAATGGTTTTGGTTAATAACACTAAAATCCAGTAGTAAACAATACTAAAATAATTACCGATACTGTTCAAACTGTAAGCCACCTGCTTCAGTGCATTCCCTATCATGTGAGAGAACACTTCAACAAATGGTTCTGACAGCTAAAGTCTGCATATTCAACTAAAATATATTGCTTGAGGTCTTCAATGTTTCTCAGTTTCTTTGTAAAAATGGAATCTTTGATAATTCTCCATATACGTAACTGCATAGTGACTTTATTGCCATCCTATATATATATATATATATATATATATATATATATATAGAGGTAGAATCGCCGACTGACGTCAATTTGGTCAGGTTTCAATACTGGGTAAAAGCAATCGAATGTCTAACCATACTGATGAGATGTGATACAGTGAAACAGATCTGTCTGCAGATGATTATATATATACAAATATACACACACAGAGTAAAAATATATATAATGTTTATAGTAATAAGATATATATATATATATATGATTATGTTTATAGTAATAAGATTATATATATATGATAATGTTTATAATACGATTATATATTTATATAAAGTTATATATGATAATGTTTGTTGTAATAAGATATATATATATAATTTTATATATGATAATGTTTATAGCAATAAGATTATATCTTTATATAAAATTATATATGATGTTTGTAGTAATAATAATAATAATATATATATATATATATATATATATATATATATATATTATGATAATGTTTATAGCAATAAGATTATATATTTTCTGCTTTAAAATGATTATGAACACTAAATTGCGTTCAGAAGTAAGACTGGTTGTTACCATTGATTTTGTAAAATTGGTGCTGCCAGGCGTAAGAAATTCAGGATAGATTCATTCCTGCTGTAAAAATGTTTAAATATTTTTGTTTAATTGAGCTTATGTTCAGAAAAAAATAATTAAATAAAAAAAAAATCCTATACTCAGGAAGGGATTAAGTACTTTGAATAATCCATTGAGGGGATATATATAAATATATATATATATATATATATATATATATATATATATATATATAGGAAAAACTGCTAAAAAGTTGTAAGTTTAAAAATGTATTTTTTTTAAAAGTATTTGTTTATATATATATATATATATATATATATATATATATATATATATATATTAATCCTCTCAATGGATTATTCAAAGTACTTAATCCCTTATATATATATATATATATATATATATATATATATATATACTTTGAATATTCTATTGAGGGGATTAATCAGACAGTTTCCTCCTTAACTTGTCTTTGTCTAATAAAGTTCTATGCAGACCTATGCAGTTTCTTTTTTTAGATTGCTTTTAAGGGATTTTTTTCTCCTTAAATTTAGGAGTTTATTCTTTTTTTTTTTTTTGCTTCTTTTCAATGTTTTTAAAATTGTTTCAAATCTTTGTCTTTGTGAATTTTTTGGCAACAAAAAAAAAAGAAATTTAAAACCATGAAAAATGTTGAACAACTGAGTAAAAAATTAAAAAGAAAAAATTTAATTAATTTTTCAGTTTTTCTATCACATGTTTTTGTTTTTGTTTTTCGTTTTTTTTTTTTGTTTTTTTTTGTCCAGTTATTTTATTTTATTTTATTTTATTTTTATTCTTTTTTTGCCAACACATCATTTATTAATGTGAACTTTGTACAATTACCTCAATTTTGTGTTGTGGATTTTACAATGAAAAAAAAAATAAAAACCATGATTTTTCTTCAGTTTATATACCATACTTTTTCATTAAGCAAAATAAAAAAAATAACCTCATGAATTTGGTCCAAATCTTATTTTTTACTGTTTCTTTTCTTTTCTTTTTGCTAATTCTTCTTTGGATTTTTTCAAGGAGCTCAAGGTAAATAACAGAGATACCAGATCATATTTGGCAACAATATACTAGTCATGGACAAATGGTAGACTTATAGATATATAAGATGGATTCTGGCAAGAATTGTCTTGACACAATGAATAACACAATGAACCAACTTAGCAGTTGACCTAGCAAGGAATTCAATAGTCTTTATACTTCATGTCAGCTGAGAACATTAACCTCAGAAGGTACAGTGAGTCACTTTCGTGGAGGTTAGCATCAGTCATGCTGATGAAAGGTAGAGAGGGGTCTCTCAGATGATTGATGGAGAGAAGTTCAGTTTTGAAATGAGTTTTGAAAGCATTGTTACAGATATAATCTAAGCGGTAGTTTGTCAAAATAATATCTGACACGACCCTATTTATAAAATATCTGCTCTAAAAAATAAAAATGCCATAAAAGCAAGACTATTAGAAATTTATTTAGAAAATGTTTTAATTGCTGTATTGTTATTGTGCTTAAATTAAAAAATCTAGGTAAAGAGCTCATCCCAAAAAATTACCATAAAACTATTTATAGAAAAGGCACAGGGAGGCAACTTTATGGTGGTGGGAAAATAACTGAAGCCAAGCCTCCAGATCAGGATTAATAATGTTGCTAATTTTTATTTGAATTTTATGAAGGAGTTCCAGGTAAAAAACAGGAGCACCGGGCCATATAAAGCAGCAATATTCTAAGCATGGATGAATGGTAAATTATTTGGATTTTATGAAGGAGTTCTAGGTAAAAAAAACAGGAGCACCGGGCCATATGAAACAGTAATATTCTAAGCCTGGATGAATGGTAAACTTATAGTTATGTAAGATAGTGTTGTAGAGTGGTTGACACCTCTGCAGCACTCTCAATGATGAACTGTCCCATGGTCTGAAATGATAATATACAGTAAGAGAAAGAGTTTATTTCTCATAAGAGAGCACCATAACAGTTTCACAAAGTACTCAGGTATGTGGAGAACGGAAAATTGGTACGAATATTTAAGATAGGCAGGTTCGTAGGGTAATTTTTTTTTTATTGTTTTATTTATATTTCTTTTCATCTTATTTGCAGATTAAAGTTGGCTGAAAATCAGGGCTGTAGAGTCAGATTTGTTAGGTCGGAGTCAGAAGCAATAAAGGGAAAAAAAATTATAATTATACCGACTCCGGTGATCTCTTTATTGTTTACCGACTTATACCGACTCTAACTCCAGTTGAATTTACTCTTTAGATGTCCTTAGTTTAGAGGGTTTGTTTTGTTTTTTCATGCACAAAGATCGGATAATTTTTTTTTAAACACTGGGGTGGCCTAATAATTATGGCCGGTAGTCTATGTAGAGAGAGAGAGAGAGAAATTTAAATACTGTCGAATATTTTGTCGAATACGTCACAGTCCTAAGAAAAAGAATGATAAAAGAAAAAAAGATCGCTAATAAAGTTTTTTTTTTTTTTTTTTTTTTTATCATTTCACTCCACGCAAGGCTAGACCACCACTAGTATGCAGGAGGTTGCAGTGAGTGAAAAGACTGGCTACATCGGATTTTGAAGAAAAAATAAAAGATGAACGGGTTGCCCTTTCTTTCTGGTATTTTCTTACCTGGTATTTTCAAGTGATTATCCGTCTAGATACTAACCAGGCACAACCTTGCTTAACCTTGGTGACTATACGAGAACTGGGGGTTTTATTGTGAAATAGCCATGAGCCAATAATTTTTTCACAAGAGTAGATTGACTAGTCTCAGAAAGAAAATTTACGTTCTCATGATTAGTGCCATAATATGATAAGTGCCATAAGTGATACACGCTTGGGCAATCATGTCTCTTTTGATCTATGACTGACTAGGCAGAAGATTTTCCCGCAGTAGGTAGCCATTTCTTTCTGCAGTAGACTGGTTGCCAACCAAGGCTATAGAACTCAATCTGTCCTGTTCAATCCTTTTATTCATATGAGTCAATTAATTGCCATACGTGATACACGCTTGGGCAATCATGTCTCTTTCGATACATAGCTGACTAGGCAGAAGGTTTTCCCACAGTAGGTTGCCATTACTTTCTGCGGTAGATCGGTTGCCAACCAAGTCTATATAAATCCAATCTGTCCTACTATCTAACCCGTAGCTGGAGGGATAAGAGATGGATTAGTGCCTTCCCCAAGGATCAGTTAGTTAAGTGCCATACGTGAAACACGCTTGGGCGATCATGTCTCGAAAGAGACATGACTGACTGGGCAGAAGATTATCCCGCTGTAGGTTGCCATTGCTTTCTGCGGTAGACTGGTTGCCAGCCAAGGCTATAGAACCCAATCTGTCTTGTTATTTGACCCATAACTGGAAGGAAGAGATGGATTAATACCTTTCCCAAGGGTATTTGCGCGTAAGTGAATTCAACTGGAATTCGAACTCGGCTCCCCGATTTGTCGTTCCGAGCTGATATCCACTGCACCACAACGCACATGGGAATGTAGCTCAGTGTTAGAGCGTTCGCTTTGTATGCGAAAGGCCCCGGGTTATTTCCCCGACATCTCCCCAAGGATATGTGTGCGTAAGTGAATAAAACGAATCCGAGTGGATTCGAACACGGCCCTCCGATTTCTCATTCCGAGCCGATAAACATTACACCACAGCGCACATCCAAAAATAACAGGTTTAAAACCCAAAACGTTGCTGGAAAGTACAATAAAAATATCCTCTTGTAAGTGGGTAAGAGAAGGATGAATGTAACCATAAAGTGAGGGATCAGTTTCTATATTGATTGTAATGTATAATTGATCCCCCACTATATATATGGACAGGATGCACCACACACTGGACAGCCGTCTTCTGCAACACTGTATGCTCTAAGTTTGTAGATATGCAATATATTACCTTGGCCCGGCAAAAATATGACTGACATCAAAGGCAGAAAATAAGCGACAACAAAGGCTTGAAAGTCGATAGCCGACAAAGATATGATTGACATCAATTAATCGACAAACCGAAGAAGCAAAAAAAAAAGAAAAAGTGACCTGAGAGAGAAGAGAACGACAGTTTAAGAAAAAGCGTGTGGAACAGTGGTCTGAACAAACGAAGTAAATATATCTATAGACACAACCTGTCTCAAAAATCTGATCAATTAAAGAATAAATTAACACTGACAGGACAAAGAAAAAGAATTTATTAAAGCAGACCAACCCAGAGAGGAAAAAAAGATGGAGTCACATCAATTCCATTCTAAGATTTTAATTCACAGATAATTTTATTGTTGTTACTCCGCGTCGTTTTGGGTCTTTAACCTTCCATTACTATTGCATGTGCATTGTTTTCAGTGAGAATAAGAGAGAGAGAGAGGGAGGGAGGGAGAGGGGGAGAGGGAGAAAGAGAGGGAGGGAGAGAGAACGAGGAGAGAGAAAAAGAAAAAGAGAGGTTAAGGTCTCCTGCTAAATACCTCATAAATAAATAACGGACTTTACCGTTTTGATCGCGTGGAAAGAAGAGAAAAGACACTATATGGTTTTAGTGAGAACGAGAGAGAGAGAGAGATAGAGAGATAGAGAGATAGATAGATAGATAGATAGATAGATAGATAGATAGATAGATAGATATGAACAGACTGAGATAGATAGATAGATAGATAGATAGATAGATAGATAGATAGATAGATAGATATGAACAGACTGAGATAGATAGATAGATAGATAGATAGATAGATAGATAGATATGAACAGACTGAGATAGATAGATAGATAGATAGATAGATAGATAGATAGATAGATAGATAGATATGAACAGACTATAGATAGATAGATAGATAGATAGATAGATAGATAGATAATGAACAGACTGAGATAGATAGATAGATAGATAGATAGATAGATAGATAGATAGATAGATAGATATGAACAGACTGAGATAGATAGATAGATATGAACAGACTGAGATAGATAGATAGAGAGAGAGAGAGAGAGAAAGAAAGAAAGAAAGAAAGAAATTCTTTAACGTCTACAAATGCCTAAAAAATAATGGGACTATTCCATCTTGATCGCTTGGAAGGAGGGAGAAGACACTACTTAGTTTCACTCTGTGTGTGTGTGTGTGCGTGCGTGTGTGTGTGTGTGTGTGTGTGTGTGTGTGTGTGTGTGTGTGTGTGTATGTGTGTGAAAGAGAAATAAAATTTTACATTTGCGCCAGAGCCTCATAAATAATGAACTGTCCGATTTTGCTCACGTAGAAAGGAGAGAAGACACTACTTGGTTTCAGTGTGGGTGTGGTGTGTGTGTGAAAGAGAGAAAGAAAGAAAGAATGTTTAATGTCTTCTGCCAATTCCCTTATAATCAAGGAACTATTCCGTGTAGATCGCATAGATAAAGGGGGGAAAGCACTATGGGTAGAGGGAAATATGGAAGAGTTTAACGTCTGTTTCATTGAAATGGAAAATGTTGACAATTTCAAATCTTTTCATTTCTACCCACTTCTTAAAATGACGATCAGCATTCATTTATATTGTTATTGCAATATATTGTTAAAGCTGTTAAGCATATATTTAAACGATGCGACTGAGGAAATTCTGGGGATATTTTATTGTTGTAGAACTCGCCATGAGCGTACTCAATCATTAACTTCAGAATATTAAAAAAAAAATTTTTTTTAAATGGAAAATCCTGAAAATTTCACGGGTTAGGAGTAAGACTAGATATGAAATGCGAATAGCATTAAAAAGAAAAAAAAATTAATAAAGAAAAACGATCCTGTCGAAAAATAATTGAATTCTTTTCAATTGTTAGTAAAAAAAAACAAAAAAAAAACGGGTACCCTTACGCTGACAGCAATTGTGTTAATTTGGGACACAAAACTAGGAGAAGCCGAAGTTTGTAAAAGCCGAGATGTAGAAAAAGAAATTGCATAAGAAGTGGTATGTCGATGTAAGTTACGTTATAAGACAAAGAGGCTCTCACTACTTAAATTTCTACACTCGGAAATAGATCCTTGCCATTTCGGGTCACATTAAAGGCGCGAAAAGTTGAATTCTATTGTGTACTTTAAGAGTCGTTTTTTCTCCTTTCTTTGTTTTCTATTCTTTCTTTTCTTCATTTTTTTTTCTATTTATCCTATTTATCACTTAAGAAGTTACAGTAAATTTATCAAATAAATACTAAAAAAACAAAAAAATTAACAATGTTGTTAAGTTGAACTTATCTTCCCCCATTATCCGCGGTTTCATTGTGTCTTTCCAGTTTTCCACGCTTAACCTAGGTTGGGTGTTTTCGATTTAGCTGTATATCAACCCTCAGGGATTATTTAGTGCAGAAATCTATTTTATACGCAATTTTGTTTGTAAGACAATAATGATTTTAGCGATACAAGTCTTACTAATTAACACATGGGGGGGGGGGTCTTTCCGCGATTTCAGTTATTCACGCCTGACCTCAGCTGGTTGGGTATTTTCAGTTTAGCGTAAGTATCTCCACTCATTTTCCATAATTAACTTTTAAACTGAATTTTTAAAAATACAAAAAATGTTTTCTTGAAACACATTTTAGTTTTACTTAAAAGCTAAACGATTAATTCTGGCGCATTTCAAACAAAAATTATATTGATTGAAATCTAAAGTTTTGAGATTTTTTTTTTAATCTTTAAATTTTTCGGCCATTTTTTTACATTTGTAAACAAAAGTTAATTTTCGGTTTTGAAAATATTTAAAAAATAAAATATACATATGTTCTGTAACATTATTTTTGGAAAATTTGCAAATTTAATGTTAAATTAATCTGATTTACACACGTGATACTTATTTAGAGCATGAAATTTAGTATAAAACTATTTCTTAAATACAAAATTGAACTTTCTGACCTTTTCACAGTATGAAATGTTATGACAACTTGACAGACGAGAGGTAATATAAGTGTATGGCGATCACAAGTGACATAGTTGTACAATTTTTTTCCTGTAAGGAGAAGAAACCGTGAAACACATGATTTTTTTAATGTTCACATAAAAATTACCATAAAAACTTCAAATATACAAAAAAAAAAAATTAAAAATCACGACGATTTGTCTTAAACTTTTCGATTTCGAATAGTAAATATAATCTTCACTTAATAAGTTAATAAACTAACAAAAACAAATCTTCGAAGTATTTCTTAAATATTTTTGAAATTTTATAAATTATTATAATTAAAAAATAATTAAAAAATTCTTTGAAAATTTCATTGTTAATCAAAGAATATTTTTCGTCAGACTATAATGTCTTTAATATATATTATTTTTAAAAGCAATTAAAAGCTTCTCAGATTAAATAATGTCATAGTTTTATTGCATTTTTTTATTTTACTATTGGGAGAAGATTTTTGAAAATAAAGCCAAAATGTTTAAAAAAAATAATAGATGATTTATATCCTTATATGAGTCTTGCGTTTAATAAATTAAACCAGTTTTCTCAACAAAATTTAATTTCATAAAATGTCATGAATTTGCATTTAACAGATGTAAAAAAAATATTAATTTTTTTTAAAAATAGTAATTTAAAAAATAATTTAATTTATTTGTAAATAAGTCTTGAAAGTTTTATTAAAATCCGACAGTTATTTGATTTTTGCAAGAATTTCTAAATTACTATGTTTGTCAACGGAAAAAAATACTCAGTTATATAATAATACGTTTTCCATTGTAATGTAAACTCTCGCAAAGATTTGACTCCCCGCTAAGACAGACGCGAGGTCATATAAGTGTATGGCGATCACAAGTGACATAGTTGTACAAGATTTTGCCAAGATTTCGAATGTGTTAGAAAGGAATAAACATTTTTTTAAATAATTAAAAAATATTTTGATCTTTCAGGTCCCTGGGTGAAATTGCATAAGAAGTGGTATGTCGATGTAAGTTACGTTATAAGACAAAGAGGCTCTCACTACTTAAATTTCTACACTCGGAAATAGATCCTTGCCATTTCGGGTCCCTGGGTGAAGGTCACATTAAAGGCGCGAAAAGTTGAATTCTATTGTGTACTTTAAGAGTCGTTTTTTCTCCTTTCTTTGTTTTCTATTCTTTCTTTTCTTCATTTTTTTTTCTATTTATCCTATTTTCCACTTAAGAAGTTACAGTAAATTTATAAAATAAATATTAAAAAAACAAAAAAATTAACAATGTTGTTAAGTCGAACTTATCTTCCTCCATTATCCGCGGTTTCATTGTGTCTTTCCAGTTTTCCACGCTTAACCTAGGTTGGGTGTTTTCGATTTAGCTGTATATCAACCCTCAGGGATTATTTAGTGCAGAAATCTATTTTATACGCAATTTTGTTTGTAAGACAATAATGATTTTAGCGATACAAGTCTTACTAATTAACCCATAGATGGCAGAGAAGAGGTCGATTCATACCTTCTCAAGGGTTATATGTACGTAAGTTAATTTAACGAACCCGACTGGAACTGGAACTCGGCTCTCCGATTAACAATTCCCTGCCATTATTTACTATACCAGCCGCACATCCAAGCTTACAAAACTTGGTATATATTCCCAAACGGTCACCTATCTAAATATTGACCAGGCTTGACGTTGCTTCACTTCGGTGATCGTATGTATACCGATTGTTTCAACGTGATAAGGCCGTACGCCAGATATTTGAATATAATGTGGACATTTGAATAAATAATGGAAAACAGAAAGATCTATGTAACCACTGGCTGTTCTGAGGTAAATGGTAAAATGCAGCCTTCGGGAAAAGATGGCATTTCGTGGCTTAATAACGAAAGAGACATTCAAATATTGATGTTAAGTTCCGTGTGCGGACAATTTATATATATATATATATATATATATATATATATATATATATATATAATCATATCGCTCCAAGCAAGGCATTTTACTGCCACTGTTTTGCAGGGGTTTACATAGGAGGAAAGTTATGGAAAGAGTGACAGTTTATAGGAGGTGTCAAGAAGTGGTTAAGAGAAGGATGAATGTGGCCATAAAGTGAGGGATCAGTTCATATATTGATTGGAATGTAGAATTGATCCCCCACTATATATCCACATTATAATAGTATAGAAATTTGTTTTTTTGATAATCATATCGCCCCAAGCAAGGCATTTTACTGCCACTGTTTTGCAGGAGGAAAGTTATGAGAAAGAGTGACAGGTTACAGGGGGTGTCGGGAAGTGGGTAAGAGAAGGATGAGAATACTGAGTGGAGTGGACGAAGTAAGGAACATAAGAGAGAGGATGCAGGTTTGTGAGATAAGAGATGACTATTGACTTTACATTTAAATTCTTGGAGATTCTATCTATCTATCTATCTATCTATCTTCATATCACCCCAAACAAAGCATTTTGCTATCACTGTTTTGCAGGGGGTTACATAGGAGGAAAGTTATGAGAAAGAGTGACAGGTTAAAGAAGGTGTCAGGAAGTGGGTCAGAGAAGGATGAGAATACTGATGAGAGTGGAGTGGACGGAGAAGGGAGCATGAGAGAGAAAGAGAGAGGATGCAGGTTAGTGAGATAGGAGAAGACTATTGACTTTACATTTAAATTCTTGGAGATTGTAGCTGTCGGGCTATCTATCTATCTATCTATCTATCTATCTATCTATCTATCTATCTATCTATCTATCTATCTATCTATCTAATTCTGTTCTTATCTATCTATCTATCTATCTATCTATCTATCTATCTATCTAATTCTTATCTATTCTCTATATCTATCTATCTATCTATCTATCTATCTATCTATCTATTCTACTCTATTCATTATCTATCTATCTATCTATCTATCTATCTATCTATCTATCTAATTCTGTTTTATTATCTATCTATCTATCTATCTATCTATCTATCTATCTATCTATCTATCTATCTATCTATCTATCTATCTAATTCTGTTTATTATCTATCTATCTATCTATCTATCTATCTATCTATCTATCTATCTATCTATCTATCTATCTATCTAATTCTGTTTATTATCTATCTATCTATCTATCTATCTATCTATCTATCTATCTATCATTCTGTTTATTATCTATCTATCTATCTATCTATCTATCTATCTATCTATCTATCTATCTATCTATCTAATTCTGTTTATTATCTATCTATCTATCTATCTATCTATCTATCTATCTATCTAATTCTGTTTATTATCTATCTATCTATCTATCTATCTATCTATCTATCTAATTCTGTTTATTATCTATCTATCTATCTATCTATCTATCTATCTATCTATCTATCTAATTCTGTTTATTATCTATCTATCTATCTATCTATCTAATTCTGTTTATTATCTATCTATCTATCTATCTATCTATCTATCTATCTATCTATCTATCTAATTCTGTTTATTATCTATCTATCTATCTATCTATCTATCTATCTATCTATCTATCTATCTATCTATCTATCTAATTCTGTTTATTATCTATCTATCTATCTATCTATCTATCTATCTAATTCTGTTTATTATCTATCTATCTATCTATCTATCTATCTATCTATCTATCTATCTATCTATCTAATTCTGTTTATTATCTATCTATCTATCTATCTATCTATCTATCTATCTATCTATCTATCTATCTAATTCTGTTTATTATCTATCTATCTATCTATCTATCTATCTATCTATCTATCTATCTATCTATCTATCTATCTAATTCTGTTTATTATCTATCTATCTATCTATCTATCTATCTATCTATCTATCTATCTATCTATCTATCTATCTATCTAATTCTGTTTATTATCTATCTATCTATCTATCTATCTATCTATCTATCTATCTATCTATCTAATTCTGTTTATTATCTATCTATCTATCTATCTATCTATCTATCTATCTATCTATCTATCTATCTATCTAATTCTGTTTATTATCTATCTATCTATCTATCTATCTATCTATCTATCTATCTAATTCTGTTTATTATCTATCTATCTATCTATCTATCTATCTATCTATCTATCTATCTATCTATCTATCTAATTCTGTTTATTATCTATCTATCTATCTATCTATCTATCTATCTATCTATCTATCTAATTCTGTTTATTATCTATCTATCTATCTATCTATCTATCTATCTATCTATCTATCTATCTAATTCTGTTTATTATCTATCTATCTATCTATCTATCTATCTATCTATCTATCTATCTATCTATCTATCTATCTAATTCTGTTTATTATCTATCTATCTATCTATCTATCTATCTATCTATCTATCTATCTATCTATCTATCTAATTCTGTTTATTATCTATCTATCTATCTATCTATCTATCTATCTATCTATCTATCTATCTAATTCTGTTTATTATCTATCTATCTATCTATCTATCTATCTATCTATCTATCTATCTATCTATCTAATTCTGTTTATTATCTATCTATCTATCTATCTATCTATCTATCTATCTAATTCTGTTTATTATCTATCTATCTATCTATCTATCTATCTATCTATCTATCTATCTCTATCTATCTATCTAATTCTGTTTATTATCTATCTATCTATCTATCTATCTATCTATCTATCTATCTATCTATCTAATTCTGTTTATTATCTATCTATCTATCTATCTATCTATCTATCTATCTATCTATCTATCTATCTAATTCTGTTTATTATCTATCTATCTATCTATCTATCTATCTATCTATCTATCTATCTATCTAATTCTGTTTATTATCTATCTATCTATCTATCTATCTATCTATCTAATTCTGTTTATTATCTATCTATCTATCTATCTATCTATCTATCTATCTATCTATCTAATTCTGTTTATTATCTATCTATCTATCTATCTATCTATCTATCTATCTATCTATCTATCTATCTAATTCTGTTTATTATCTATCTATCTATCTATCTATCTATCTATCTATCTATC
>JBBBDQ010001314.1:1022500-1050000 GCA_037127315.1 Ascarosepion bandense
AAGACTTAAAGCGTCGACCAATTGTCCTCTTTGTGGATTGTCTGTCGGCGAACTGTCCGCACTAAGTACTTTGTGAAACTAATTTAAATTCTTCTGTTGCTACCAATGGATTCTCTGTTCCAGGATATCTTCCTCTTTGTAGAAAAGATTCTAAGATACACATTCATATCCTTGGTGTTGTTACGTGTTAAGTGTAACAAAAGAAAAACAAAATTTGATTAACCAAAACTCACAGATAAATCACAAACAAATATTTGATTTACCAAAACATTAAATAAAAATATTTACAAATATACAGTTTTTGCATTCAAAAAGAAAAACAGAGTTTAATAATGGCAGGCGAAGTGTTACGAAGGATAAGGAAGGTGTCAAAATATCTTTACCCAGTTAAGATAGCGAAGAAGTATAAGTGCTATACTTTTTGGAAATCCTCAAATGTGTATATAAAGAATAATTATTAGTTTGGTCAATGAAAGAGTAAAAAATATCTATTTACCCATATAGTTCTATAAGGTTCTCTTTCAGGTTTTAGTTGGTCGGCAACTTTTCTTAGAGATTCTTTTGGCTGGCTGCACAGATCCACGAATCGAGCCGGAGTTGATGATGTCAGCAAATCCTGTTAGTAATTGAATACTCTCTTACCAAAACCTATTTTTATAGGAGCTAACACCTAATTTGCATATTCTAGAATCCTTTAGAATGTTCTAGATTTTACTCTAATTTTCTCGGACATTCTAGCATCTTCCAAATGTTCTATTTCTAATTTCCTTATTTTTACGACTACATGAATTAAAACTTTTTGTCATAACAAGTAGGACTCAAATGAATCCCTTACTACAATGTTTTAGACATTATTTTAATATATAAATGCATCCTCGTAACAGTGTCTACATGCTAGAAAATCTCGCAATGGCAAGAGAATTTTCTCTTTTGCTTCCTGGTAATTCTTTCATCTTATATTTATAAATTTACTATTCATAAGGAGCTCCTGCTATTCATCTCAACAAAATCCAAAGAAGGATTTGCAATGTAATCGGCCCTGACTTGGCATCTCGACTTCAGTCATTTTCTCACCAGCATGATGTGGCTTCCCTCTGTCTTTTCTATAAACCTTTTTATGGCAATAGTTCTGATAAACTTTTCTCCTTAATGCCTCGAACTACTAGATTGGCAATTAGGTCTCATCGTTTAACTGCTGAATTAGCTAGATGCAACCGTAATTTATATTCTAATTATTTATCCACCTATATTCAAATACTCTTGAAAAAGGTATGAATCCATCTCTTCTTTCCCTCCCAGCTATGGGTTAATTAGTAATACTTTTATTACTAAATTATTATTAACTTCCCAAAAACCTTACAATTTAAAAATATTTTCTGGCTTTAAATAACCTTCAAAGGGTTTATAGGATAAGCCGTGAAGACGAATCAGTCGGTCAATGACAAGTTTGAGCAAATGCATGGAAGAACAAATACCAAAAAGAGAAAGAAGCGTTGAAAAGAAAGAAGTATTGCTGAGTGCAACAAGAAGCTGTGGAGACCCATTATTACCTATGACCTTGAGGAGCGTAACACATTGAAAAAAAAAGAAAGTAAACTAACTTGATAAATTTAATCAAATGGATGGAGAAAATAGTGCGTAAATGACAAAGAGGGATCGTAACGTTGAAAGTATTGCTGAGAGCAGCAAAGAACAAGAAGCTGTGGAGAGCCACAATTGCCCATGTTCTGTAAAGAAAAAACACATTGAAAAAAGGAGTAAAACTATCAATAAACGGATGGAGGAACTATAAAGAAAATTACAAGGAGGTGTCGTAAAGTACAACGAAGTACAGGAAGCCGTGGAGAGCCATAATCGCCCATGTTCTTTAGGGACATTACATATTGATGAAAGGAGTGAAACTACTTTACAAGTAAATGGATGGAGGAACCATTAGGAAAATTACAAAGCGGGGTCGTAAAGAACAACAAAGGACAGGAAGCCGTGGAGAGCCATAATCGCCCTTGTTCTGTTTCATGTATACAAGGAGAAAACAAGAATGACAAAGATGGGTCGTAAAGGTGAAAGGATTGCTGAGAGCAACAAAAGTCGGGAGGCTGTGGAGCACACGAATCTCCATATCCTGAATGGTGCAGAGACAGAGAGAGAGAGAGAGAGAGAGAGAAAGAAAGAGAGAGAGAACGTGTGTGTGTGTGTGTGTGTGTGTGTGTGTGTGTGTGTGTGTGTGTGTCTTTAATTGGAGTAGATAGACTAAACTATCAGCCGGTTCACACTCCACCCACGTCTATTGAACAGGTGAAGAGGCTCATCCCTTGTTCCCTGTTTAAGATGTGGTTTCCGGCTTTCACTTTTCCAATCTTTTCACTCTTACGTAGCCCCCTGCACATCAGTGGTGTTACCGTCTTGCTCGGGGTGATATGATGATATATATATATATATATATATATATATATATATATATATATATACATGGCCGTTTCTGACTAACGGCCACACCGGGCACTGGTCCAGGCCGATCCGTGCAATCATAGTGAAAATCCGGTCAAGGAAAAATGTCTTCGTCAGAAATCAAACTAAACAATTCAGAAAGAAAGAAAGAAAGAAAGAAAGAAAGAAAGAAAGAAAAACGAAGAAAACATCTGAATGAACGCAGTAAAAATCTTTTTGTTTATTTATTAAATTTGGGAGAAAAGACTGGTTATACTCAGAAAGTCCGAACCCGATTTCCTGCTTTCGTTCACGTTCTGTGCCGAATTTCCATTGGAATAGCCAAAAAAATCCGCAAAAATCATAGTTTCTGGAAACGGATGACACTGATGACGTCATCACATTGTTCACTAATAAATCCGGGCAATTTTCTCTGTGCCCGGCGTTTTTTTAGCATCAGCTACGGCCCTGTGTATATATATATATATATATAATGGTAATAATAACTACTTAGACTCTGTAAGAATGCACTCCGTAAATTTATGCCAATATAAACTGTGGAAAAAACCATTAACAAACAGAACCTAAATCCGTTACAATCCGGCGTAATATGTCGTCGGATAAATGGGGAGGAAAAAAAGAAACCAGCGGAACAAGAACAAACATTCAAAATTCCGCAGTAAAGAAAAAAAAAACCCAAACGGAACCAAACACAAGAAAAAGTGCTCAATACGAAAGTACTAAAATACAATAGTAGAGCAAAAACACACGAAAAATCTAAAGTAAGCCAAAACCTAGCGCGGTTTCACGCTACGGATCGTCAGGGAAAAGGAGCCTTTTCCCTGACGATCCGTAGTGTGAAACCGCGCTAGGTTTTGGCTCACTTTAGATTTTTCGTGTATATATATATATATATATATATATATATACAGCCAAAGTAACATCGAAATATGGAACGAACTCTTCGACAAAACGAGTCAAATTTCAATTAAGTCAACCGTGAAAGAAGCAAAAACAGAATTGAAATCCAAGAGGTTGGCGTCAGCTAACAGTGTTTGAAAGAGTGAGATGGAAAATGGCGAAGGAAGAGTTGATGAAGTTTGTGGAAAACGAGGTAGATAAGTTAGAGGGACACAGACCCAGACCCCTTCACCACCACCACCACTACCACCACGAGTGTTCCATAACGTTACTTTGAGAAAAGACATTCAGAATCATTCGTCTATCTGTTTGTTTATATTTAAATGAGTGAGTCGTACCAAAAAAAAAAAAAAAAAAAAAAAAAAAAAACATAGTGAGTGAATCATATTTACCCGCGATTTAAGGAGAAGAGTCAACAGTTGAATCAGAGAGTTTATTTCGAAATAAAGAAAATTTCTTTCTCGAAGCAATATTTCATCGTCCTTTGTTGCTCCACTCTTCTGCTTTAAATGGCAATAAAAAAATTTTAAATAGCGACAGATTCATATCTTTCACAAGGGTATTTGCGAAAAAGTAAATGCGACGAATTAAAATGGCATTCTACTTCGAATTCCAGTGGAATTCGTTGCATCCACATACGAGCAAATATCCTTGGGAAAGGTATGAATCCGTCATTTATCCCTCCAGCTATGGGTTAAATAGCAGGACAGATTACGTTTTATAGCTTTGGTTGGCAAACAGTCTACCGCAGAAAGTAATGGTAACTACAGCAGGAAAATTTTCTGCCCAGTCAGTCATGTCTCGAAAGAGACATAACAACCCAAGCGTGTCTCGCGTATGAAACTTAACCCACTTATTACTGTCCTACTTCTTTAATATGGCACTATGTTATCAACTCATCTGGTATTTTTCCATGGTCCGGTGGTTTTCTTACCAGCACTATTTGATCAACTACCATGAGGGTATATATATATATATATATATATATATATATATATATATATATATATATAACAACATATACTAGCAGTATAGCCCGACGTTGCTCGGGTGTAATGAAAGCTTTAAAACTAATCCATGGTCCTGGAGCTCAGACTCAGCCTAAAAAATGTTTGAAATAATAAAATAATTGCGACAATTTAACAATCGCACCTAATATATATATATATATATATATATATATATACTAGCAGTATAGCCTGGGTGTAATGAAAGCTTTAAAACTAATCTATGTTCCTGGAGCTCAGACTTTTTGGACGTTGGCACGAAAGACTAAAAAAAGCAATAGTTGTTTCCAGTTAAAGCGAAACCGTAGACTGAAAGAAAAATCAAATTTTGATTTCCTTTATATATATATATATAAAAGACAATATATATATATATATATATCATCGATTTTCTGCACTATATAACGTTTCTTATGTCTTTGTCTATGAGTGAATCAAATTTGATTAAAATCGGACCACTCCTTCTATAACCCATTTTTTTTCGATTCTCGATTTTCGATATTTATCGGGGGTACCTCGACACAAAACCTAGCTAAGAACACACGCAGACGCTTATAGTACAACTGTGTAAATTTTCAAGAAAATCGGTTCAGCCGTTTCGGAGTCTATAGGTAACGGACACACACAGACACAGACACACAAAGTTCCATTTATAAATAAGTTTATATATATATATATATATATATATATATATATATATATATATATAGTCATTCGCAGACAGTTCTGTTTCGCTGTATCACAGCTCATCAGTACGGTTAGACATCCGATTGCTTTTTACCCAGGATTGAAACCCGACCGAATTAGCGTCAGTCGGTGATTCTACCTCTGAGCTATGGGCACTCGGTAGAAGGAAGCAGATTTTTTAGTGCGTGCATTATCATTATGCACACGCCTAATAGCTGAGAGTGTTCTAATTCATTGCTGAATGAACGGTGCGTAGATGCTAAAGTAGCCACTGTTTTTCAAAGTCTACTATTCTTTCAGAATGTTTCGCTGTATCACAGTTATATACTGCTAAATATAAGAGGCAATGAATGTCTATTATGTTTAATCATGAGCCGTTCTAAACATCGTATTTTGGACTTAATTTCAGGTGAAAATAAAGACAAAAATTCTTCAACATTTAGATAATTTTTTATTAAGTTGGTTCTAACCTCTCGGCTCACATGACCCAACTTCAGAGAGGTTACAAGGACGTTAACATAGAAAAACATCCACCATCAGCGACGATTTTATCTTGTGTTGACATAAAACATTGCTAAGCAAGGATAATAGTTACCAAAAATAGTAAACGCAGTTCGTAAATTTGTAATGCGGTTCTATGGTGTCACACCGCGTAACAGAACCATATATTTAAATGCAATGTAAATGTGATTTTATTAAGTGTGGGTTGTTTGGATTTAATGTAGATGGCCTCCAATATCTGGAGGTTCTTTTTACTGTGTGTATGAGTGAAGATTATTGTATTGTTGACTAAAATCTGGCAACAAACAAACATAGTATTTAAAGCCAAGGTAAGTGCAAACAACAACACAATGTACTCCATCGGTGCCAATGAGGGACAATTTAAGAAAAGAAAAAACAACCTCAATCTTTCATTCTCCAACAGAAAATACTTGAACAGCACTACACTATCCACATAAGTATGGCATTTAAAACACAGAAATATTTCACCAACAATAAGCTGGAAAATACTGAAAAAAGCGCCTGCCTACAAGAAAATGCCAATTTTACCTACATTAAAAAGTAGCAATTATATCTCATACCCCACAAAAGAACTTACTAAACACGATATCAGAACTAATTTCCAAATGCAGACATGAAAATAAATACCTATTATCACAATTTATACCAAACGGATAAAAAAAGGAACCGCTGATACCATTATCCAATCAACTATTCTCTAGTTCAAACTACCACTATAATAATTGCATTTATTGCTATTATCATTCCACCACCATTACTAATCACTACTACCACTTTACAATAACTATTTGCTACCACAACTGTTATTATCATCAAATATTACTATCACCGTATTAGTCCGCAATCATTATTAACGTAAATTACTCCTCTCTGCCGTAGTAAAATTAATACCACC
Organism: Ascarosepion bandense; assembly: GCA_037127315.1. Taxonomy (NCBI): domain Eukaryota; kingdom Metazoa; phylum Mollusca; class Cephalopoda; order Sepiida; family Sepiidae; genus Ascarosepion; species Ascarosepion bandense. The sequence goes on from JBBBDQ010001314.1 coordinate 1,028,960, forward strand.
ACATAAAAACTAACAAGCATTACAAATTAGAATTTCTACCATTTAAATAAAAGCAACCACCAAAATAAGATAATAACCGACTTAAAAATGAAAAATAACAATACAGCCTTAAATAAAATAAAAGCAATTTTTGCCTATCATAGTTTCACACAGACCCCATCATACGTACATATGTACGTACGAGAAATCGACAACTGTCCGCGCGTTGACATCGGTACACTATTTGAATACAGCAACCGAATGCGTATGTATGTGCGCAACGGCACACATATGCATATATATGCCGAGCCCCGTACGGTTCGCATATATGTTTGTGTGAGCCCCGGTGGGAGGACGCGCGCGCGCGCGTGTGTGTGTCTTTGCGCACGTCAATGAGTGTACAAATGTGTATATATGTCTGCGTCTGTCATGACGACAAATGTTCCTCCCACTTCCACAAAAATACACCAATATACGCAGCCTTACATGTAGCCAATCTTTTTTAAAAATTAATCAATTTGTCTGACGATCGCAAGAGCGTGAAACCCAGAGTTACAAACTCACATCTATCTATCTATCTATCTATCTATCTATCTATCTATCTATCTAAGTATATTAATCAGCCTTCATTATGTACTTTGTTCGGGGTGTTGTCCTCATCTTCGTTGCCGTATTCACTACGTTTCGATCCTTCTTCAGGTGAATTTCGAACTGAACTCTTTACTTCGTCCGCCGATTGTTCTAGTTCCATGTGTCATGCGTCTTCTGGGTGTCTCATTACTAGTTATCTCCCTTTAACTCAACTCTCCAAGTAGCCAGGTATTGAACTCACAATTCTTTGTGTCAAGCCAGTGGATCCAACCAACGCCACTGGGTCATATGACCATCAATGAATGGATTTTAGGGATTCATAAATGTCACGAATATGACAATGAAGTTGCGGTCAATGTTCGAACAATGTAAATAATGTAAACAATTACAATACCTCATGTCAGAAATATAGACAAACTAGCAGTATAGCCCGGTGTTGCTCGGGTGTAATGAAAGCTTTAAAACTAATCCATGGTCCTGGAGCTTAGACTCTTTGGACATTGGCACGAAAGACTAAAAAAAGCAATAGTTGTTTCCAGTTAGAGCGAAACCGTAGACTGAAAGAAGAATGAATAGATGGAAGTCAAATTTTGATTTCCTGGTATCGATATCAAATAAGGTTTTTTCGTTGTAAACAGAATTTTGAAGGCTAAATAAGTCCTCTGAGTGAATGGTTATCATGGCTGAGACTAAGAACTATAATTATACCTACTTAGAGCCAAACCCGAAGCAAAAATTAAAATAAAAGGGCTGAAAAAATACAGACATACAGGCAGATAAACAGACACACACAGAAACATCTTGTCTTATATATATATATATATATATATATATATATATATATATATATATATATATATATAATCGATTTTCTGCACTATTGTAAGAACTGCAACCTTGAAACTTCTGAATATCGTTTCTTATGTCTTTGTTTATGAGTGTATCAAATTTGATTAAAATCGGACCACTCCTTCTATAACCTAATTTTTTTTCGATTATCGATATTTATCGGGGGTACCTCGACACAAAACCTAGCTAAGAACACTCGCAGATGCTTATAATACAGCTGTATAAATTTTCAAGAAAATCGGTTCAGCCGTTTCGGAGTCTATAGGTAACGGACACACACACAGACACACACACACACACACACACACACACACACACACACACACACACAGAGACAAAGTTCCATTTATAAATAAGTTTAGATACAGCTCCGGTCCTGGGCATGACAATAAACTGCATCCAGCAGCAAAGCCTCTTATTTGGAGTTTGTGAGGAGCACGGAACCACCTCTTAATTGCTATTGTTCCCAGGTCCACCCTGACCCGGAGTTTGTGGGATTTGTAGGGTTCCAGCTATGGACAAATAGTTAACTCCCACACTGGGGTCAAAATACTATGTGTATATGATAATGGACTCGACTGAGAGTACATATAATCCTGCCATATAGAGAACAGCAATTGAAGATCTGGAATCTCAGTTGTAGTTGCAGTTTACAGTGGAGAGTAATCGTAGAGATCCGTTAAAGTTATCGAAGAGTTCCGACAGATACCGAAGTACTCAGAGACCAGACTTGTTATGAGCTCCACTCAGCTAGAATAAGTTACCCGGACATACTATTTCATTTCAAGATTTGTATATATTTATTTCTACTAATAGTAGTCCTGAATTGACTAACCCGTGTTCAAGTTTGTGTATTACGTTCAAGGTAACCTACTTTCTATCTCCAAACCGGGTTTTATTGTTCATTATTTTGGCGGTTCCTCCTCCAAAACCCACAACACTATGAAAGTATAAAAACACACTTTTATAGACATATATACATAAAAATAGACTTTTATTGAAAAATAAACATTTTTGAAGAAAAAATATTACCAACAATATATTCTTGAAGAAAAATTATTACCATAACACATTTTTGAAAGAAAAAAATTATTCTTAGTAAAACATTTTGGAATACAAAACTAGAAGGTATTTTCATTTTTCTAAAATAAAAAAGAATTAAAAAAATAAAATTTTCATTAAAATCTGACTAAATCAACCTTCAAAAGCGAACATTACAATATATATATATATACTTTAAACTCCCACCTTTTTGGCATTAAATAACCTAGAGAGGCGAAAACTGAAAGTCAAATACAGCCTCCAGTTGTGGATACGAAGGCAGCGCCACATTTTTTACCGTTTTCCGCAGCAGCAGAGTGTTTTAGTGATACGTTCTTTTTTTATTTCCTATACTGCTGCCACATCTGGTCGGGTGCCCCTGCTACTCTCCTCAGGCTTCTTGATAAAATGCAACGGAGAATCTGTAACGTGATCGATACTGACTTGGCAGACCGGCTGCAACCACTCTCTCACTAGCGTGATGTGGCTTCCCTGTGCTTATTCTATAAATACTTTCACGGCTTCTGCTCCGATGAACTTAGATCATTAGTGCCGCCTAGGTACGAATTTACACGAGATACTAGATTAGCAACTAGGTACCACCCCTTTACAGTAAAACAGATAAGATGTAACCGTAATTTCTACTCCAACAGCTTCTTTTATCGCGCTTCCCGCCTGTGGAATTCCCTTCCACATGTCTGCTTTCCCGACAGGTACAATCTCCAGGAGTGTAAATATAGGGTCAATAGACACCGCCTATCACACTAACTTGCATCTATTCTCCCAACACTCTCACCATCTACCCAACCTCATTATCGGTATCCTTACCCGCCTATCACCCTCCTTCTGATATTTCCTATATCTAACCATCCTTTCTCACCACTTTCCCCTCTATGTGAAATGCCTTGCTCGGGGTGAAACGATTATATATATATATAGCTGCATATTTACCTATTCAAGAACCAGAAAGTACAGATGATGGTGTTAAATGCAAGAAATGAAAGAAGTAAGTCCCACTAGGGCAGCTTCTCAAAAACTGCTGCTTTTTTTGTTCCAGAACGATGTTTAAATGGTGTTAATCATGTTACTAGATTGGCAATTAGGTCTCCAAGTTTTACTGTTGAAATTAGTTAGATGCAACCGTGAGTTCTATTTTAGTAGTTTCTTTACTCGTACTTATCGCCTGTGAAACTAACCCCCTTCCGTTTTCATGCTTCCCTGACATCTACAATCCTCAAAAATTTAAACGCTTCCTTCTGTCTATTCTACGAATATTTCCCTGGTTTTTCGACTACATAAATTTAAGCGTTTTACTAGATTGACAATTAGGTCTTACCGTTTTACTGTTGAAGTAACTAGATGCAACGGTAAATTCTATTCTAATAGTTTCTTTACTAGTACTTCCCCGCCTGTGGGATAAAAACTTTTTCGATTTCAGGCTTCCCTGATATCTACAATCTTTTAAAATTTAAATGCTTCCCTCTGTCTTTTCTACAAATATTTCGCTGGTTTCTCGACTACATAAATTTAAGCGTGTTACTAGATTGGCAATTAGGTCTCACCGTTTTACTGTAGAAATAGCTAGATGCAACTGTAAGATCTATTCTAATAGTTTCTTTACTCGTATTTCTTGCTTATGAAATTCCCTGACGATTTCTTGCATCCTTGCCATCTACATTCTTCAAAAATTGTAAATGCAACATCAATCGCCGTCTTCCTGAGACCGGCTCCATTATTGTCTTTTTCTACACTTATTTTCACTAAAGTTTTCTCATTTATTTATTTAATTTTGCGGATAGGAAATTAAGAATTAAAAATCAACCTTCTTCACTTTTACAAAAATTCACGATGACGTGTGAAATCCTGGTTTTGCTAAACAAAAAAAAGGATTGACCACGTGCTTAAAGAAAAAGGCGAAACCGGATTTCGCGAGTAGATGTTAAATTAATTTTCTGACCAATGGAAGCGATTTGTAAGACTTGAAAAGACTAAGCGATCCAGTGCGAAAAATCTAAATGACTATAAAATGCTTCGGTCAGCGTCATTCAGTCAGATGGGAGCAGCGAGAGAGAGAGAGAGAGAGAGAGAGAGAGAGAGAGAGAGAGAGAGAGTCACAACTAAAATGTAACTGGAGAAACTTAAAGTCGACCTTGACATAAGGTCGCGCCGCACACTCGTCATCTTTCCCCTTCTTTCTCATGTGCTGATTCATTTTACTTCCTCTTCATCCAAAGACATTCCTACAAAGCAGACGCTCATACATACATACATACATACATACATACATACATACGTACGTCCGCATAAACTCTTTCCAACAAATTACTGCTACGAACATTTCTATGAAACCCTTAACTCAATACTAGTTTCTAATTAAACATTAACTTCTACGAATTCTTGTCATTCCTTCCTTTTAATAAATTTCATTTTAACTGTATGCATATTTTATTTTTCACCATTCCGCACTATTCCGCACTATTCCGCACTATTTCACATTATTCTGCACTATTCCGCACTATTCCACACACCCGCACTATCTCCGCACTATTCACACATTATTCTGTCTATTCCGCACTATTCCACATTATTCCACATTATTCCGCACTCATTCCGCACTATTCCACATTATTCCGCACTATTCCGCACTATTCCACATTATTCCGCACTATTCCGCACTATTCCACATTATTCCGTGACTATTCCACATTATTCCACATTATTCCGCACTATTCCATTAATTATTCCGCAATCTATTCCGCACTATTCCACATTATTCCGCACCATTCCGCACTATTCCGCACTATTCCACATTATTCCGCACTATTCCGCACTATTCCACATTATTCCGCACTATTCCGCACTATTCCACACTATTCCGCACTATTCCACACTATTCCGCACTATTCCGCACTATTCACACATTCCGCACTATTCCGCACTATTCCACATTATTCCGCAATTATTCGCAATTATTCCACATTATTCCGCACTATTCCGCACTATTCCACATTATTCCGCACTATTCCGCACTATTCCGCACTAATCCACATTATTCCGCACTATTCCGCACTATTCCGCACTATTCCACATATTCCGCACTATTCCGCACTATTCCACATTATTCGCACTATTCCATTACTATTCCGCACTATTCCATTATTCCGCACTATTCCGCACTATTCCGCACTATTCCACATTATTCCGCACTATTCGCACTCATTCCACATTATCTCGCACTATTCCGCACTATTCCACATTATTCCACATTATTCCGCACTATTCCGCACTATTCCACATTATTCCGGGTACTATTCCGCACTATCTCCAATATTCCACATTATTCCGTACACTATTCCGCACTATTCCACATTATTCCGCACTATTCCGGCACTATTCCACATTATTCCGCACTATTCCGCACTATTCCAATATTATTCCACATTGCTCCGCACTATTCCAGGCATTATTCTACATTATTCCGCACTATTCCGCACTATTCCAATATTCCACATTATTCCGCACTATTCCACATTATTCCGCACTATTCCACATTATTCCGCACTATTCTGCACCATTCCACATTATTCCAATATTCTCGTACTATTCCGCAATTATTCCGACTATTCCACATTATTCCGCACTATTCCGCACTATTCCACATTATTCCGCACTCATTCCGCACTATTCCACATTATTCCACATTATTCCGCACTATTCCGCATTATCGCACTATTCCACACTATTCCGCACTATTCCACATTATTCCGCACTATTCCGCACTATTCCACATTATTCCGCACTATTCCACACTATTCCGCACTATTCCGCACTTATTCCACATTATTCCACATTATTCTGCACTATTCCGCACTATTTCACACTATTCCACATTATTCCACACTATTCCGCACTATCTCCAAAATCTATTCACATTATTCCGCACTATTCCGCACTATTTCACACTATTGTTATATATCGACAAACAACAAACACGCATATATATAAAAATATGAAGTTATATTTTTATTAATGACGATGGACCGTGTAGAATAGGGAACAGAGAATTGAGAGAGCGCGCTTCAAATGGGTTGACGGGAGTGCAGTCCTATCTGTTGTGTCTCACTTCACCGGCCGTTCTCTGCTACTCTACTACTACTGGCGAATCCGTGTGCCGAGGTCTTTTTATAATCTTCCAGAACCGGGACTTTTTCTTCCGGTTTTGCCTCGCCCACGCACGCCCACGTAATTCTCAGAGACACCTGTTCTGTTTGCCTCTGTGGTTATTTCCGCTGCTGCCGGAAATAAGGTCAAACAACATCCGTTCCTTTCAACGACCGGAAACACCCTCGCTTGCATCAGCCTTCCTCGGGTGGGGCCAGATTGTTATATTACTCTCCTCGCCCTCCCATTTTCCAAAATGTTCACCTAAGAACATTTTAAGCGCAACACCCTCACACTCCTCCCCTTGCCACACAAGCCCGACAATTGTATAAAACATGTGCACGCCAAAACAACAAAACATGTGCATGCCGAAACAAAAAAAAAAACAACAAAAAATATATAGGGGAGCCTACATCGGCAACCCAACAATGTTCGTGTCCGTCGTGAAAATTGTTTTACCAGCTCGATGTTTCATTGTTCATTTTTTTTTTTTTTTTTTAATATCCATTTTCACAGAATTGGGCAAAGTTCTTAAAAATGTTCATTTTCTTTCTCGACTCTGTCCATAAGCGTAGACGCCTCGATGCATAACCACATGATTATAGGCGGTAACCGCGCCCCAGTTTCTAAACTGACATCGAGTAAATGACCTTTGACCAACACCATGCGTGTTTCTGCTCGAGTTTATTGTTACACATGTAACTGCATTTAATTTAATTTAATTTCAAACATACTATGTTTGAACACAGAAAAATGGCCATTATCTGCAGTACATATCATTCATAGTCTGACCGAGAAATGTTCAATAGAAAATGAAGAAAATTACCCTGATTCCAACGTTAATCCGCATGCAATTTACTTGTGGAGGATTAGAGGTTTCATCTATATTAATTTAGTCTAAAAAATGGACCCGTGACTCGTAGTTCCTTAGTTTGTACAATGTTTTCCATTCCTTGAACTACTTCCTCTGGATTCGAATCCAAGCATATCTGATTTGTTGACACCTCTCTGTTTAACGCAGAGACATTTGCGTGTTGAACACCCGTTGACCCCGGAGTACTATTCACAACGGATAACTCCCTTTCCTTTCCCGAAGCACTGTTGCTTCTTTCACACTTAAAAATCCGCTTCCTAGCTATTATTCCAAGGATTATCATAACGCCGACTATGCCAGCAATGACTCCTATCGTCAACTTCTTCGGGAGTTCTTCATATCCTTCACTAAATCTTTCCATATCTATCTGTTCCAAGGTATTTACTAGTTTGCGGATAGGAATCTCCTCCATATCGCGCAATTCTACCGGCATGGTGTCCACTGAAAAATTGGGAAATTTCTGCGTAATTGGGGACCAAACCACTGAACCAGAGACGTTTATGGGTGTGAGCTGTAGCTTCCCTACGTTTCTAAATCTTGAGTCACCGTTAACCTGTGCAGCCAACACCATGTGATCATTGTACGCAGTACACCCCTCCTTTATCCGTGTCAATATAAAGTTTTCAGAAATTAATATATCTTCAAAAGATATTTCCCAAGTCACATAAATGAAAATTCACAGAGGATGTTGAATTGATGGGAACCTGCACAAAAGCATAATTCACAAACATAGAAATGTAAATCATTTTGTAGTGTACAGTCATTGAAAAGAAATCCAAAAAAAGAAAACCTAACACTGCACAAACCAAAGAAAACATTTTTATCAACAAGTTAATCCAATTATCCACTTTAAAGAGTAGAAGAAACTTCCTTTACATGATTTTACATCTCACTTACTCAATAAAAGTAAGATTAATTAAGCAACATACGAGTAAACTCACTTCACATATATGGTAAAATATTAACAAAAAAATAAATCATTAACTCAGATGTTTTATACTTACAGATAGGTAAATATCTCAACTTTATTCCTCCCGTCAACCCCCCTATGCGCTCTCCGCTAGGCGTACTACTCTCTGCATGTAGTCCTGCACCCCCTCCGTTCTACCCTTAATGTGTTCGACACCGAACAATCCATATTTCTCAACTCTAGGGTCAGATCGGCAAAAGTATGCTGTTCCATTTTTTTTTTTCTAACTAGACTTATAAACACGAGCAGAAAATACACACACTATCAAATCAAAGAGTCACCTACCTTGGCTGATGTCTATAGTCGTGCGGCTGCTATATTTTCGTCTTCTTTTTTCTTTCTATCTGGTAGTTTTAAGTCCGTTGAATTTCAATCGTCGCCGTGGCAACCAGCTCGCATCTAACTGTTTTGTTGTCTCAAAACAGCAAGTCACTAGGCACCAATTATTTTTAAATATTGTAGATATTTAACTGTCTGGTACAAGACCACAAACACAAATATATATAAAAATATGAAGTTATATTTTTATTAATGACGATGGACCGTGTAGAATAGGGAACAGAGAATTGAGAGAGCGCGCTTCAAATGGGTTGACGGGAGTGCAGTCCTATCTGTTGTGTCTCTCTTCACCGGCCGTTCTCTGCTACTCTACTACTACTGGCGAATCCGTGTGCCGAGGTCTTTTTATAATCTTCCAGAACCGGGACTTTTTCTTCCGGTTTTGCCTCGCCCACGCAATTCTCAGAGACACCTGTTCTGTTTGCCTCTGTGGTTATTTCCGCTGCTGCTGGAAATAAGGTCAAACAACATCCGTTCCTTTCAACGACCGGAAACACCCTCGCTTGCATCAGCCTTCCTCGGGTGGGGCCAGATTGTTATATTACACTATTCCGCACTATTCCACACTATTCCACATTATTCAGCACTATTCCACACTATTCCACATTATTCCCCACTATTCCGCACTATTCCCCACTATTCCGTACTATTCCACACTATTCCGCACTATTCCGCATTATTCCGCACTATTCCGCACTATTCCACATTATTCCGCACTATTCCGCACTATTCCACGCTATTCTTCCACACTGATTCACACATTCCAATCTACAACCATTCTGATGAAAACCTTTATGATAATTCTGGAATAATCTGTAAGCTGTAAAGAGTTCGATTACGTATGACCGAATTAATAAACATTAACCATCTCCCTATAGCTACATTTTCTCTCCCTGTGACGCCCAGCCCCGTGTCCTAGTATCAGTGTTGCCTTGCTTGGGTTAAAACGATAAAAAGCAATCTTTCCTACATAATCATATGCACTTTTTGCATTTTTCTTTCGCCGATGCCACACTTCACCCTCTACCTTGATTGATTTTCGGGCCTAGCAGTGCGTGTGAAGTATGTAGGGACAATGACGAGGAAACACACGTGTTATTTTTACCGAAATAAAATAAGCTATATATTTACAAATTTAAAGTTTCAGTAGCTTGTTTCAGGACAAGTAATCAAAAATTAAAGGTTCGTAATTTCGATGAATTGTCAAGAAGATTTGTTGGTTGGTTGTTTTTGTTTTATGGTATATCAACCTCGACTGGTCATTTATTGTCAACTAAATTTTATTTATTTTATTGCTGGTAATACCGTTTTTCTTTCAATACTTTATTGTTGTTTTTATATAAGTTTTTGTGTCTAGTAACACTTTCTTTTCGAGTACCAAAATTCATTGGGATTTGTTTTTAAGAGCAGAGTCCCCAAGTCCTACCCTCGTTATTTAACCCATAACTGGAGGAAAGGAACAGATTAATACCTTTCCCAAGGGTACCAGTGCTTAAGTGAATGCAGGATATTCAACTGGAATTCGAACTCGGCTCACCGATTTCTCTTTCTGAGCCGATATCTACTGCATCACTAAACGCTTACAGCGGTCACCCATCTAAGTACTGACCAGGCTCAACGTAGCTTAACTTCGGTGATCGAGCGAGAACCGGTGCATTCAACGTGATACGGCCGTAAGCCTTGTCAAGAAGAGAAAATGTTCATATTAAATCATCGGAGTAATATTCCAAAATGTTTTTAAAAAAGTGAGAGAGTTCGTTTCTCACATAAGTTATACGGTTATATACAACGTGAATAAAAAGACATATTCTTAGCTTGGGAGTTGAATAGAGTTCTTTGAAATTCCTCTGCTCTCATTAGCGGTTGATAATGTATCAACGTGTAATTTGACACCGGTGTTATTCGTATCTGCGGTGCTGTGCCCCCCCCCTCTCTCCTGCTTGATTCAACTTTCTCTACCTATTTATATCAAAAGCAATTTGACATCGGCTTGTTACTTTTTCTCATTTTGTAAGCCGCTCTCTTTTCATTGGTGAAAGTAAATTTTCACATAGGCTCGCTAAACTTTGTCTTGGTCTTTTTTCAACTCGGAGGCTATCCCTTTTTCTATCGGTCAAAATAAATTTTCGCACACGCTCGCGAATTCGAAAACAGTAAAGAAAAGTGTTATTTTTATTTTGTATTCACCACATAATTAAAGAATTACCAGGGTTTAAACAAGATTTTGAAAGTAATGGACGCGTGACCGAGTGGTTAGAACGTTCGCTTTCTGACCATGAAAACCGGGTTCGAATCTCACTTCTTGATGCTATCCTGGGGGAGGCGATCCCAGCGTGCGGGAAGTGCCTGAAAACCATACGGACGGGTTGACCTAAGCTTTGTGAGTGAATTCGAGTCGACGGCTTTCTTTGAGGAGCCGTCAATGGTTGCGCTAGCTTGAAGTCACAAGTCATCGTGACCGAGGTTATAATCGTCCTGGCGTTGTTCAGACTGTTGTCCATGCTAGATAACCTGCTCTCTCCCAGAAACTGTAACTAAGGTCCGCTCAGCATAGTTGTAGTATAAACCACAGGTGGGCTCTGTGGGTGTTGAATAAACGCAAGTGTGCCTGAGCAGACGTGTGTGGATTAGCTAGCCGCCCTGGAAGACAGGTATCCTTGATGAGTGGTCAGATGAAGAGAGTAAAAACGCGTGATTTTTTTTTCTTGATGCTAGTTTTTGTTAGTTGGTTGCAAATGACTTCGGATACAGGTCTACTAATCCGTTAATTTCTTTTTAAGTTTTAGTTTAAATATAGAAAAAAAAAAAAAAAGCAAAAAAAAAGCCAAGTGTCAACTTCAGAAAACAAAAAGTAGAAAAATAATTTCATATTAAAGTGAAATTTTTTAAATATGTTTTTAGGATATAAAAAAAACAAAAAACAGACCAGTATTCTCTTTTTAGATTGTAAAGTTTGATAAAACATAAATTAATATTAATTATATTTAATTGTTAAAAAATAATATAAAAAACGTAAAAATTATGAATAAAGTTCCTAAATTCATTATTTTTTTTAAATGTTGTAAAAAGATTTATTCGTTGTAAATTTTTAAATGTAATTTAATTTATTTATATTTTTCAAACGATTTAATCTTGTTTTGCGTCTTGTAAAAATAAAAATAAGTTGCTTGTGTTCACACAAGAAAGAAAAGAAAATCCTTTTTTCTTATGGCTTTTTTTAAAGTCAAGTACTTAAAACACTAGTTACTAAAAAAAGAAAAAGAATTTAATTGTAAATAAACTAAAAAAGTACGAAGCAATGATTTTACGACGTATTTTTCACTATTAAAAAAATATTTGAAACACAATAAAAATGTTAGTTAGCCATTTTTTTTTATCTCGCACAAAGGAAAGAAAGAAAAAAAAATTATCGAATTCGAAGAACATGTGACTTCGAAAAATTGAATTGAATTCCTTGATTTTAAAATGCATTCTTCTTGTTAAACAACACGAAAACCAAAAAAAAAAGAAAAAATGTTTAGCTTCTTCGTCTTCGTCATCATCATCAACATAATAATCATCGTCAACATCATAAAAATAACTTAATAACAACACAACAACAACAACAATAATAATAATAATAATAATAATAATAATAATAATAATAATAATAATAATAATAATAATAATAACAACAACAACAACAACAAAAGCAGCATCAACAAAAATAAAAATAAAAATAATAATAAAATAACTATATTGCGAGAAAATTCTTTTTGACAACAGTGGATTGATTTTTAAAACAAGGTTAAAAAAAACAAAAAGAAAGAAAAAAGTAACAATACTTGAAAAATCGTCCTAAGAAAAACTTGTCTACGGTGCGTTTTACAAAAGTACAAAAACCGGTAATCAGGTGACAAAAAAAATATATAAATATATATATAAAATAGACATTTTGAAGAAAAAAAGAAAAATTAAATTGATATTTGTTGGAAAATTAAAAATGAAAAAAATAATTTTTCACAAAATTTCCTTTTTTTTTATGGTAATTTAATTTTTTAAAAATATTTTTCCTTTTTCATCATTTTTTTTTTTTTGGTAATTTAATTTTTTTAGATTTTTATCTTCCTGAGATCTTTCTGTTTATTTATTTATTTATTTTTTTATTTCTAAATAATTCTTTTTTATTTTGGTTTTTTGGGTTATGGAATTTAAATAAAAAAACAAAGAAAAAAATTACTGTTAAAGTTGGTTTGGGTTTTTCGTGCACCTGCTCTGCTATTTAAAATTCAAATTATCTCGCGTTTTTAAGAAAATTAAACGCAGGATTTGAAAATTTAAATTTATATTTTTCATAATTAAGCCTTTAAAGGTGACATCTTTAAAAACATTTGCAATGCAAGGTCTTTTTCTTTTTTAAAATAAAAATCAAGTACTCACTTTTTTTTACTAGTTTTTTTAATGTCGAGATTTAGGAATTAAAATAAAAGCTATAAATTATATTTGAACTAAATCAGTTGATTTTGTTTTTAATTATTATTAAAAAAATTTTGGTTATTAAAATTACTGTAAAAAAATCCTTGTAAATATATTGCATTTGTAGCAATTTTACTACTAATTCTTTATATATTTAATATTTGCACAAAATGGATGTCTTATGGGGATGTAGCTCAGTGGTAGAGCGTTCGCTTTGCATGCGAAAGGCCCCGGGTTCGATCCCCGGCATCTCCAGAAATATTTTCTTCTAGTTTAGTGCGAAATTAAATGTAAGGAATTATCTTGTTATCATCATTCCATATTAGATGAACATTTTATTTATTTAGTAATGAAACAAAAATTTTTTATTTTCAAATTAATAGCAGTAGTCGTGATTTTAAACAAAATGTTCATCTCTATAATATATAGCATTTGTCAAGAATAAGATTGGACTAAAAAAAAAGACAGTCTTCTTCTGTCTCTTTCTCAGACACAACAATGGTCCTGGGTATGACGGTAAACTGCATCCAGCAGCAAGCAAGGCCTCTGATTGGGAGGTTGTGAGGATCATGTAACCACCTCTTAATTGCTGTTGTTCCCAGGTCCACCCTAAAAAATATAGTTAAACCCTCCAAACAAGGGTCAAAACACTATGAAAGTATAAAAATAGACTTGTATATACAAATAAATAGGCTTCCATAGAAAAAAAAAATACATTTTTGAAGAAAAAATATTTCTAACAATACATTTTTGAAGGAAAAAATTACCGTAACACATTTTTAAAGGAAAAAGTTATTACCACCAATACATCTATAAAAGTGACGAGGGTAGACGTTGTGTAAGTATTTAAATTTGTTTGATAGATTCGACTTAGCGTCTGCATTTTGCGGTCTAGATCGACGTAAGTTGCGTCCAGATGTAGATAAAAACTTTAGAACGCTAACGACACCTTGAACATTTTCAGAAAGCCAAAATTAGGGATAGAAAAATATATATTATTACCCCACTAAGTCAGGGATCAGTTTATGTATTGATTATAACATAGAATCAATCACCCCACTTTATATTATCTATATCTATATATGTTGCTCCTCCCACCCGAATCCAATAGAGACATTCTATATTGTTATCTATATCTATAAAAGTGACGAGGGTGGACGTTGTGTAAGTATTTGCTATGTAAATTCATCATATGTTTTTTATTCTTAGTATTCCAAGTGAAACCGGGCTAATCTATATCTATAAAAGTGACGGGGTGGACGTTTTGTGTAAGGATTTGCCATGCAAATTCATCATATGTCTTTTATTCTTATTATTTCTTAAACTACCCAAGTGAAACCGGGCTAATCTATATCTATAAAAGTAACGGAGGTGGACGTTGTGTAAGTATCTGCTATGTAAATTCATCATATGTTTTTTATTCTTAAACTACCCGGGTGAAACCGGGCTAAACTACTAGTTTTTAATAAAAAAATTAAAAAAAAAACAAACTAGAAGACATCTTCAGTTTTGTAAAATAATGAAAATAAAAATTCATCAAAATCTGACTAAATCAACCTTCTCACTATAACCGAACATTAAAAAAAAATCAAAATACCTTAAACCCCTACCTGTTTGGCATTAAATAACCCACACAGGTTGATATGCCATTGAACAAAATCTCAAACTCAAACTCAGATACAACAAAAATTAAGGGGCAGCTGAAGTTTCCTTTCAATCTGCCTCCTTATAACTTCACGGATGAATAAATTCGGATCCATTTTTTTTATTCATCGTTCATCGATCATTATTCTTTTCATTTTAAGAATTTTTAAAATCCTTTTTTATTTTTGATTTTTATTAAATTTGTTTAACGGTCGTAGACTCCTTCTGGATCGTTTAATGCCGAAATTTAATTTTCTTGGGAACTTTGAGAAGTAAAAAAATAAAATGTGACACATGTTATTCCCAATTGAATATATACTCAGCTTTTATGCTTATACAATATCCCTGTTTGTGTCGACATAATTAATATAGGTGAAGATATATGTGTGTTTAATGTTGTTGTTTTGTTGAAGTTATATTTTGAAATACAGTTTGATTTCTTTAAGAAATTGTCGGATACCTTACATGAATTAATGTCATGAAAGAGTTCTTTTAAGTTGGTGTATCGGAACTCTGGATCCTGATTGGTCATCAAATCGCAAAAATTCAAAATACGTCAGAGAAACGGTTTTCCCACAGCTAAAGAAAAAATAATTCTGGAGCCACTCCACGTAACTGGATTGAATATTCAAGGATAGCCTCTAACCGGTCACGGCGGTCAGTCAGAGGAGGCGGTTTGCTGACACACATCTAAAATGTAACCAACTTCAAATCGACCCGGAGATAAGGTCAGGATTTTGATCATGTGCTTAAGGCTATATCTACGGCTATATCGTGTTGAATACACCGGTTTCCCGTCCGATCACCGAAATTAAGCAGCATCGAGCCTGGTCAGTACTTAAATGGGTGACCATTTGGGAATACTAGGTGCTGTAAACGTAAGGATCAAGAATGTTCTACCGGTCTTTCAGGTTTGGGGGTTGGGCGCAGGGCTAACAACCCTGCCCCGTTAAAAACAGTTACAGAAACAGCAACAAAAAAGTTGCTGCCCTATGCACCATCTGGGTGTAATGAATAAATGATGATGATGTGTTTAAGGAAAAGTCGAAACCAGATTTCGCAAGTAGGTGTTAAATTGAATTTTGACCAATGGGAGTGACTTGTAAGACTGAAGGGACTTAGCGATCCAGTGCAAAAAAAATGTTTATATTAATTATTATTTTTATACACACCATCTTGATTGTTCTGGCAATCAAAGTTCAAATTCGCTAAGTTTGGAAGAAATCGGTGACCACACGTCGGCGTAATCGGACGCGAGTCAGACGCCTAGTCGACCATGCGCTGGCGTGACTGGACGCGCAGCAGCCGGCTCCGTGGCAATCGGGCAAAGTTATTAAAAAGTTCGCTAAGTTTGGAAGAAATCGGTGACCACACGCCGACGTGATCGGACGCGAGTCAGGCGCCTAGTCGACCATGCGCTGGCGTGACTGGACGCGCAGCAGCCGGCTCCGTGGCAATCGGGCAAAGTTATTAAAAAGTTCGCTAAGTTTGGAAGAAATCGGTGACCACACGCCGACGTGATCGGACGCGAGTCAGACGCCTAGTCGACCATGCGCTGGCGTGACTGGACGCGCAGCAGCCGGCTCCGTGGCAATCGGGCAAAGTTATTAAAAAGTTCGCTAAGTTTGGAAGAAATCGGTGACCACACGCCGACGTGATCGGACGCGAGTCAGGCGCCTAGTCGACCATGCGCTGGCGTGACTGGACGCGCAGCAGCCGGCTCCGTGGCAATCGGGCAAAGTTATTAAAAAGTTCGCTAAGTTTGGAAGAAATCGGTGACCACACGCCGACGTGATCGGACGCGAGTCAGGCGCCTAGTCGACCATGCGCTGGCGTGACTGGACGCGCAGCAGCCGGCTCCGTGGCAATCGGGCAAAGTTATTAAAAAGTTCGCTAAGTTTGGAAGAAATCGGTGACCACACGCCGACGTGATCGGACGCGAGTCAGGCGCCTAGTCGACCATGCGCTGGCGTGACTGGACGCGCAGCAGCCGGCTCCGTGGCAATCGGGCAAAGTTATTAAAAAGTTCGCTAAGTTTGGAAGAAATCGGTGACCACACGCCGACGTGATCGGACGCGAGTCAGGCGCCTAGTCGACCATGCGCTGGCGTGACTGGACGCGCAGCGGCCGGCTCCGTGGCAATCGGGCAAAGTTATTAAAAAGTTCGCTAAGTTTGGAAGAAATCGGTGACCACACGCCGGCGTGATCGGACGCGAGTCAGGCGCCTAGTCGACCATGCGCTGGCGTGACTGGACGCGCAGCAGCCGGCTCCGTGGCAATATTAAAAAGTTCGCTAAGTTTGGAAGAAATCGGTGACCACACGCCGACGTGATCGGACGCGAGTCAGGCGCCTAGTCGACCATGCGCTGGCGTGACTGGACGCGCAGCAGCCGGCTCCGTGGCAATCGGGCAAAGTTATTAAAAAGTTCGCTAAGTTTGGAAGAAATCGGTGACCACACGCCGACGTGATCGGACGCGAGTCAGGCGCCTAGTCGACCATGCGCTGGCGTGACTGGACGCGCAGCAGCCGGCTCCGTGGCAATCGGGCAAAGTTATTAAAAAGTTCGCTAAGTTTGGAAGAAATCGGTGACCACACGCCGGCGTGATCGGACGCGAGTCAGGCGCCTAGTCGACCATGCGCTGGCGTGACTGGACGCGCAGCAGCCGGCTCCGTGGCAATCAAACACTCAGATCAAAGATATCAACGGCTACAAACTCTACCCAGCTCTACTCATTCACAATTATCTCGTTAAATTTAATCTATTACTGCCTTCACGCGTTCAACAAGCTAAACTCTTCTTACTGACCTTGTACCAGACAAGTAAACACTATTAAACTCTTCTTATCAACTTTATACCAAAAAACATTCTTAACTCTTAATACTGTAGGGGCGTCAGCCATGCCTGGTACAAACATAGCCGACAATCCTCGCATTTAAAGATATCATCAGGTTGTTGAAAAAATAAGTGGAATTTTGTTAACTGAACACTATAATATATTTGTGAGAAGAATTATAAAATGTTCGTAGTTGATAGTGGCAGAATGCGTGTATGTAAAAAGATTAAAAAGGTTGCTAATAAAAGTCTGTGTTTTTTTCTTTTTAATAGCCGGTGAAAAAGGGAAAAAGAAAGTCAGGCAATAAAGGAGATTGTACTTATCGAAGACAGTTGAAGTTGTTGTTGTTTTCTTTGTGTGGGTGAAGACGAAGAAATGAAAATTGGAAGGAGAGGTAGAAGGAGTGTGTGACGCGCTCTTGCGTCCGGGTCGGCAAATTAAATTTTGTTTAGTCACATTGCGAAGAGGTCCTTCAGATTCGCTCCCATGTCGGACTGAACTGACCGGTCAAAACGTGGTTTAGGTAGTGAAATTTATCACGCGACTGGATAGAGTACTGGATTGCTACGTGATGTCCGTCCTTTAATATGGCAGTGAATGCTGGACAATACCATTAAAGATGAAGGAAAAACTTGAAAATTTCGTTCTGTCATCTACCTGATTAGGTCCTTCAAAAACATTTATTAAATAATGATTTTTCTTAGTCAAATAAAGCAGATATACAATGCAGCACAATACGATGATTTGCTGCTTGTCCACCTACAGTAAAAATGGAGTTTTCAATGGGGGCACAAAAGCATAATGGCGCTTAACTATCAATATTTCCTGGGGTAGATTCAGTCAGTTAAGTGCCATACATGATACACGCTTTGGGGCGATCATGTCTTAAAAAAGACATGACTGACTGGGCAGAAGATTATCCCGCAGTAGGTTGCCATTGCTTTCTGCGGTAGACTGGTTGCCAGCCTATAGAACCCAATCTGTCTTATTATTTGACTCGTAGCTACAGGGAAAGTATTAATTAGTGGGTGATCAGTTTATTACTTCATAGCAATAAAAAACTGATCCTCCACTTTATGATCAGTAGAAGCCTTAATCATGTTTCAACTATTATATTCAGTCAGTCAGTTAAGTGCCATACATGATACACGCTTTGGGGCGATCATGTCATAAAAAAGACATGACTGACTGGGCAGAAGATTATCCCGCAGTAGGTTGTCATTGCTTTCTGCGGTAGATTGGTTGCCAACCAAGGCTATAGAACCCAATCTGTTCTATACCCTAGAGAAATGTATTACTTCCTTGAGATACAAATACCCTTGAGAATCCCTTGAGAAACGTATTAATCCGTCTCTTCCCTCCAGTTATGGAGGGAAGAGACGGATTAATACGTTTCTCAAGAGTATTTGTTCGTAAGTGAATGCAAGGAATTCAACTAGAATTCGAACTCGGCTGCCCGATTATTTGTTCCGAGTTGATATCCACTGCACCACAGCGCTCATATACTTGGTTAGATACATGACTATAAACGGTGATAATTTATTTAACAAGGGAAATAACCGATTTAGATATTTCAGGGGAGGAAACTCTAATATTTTCACAGACGTTATTAGAAAACCTCATGAGTCTTACGACATTTGAATTGAACGTCTGGAAATTTATGTTTTTGATCAAGAAAATCAACATTTATAAAAAGATCTTGTTCAATTTAATGCAAATTCAAGAACCAACAATATTAAACAGGATAAAATTCCGTAGTGATTTGCTGCGAAAAATGATACAATTTTGTGAGTTTTGAATCTTACATTTATCATAAATTCTACAATTTTATAAAATGGATAAAGCCTTAACTTTTGAACCTTATTCAACAAAATCTGTGTAAAGTAATCATCCATGCATAAACCGACAGCCCTTGTGTACCAATAATAGAAATATTACCACACACACACACACACACACACACACACACACACACACACACACACACACATATATATATATATATATATATATATATATATATATATCCGAGTGAGTATAGAATGAGGAGAGAAAAAAAAAATTTTTCCGTCCAAAACATTAATTTAAAACAGTGCTCGATATATGATGTATAGAGCAGTGAATATTTATTATAAATTGTTTTAGAACATGTACATAATTTCTTCTATATATGTCCTCTTCCCTACAATCATATGGTTGTTTCAGTGTTTGGATTTAAACACCTCTTCGGGGGAAATAAAGGTTTGGAATCATTCTCTGTTTATATTTGGTTCGTTGTTGTCGTGGGGGTTGGTTGGGGTTATTGGTAATTAAGTGAATGTCTCGTTTCGATCGTTAGACTTTTGAGGAATTTGGTGTGCAGGTGTGAAATTGTTGGAATGTATGTTTTATCTTTTTATCGGTTGGGTATATCTTTTGGTTAGGATTTCTAAGAGGGCACTGTTGAGTGACTAACAGCAGACATCAACCAATTAAACGATAGCCAACCATAAAAATGACCACTCAACATTACCCTCTTAGAAATCCTAACCAAAAGATATAGAAATTATTTTTATTAATTATTTATTTAGAGTATTATCATGAAAATAAATTGGCTAATTTTATAAATCCATCGGTGATAATTTATTTCACGAATATATAAAAAATATTCAATTCATCAGACCGAAACAATTACATTTATAAACGATTATATTTTATAAGACGAAGATATGATTATTGCCGTCGAAATTAATATACAAATCTAACAATTCAATTTATTTAAAATATGGCCCCTACATTTAATTGTAATTGAAAATGTTTAACCTAAAGTTCAATTGAAGGTCATCTTATCGTCTGATTTGTAAATGCAACGTTCTAACCATGACATCCGCGTTCAAGTTAATATTGTGTATCTGACTCCCTCTCTCAACAACAAAATTTTTTTCCTTCTTCCCAACCCCAACTATTTCTTTCGTTTGAATAAATTTAACCCATACATTTTCGTAAAAAAAATTCGGTCTGATGAGCTGAATATTTTGGAAATATTCATGAAATAAATTATCACTGAAGGATTTATAAACTTCATAAGTGTACATTGAAGTCAAAACCTAGAGGCGATAATTCGATTTAGGTCTGCCTAGAGTTTTAATGAGATACGCCTTAAGTCTTTGCGGGTTTTTTTCTCACACACTTCTCATCCATAGAGTTTACAGAGGTTTTCTTATTTAAAATTATATATGTACACATGGCCTGACGATTGTGTTTAGCACGAAAAGTCTGTTGCCTCTGAGTGTTGACCTTAATGTCCACTGTTATATTGAAAAT
>JBBBDQ010001314.1:1055000-1112500 GCA_037127315.1 Ascarosepion bandense
GGGGGATCAATTCTACATTACAATCAATATATAAACTGATACCTCACTTTATGGCCACAGTCATCCTTCTCTTACCATCCACCCGTGCATTGAATACAACTGCCACATCTGGTCGGGTGCCCCTGCTATTAATCTCTGTGTTCTTGATCAAAATCTGTAATGTGATCGATCCCGACTTGGCAGCTCAGATACAATCACTTTCTCTCCGGCGCAATGTGGCTTCCGTGTGTCTATAGAACCCAATCTGTCCTGTAATTTAACCCATAACTGGAAGGAATAGACGGATTAATACCTTTTCCAAGGGTATTTGCGCGTAAGTGAATGCAATGAATTCAGCTGGAATTCGAACTCGGCTCCCCGATTTCTCGTTCCAAGCCGATATCCAATGCACCATAACCCTTTCTAATAACGATTAATTGTAATAAACGTATCTAACTTTGGTCTTTACGCCATTCAGGAAATAGCAGTTTATTTAACACCACTTAAGTGAAGGATTACAGTTCTTTCTTCTCGCTTTCATTTGCTACAATTGCCTTTCTGCTTGTTTGTTTTTCCTGAGCTGGCCATCAACACAGTGTCATCTGCGTATCTTATGTTGGTAAGAAGCGTGTCCGTCGATAATAAATACCGGTTAATCTTTTAGTTCTATGATAATCTTCTCACTGTAAAGGTTAGAAAAATCCAGCCAGTGAAATAACAAGACCTCGTCGCACTGTTTTTACTAATGTTTTGCCAACTTTTTCAATAAATAACTCTTTCTATTATAATAAAGACTGTTTTATATATATATATAAATTTATATATGATAATGTTTATAGGAATAAGGTTATATATTTTCTGCTTTAAAATAATTATGAACACTAAATTGCGTTCAGAAGTAAGACTGGTTGTTACCATTGATTTTGTAAAATTGGTGCTGCCAGGCGTAAGAAGTTCAGGATAGATTCATTCTTGTAAAAATGTTTAAATATTTTTGTTTAATTGAACTTCTTATGTTTAGAAAAAATGATTAAATAAATAAAAAAATTCCTATACTCAGGAAGGGATTAAGTACTTTGAATAATCCATTGAGGGGATTAATATATATATATATATATATATATATATATATTAATCATATCACCCCAAGCAAGGCGAAAATGCCACTGATGCGCAGGGGGCTACGTAAGAGTGAAAAGATTGGAAAAGAGAAAAATCGGAAACCACATCCTAAACAGGAAACAAGGGATGAGCCTCTTCACCTGTTCAATAGACGTGGGTGGTGTGTGAACCGGGCGATAGTTTAGTCTATCTACTCCAATTAGTTTAGTCTATCTACTCCAAATATATATATATATATATATATATATATATATATATATATATAGAGAGAGAGAGAGAGAGAGAGTGGGAAATAGCCATTTTCAACATGTCATTTTAAGACATGCATTCTAAACCCCATATAAAAAAAGAATGAGAAAAAAAATTCTAAGCCCAGAGGTTTACTTTTGTAAAGGAAGGGGTTAGGAGATATTGGTTTTTATAGGGTTAAGCTAGCGGAATTTTAGTAGTAATTTCTTCTTTGGTAGTGGGAGGTATGTGACTTGACCCTTGAGTTAGTAGTGGTAGGTAGAGGGGAAGTAATTTCCTAGCCAAATTAAAAAAAACAAACCTCATTATGACTATATATTTAATTTATAAACGTGTTATTTCGCTACATTGGTTTCCACCAGGAGTGGTTTCTTCAGGCGATTTTTAATATTAAAAAAATATAATTGTATAATTTTTAATACAAATGTTTGACTAGGCACAAGATTTTCCCTTCAGTAGATTGCTTTTTCATTCTGAGCTAAACTGGTTGCCAATCAAGGCTATATAACCCAATATGTCCTCCTATTTATCCATATCAGTCACTTTAGCGTTATACGTGATATAAATTCAGGCGATCATGTCTCTTTCAATCCATGACTGACTAGACAGAAGATTTTCCCGGAGTAGGAAATTTATTTCTGCAGTAGACTGGTTACCAACCAAGGCTATAGAACCCAATCCATCAGCTATTAGGACCCAAAACTAAGTATTAAACAATATATATATATTAGCTAGGAATAAGCGTAAATTACATGAGATTTTTGCTAAAAACTAAAACAAAACAAAAAAGCAAACAAAAAAACAAAAAACAAAACAAAAACGAAAAAAAAAACCAACCGGTTTCGTCTCAGGACTTATCAAGTTTATTTTTGGGAATAGTTTTTTTTTTTTTTTTTTTTAGTAAAAATCTGATGTAATTTACGCTTGCTAGCTATTTTAAAGTGTTGTACAACCAAGAATTTGTTAATATATATATATATATATATATATATAAGGACGCAAGAGAATTGTTTGTTTATTTTCAGATTTAAAGGGGCTACTTTGAACTAATTTGAAACAATTTAGAGTATGAGTACCCTTCTAGTTAAAGTGGGTCTTTTAAATTGGATGGGGCCCCTTTAAAAGGACCTCTATTTAGGTTTTGATGCATTTTTTATACACATAAAATGTCGTATTTGTTAAATTATAAATGTTTCGGTCATTATCTGTTTCAAGGGCAAGATATTATTTGAGATCGCCAAATATATATTCGATAATCTCATATGACAAATTGGACTAATGATTAATGATTATCATGAGAAATGCAAACATTTAGACCATTTTAAATTAGTCATTTCAGAGTATTTGAACCTGCAAGGAAATTACATTTCTTACACGAGCAACATTCGGAACTAGTACTTTGCATAGCTTATCCATATTAGTCAGATAAATGCTATACGTGATATACGCTTGAGTGATCATGTCTCTTTCAGGCCATGTTTGACTAGGCCCAAGATTTTCCCTTCAGTAGATTGCTTTTTCATTCTGAGCTAAACTGGTTGCCAATCAAGGCTATATAACCCAATATGTCCTCCTATTTATCCATATCAGTCACTTTAGCGTTATACGTGATATAAAATCGGGCGATCATGTCTCTTTCGATCCATGACTGACTAGGCAGAAAATTTTCCCGGAGTAGGTTGCCATTTATTTCTGCAGTAGACTGGTTGCCAACCAAGGCTATAGAACCCAATTCATCCAGCTATTCAATCCTGTTATCCATGTCAGTCACTTAAGTGCCATACATGATATACGCTTGGACGATCATGTCTCTTTCGATCCATGACTGACTAGGCAGAAGATTTTCTCGTAGTATGTTGCCATTTATTTTTGTGGTAGACTGGTTGGCAACCAAGGCTATAGAATCCAGTCTGTCCTGCTATTCAACCCGTAGCTGGAGGGAGAAGAGATGGATTAATACCTTTCCCAATGATGTATGCGTGTAAATAAATGCAACGAATTTAACTGAAATTCGAACTCGGCTCCCCGATTTCTCATTCCGAGCCGATATTACACTTCCTTATATATATATATATATATATATATATATATATATATATATATATATATATATATATATATATATATACATTATATATATATATATACATATACATTATATATATATACATATACATTATATATATATATATATATACACATTATATATATACATATACATTATATATATATACATATGCATTATATACATATGCATTATATATATATATATATACAAGAAATCTAGAAGCGAGCCACCATCTACCTCGATTTCACACTACGGTTCTTCAGGGTAAGAGGCACTTTATTGTTAAGGTTTCGTCATGTTTTTTTTTTTCTTTTAAACGGGCACTAGATGTATTGTTCTTGTGCGTTGTTTGTTTCTTTTTTTTTCTCCCCCCATTATTTAACCCACGAGATAGTTCTCGCGGGTTACAAGACGGTTTAAATTGCTGTTAAGTTAGCTCTATTTTCGGAAATTTAGTCTGTTATTATTAGTGTTGCCTTACTGTGATTAGGTTCATTAGTATATATATATATATATATATATATGCGGAGTAGATATAGAAGAATCAAAAGGAATCTCCTGTATATAAAGTGGTAGGATAACTTTCTAGGAGAGCTCTAAATATGTATATAAATACATATAGAGTAAATATATGTAAAATTAAGACAGACACGTTATTCTATGTTTAAATGGAAGTATGGGCCTATTTCAGACGAACCACCTTCAGCTTCCGTCTTTATTGTACAAAAGATTTTACACGAATGAAATTCACAAACCCCGAAAAAAACAAAAATAGAAATAAAAATAATTTTATTTTATTTTTATTTTTATTTCTGTTTTTTTTTTTTTTTTGAGGTTTGTTAATTTCATTCGTGCAAAATCTTTTGTACAATAAAGACGGAAGCTGAAGGTGGTTCGCTTGAAATAGGCCCATACTTCCATTTAACCATAGAATAACGTGCCTATCTTAATTTTCACATGCACGCACGCACGCACGCACGCACACATATATATTAAAAACACGAGGGCAAACATTCGTAATGAAGAGGGACACCAAATTCTATTATCCCCGGGGCTACTTAAGGCCAAATCTCGGCTTTGGCTTGCGGTGACACACATTTGTCAGTTCAAAAACTAAGTCAGTAAGACAATGCAGCAGATATACATTATTTTATTCCAACAAGGACATAGCAACAACAACGACAATAATAATAATAATAATAATAATAATAATAATAATAATAGCAACTGGATTTTTTAAAGCTCGGGACTAAAAGGCTTCATTTTTTTTCCTCAGTTGTCTCAGGTTCGCTAAGCGATGTCAGAATAGCTGGCGCGTTCAGTCCTTCCTCGAAGTCAAACTACTTCTGCTAGACATCGCTAAACTATTTTTTTTTTTGTACGCTCGTTCTAAGGGAAGCAAATATTTAAATGTAACGCTAAACTAAATTTTAACAAAATCTGCTTGAAAGCAATTTTTTCTTTTTCAGTTATACGATCACATATTTTAGACGGCTACGCGGGGATAAAACAACTCAAACCCGAGGAAGAAACATCCTATTATAAGTCCCTCCTTTCGTCAGTTAGCACGACCGTTACGTCCCGTCAATATCTCATAAATAATAGACTATTCCGCGTTTAGATCGCGTGGAAACAGGAGGAAAGACTATTTGATTTTAGTGAGAAAGTAAAAGAAAGAAAAAGAAGGGAAGTTAGACGTGGAGAGAGAGAGAGAGAGAGAGAGAGAGAGAGAGAGAGAGAGAGAGAGAGAGAGAAAGCTGCTGAACAGATAATACACTTTGATCTCAGGTAAAAAGATATTTACCCTACTCCCCAACTGGATCGAGATGTGACACAAGGTCGTTTTTTAGGTGGGAACCCGACCGCGTACAGCCGGCCTCAGGGACAAAAATTCTCCTCTCCCCTCAACCGCTAGTTGAGGTGACGAGCACCTGGTTCACTCCTCTGCTGCAATGGTATAGCGCGGCCGCGGGACACTGTTCCCCGGGACCAGGCATCTTTCAGTGTAATTTTTCTCAGTTGCAACCCTCCCCTCGCGGACCGAACTACAACTGAGCCGCACTCTGTCTTCGAGGACAGAGACGCAACTGAGAGACGCAACTAAAAGGCCAAGAAACAATGGAGACCGCGCTAAATGTGAGATTTTTAGACGCACAGCACCGAAAGACGAAACCCGAATCACTAAAATTCCAGTCACCATTGTGGGGGATTTGGTATTTGCTGGGTTGTATGTGCTTCCGTATTTTACGGGTCTGGCTCTCTAGATTATTTCCCCCACAAATACAACACTCTGTTTTACAATCGCGCAAAGTGAAAGGAATAATTCACAACGGACATTAAACAACAAACAATTTATTATGTGAAAAATAAAATGGTACGTGGAAACAAATAAAATACATGATGCGAAAATTGCCTTTTGGAAAGTAAAAACTTGGCAAGAAGTTAAATTTGTTCAAAGATGTGTATAAGTTTACATTAGCAGAGTCCGTAAATAAGTCTTTCCTACTTACATTTAGCTCATTTCAGGTGGCGACAGCGTGTCGCGTTGCTGAAAGAAAGTTCGTCGGTTTTTTCTTTTCAAGGTCCTCGGAGCTAGGTCATGAACTTTGGCGTGGAAGAAATGACTTGGCCGGACAAAGTATCGGTGGCATGCGGACTTAATGGCTAGCTTGGTGACTGACCTTTTTTTTCTAACTGTGTGTATTATATACATTAATAGGGGATCAAAGAATCTTCCTAACATTAGGGTGTGAAAACATTTATTGACCAATCAGATTTATTATTTTACTATTTTGTTTTGGGGCCTAAATATTTTTGTGTTAATTTACTTCCGATCCTATTTTTCTAGAATGTTTTATTGTGATTTCCTGTTGCTTATTTTAATAGAAAAAAAAATGTATCCCATACCATAAATTAAATAAAATAATATCGTCTGCTTAATTATTTTAAAATTATTATTATGTGAAATATTCGTAAAAGAAAGAAAGAAAGAAAGAAAGAAAGAAAGAAAGAAAGAAAGAAAGAAAGAAGGGAAGATAGATGTGTTTAACGTCTCCCGCCAATACCTCATAAATAACGGAATATTCCGTTTTGACTGCAGAACAAGGCATATGAATGACAGACAAAAACAAAGATAGAAGTGTTTACCTTACACTATTTACATTGTTAGGACTGTTGAATAATCACCTGAAGGAGGGCGGG
Source organism: Ascarosepion bandense (assembly GCA_037127315.1). Taxonomy (NCBI): domain Eukaryota; kingdom Metazoa; phylum Mollusca; class Cephalopoda; order Sepiida; family Sepiidae; genus Ascarosepion; species Ascarosepion bandense. The sequence continues at coordinate 1,061,620 of JBBBDQ010001314.1, forward strand.
GCATACAACGACCGAAACGTCGTGAATATGACGACATAGATGAGGATTGCAGTCCGAACAATGTAAATCGTGTAAATAATTACAATACCTCATCTCAAAGATATAATAGACATATATTGGAGATCGAGGTATGTTAAACACACTGTTTCGGTGAAATGGGAAAAGTTGTCAGTTGTCAAATCTTTTCCTTTTACCCATTTCTTAAAATAAGGACTTGCATTCATATTGATGTTTGTTATTGCAATATTTTGTTAAAGTTGTTAAGGTCAAATATTTAATGAAGTGATAGGGGAATTTCTACGGATATGAGCTTATTCGATCCTGAAGTTGAATAAAGACTCAAGACTCATCAGAAATTTCAGTTAGGAAAACTGTGAAATTTTCACTGGTCTTTCTAGCAAATATATTCCTAGAATAATTGCTAGTATCCAGGAAAGAAACACGACACCAAGAATTAAGTCATTTATAACTGAGCAAGCCTGAATGTCCTTATATCAAGCCAAATATGCTCAAACAAATCCATGTTTCTGTCTTTGTATCTAAACAAAATCTCATTTGCTGTTGAAAAGTGAACGGTGTGTATCAACTCGTCTTTTGTTACGAACCTTTACTTGTCTCTTGTAGCAGATAAGAAATTAATTAAAATCAACCTTCTTCTTCACTTTTACAAAAATTCACAATGACGTGTGAAATCCTGGTTTTCCCAAATAGAAAAAGGACTGACCATCTGCTTAACGAAAAAGTCGAAACCAGATTTCGCAAGTAGGTGTTAAAATGATTTTTGACCAATGGGAGCGACTTGTAAGACTTGGAAGGACTTGGCGATCCAGTGTGAAATTCTAAAGGACTATATAAATGACCTCGGTGTCACTCAAGAGTCAGAGACGGGAGCAGCGAGAGACACCGGTAAAATGTAATGAAAGAAGCTTCAGGTCAACTCGGACATTGTCCTCTTTTTCTTTCTCCTTACCTATTTCAACAATTACTACTACGAACATTTTGTACGAACTCTACTCTTAACCTCTTAACAATGTTTCTAACTGAACATTAACTTCTACAACTTATGTTATTCCTGCTTTTAATAAATTTCTATTTTAACATTCAAAATGTATATTTTATTATTCCACAATTCTACACATCCCAACCTGCCGACAACCATCCCTCTGATGATGAAAAACTTTCTGATGATTATAACTCTGCATAAAACTTGTAAGCTGTAGGAAGTTCGGTTAAGTCTGACACAAGGCCGAACCAAAGAAACATTAACCAGCTCCCTACGCTACAGTCTAAGCATTTTCGATAATTTGAAAATTAACCATGTGACGGTTAATATGTAGAAAACTTACAATTTTAGGATTAATTTAATATTTATGATGGAAACAGATATAATCTATGTAGTCGTTTAAAACTGCACATATATTCACCTGCATTATCTTTATATGTAGTCGTATTTTGTTATTTAAATATAGGTACCTCGGGTTTTCGCTAAAAAAAAAACACAGAATGAAGAAAAGGCCTCCAAACTTGATAAAAACAAAGTTTCATCGTAAAAATATTTTTGTGATTATTAAAAGGAAAGACCAAAGTATATTTTATGCCTATAAAATAGAATCCACTTTCGGCGGACCTGAAGGAGACTACCACCACCTTTAAATTTGTTGTTTTTCAATTTTTTTTTTTTTTTTACTTTGTTTCAGTGCAATCTTATCGATTACACCCTAAACTTTTTGATTGACAAAAAAAAAAAAAAAATTCAATATTTAAACAATTTTTTTGGAGTGGCGGGGGGGGGGGGGCTCAGTTTTTCATACAACCTTATAGTAAATCGATCCTGTGCAATTAACTTTTTTGCTTGCGCATATTCAACTACTGAATCCTTTGCGAAATTTTTGAATAAAGCCATTCTTGGAGTTTCGAGGAAGATGCCATCGTAAGAACTGAAGAAAATTTGAAAAAGACAGCAACAACTCGTCCCAAAAAACAAAAAAACAAAACAAAGCGACCCCAACGCAAGTGGTTCCAAAATGGAGGATCGATTTACTATAACGTTCTAAAAACAGAAACAGAAACAGAGCCCGCCATCTAAAATTGTTTAAATATTGACATTTTTCTAAATTTTTTTGATAATCGAATATTTTAGGTAATATTCGATAAGACTGCGCTGAAAAAAGTTAAAAAAAATAAAAATAAAAAAAAATAACAAATTTAAAGGTGGTGGTAGTCTCCTTCAGGTCCGCCAAACAAAGTTTTATCGTAAAAATATTTATGTGATTATTAAAAGGAAAGATGAAAAATATTTTGATTATTTAATAAATTTTTTTAATCGTTTTTAGTACGTTCGAAATTTTGGAGAAAATCTTGTTTTTTTTTTACATCAGCGGTGGGTCAGAGATTATTATGCTGATTTTCGCATCTTTTTGCCGTAAAAACACCACATTGTTTTGGAAATTCTTACAAAAATCAAATAATTGTAGCATTTTAATAAGATTTTCATGGCTTATTCACAAATTACTTCAGTTATTTTTTTTTCTAGAAAATATTATTTTTAGTGGATATTTGAGTAGAAGCTCAGTTTATCAATAAACTATATTTATTCATTTTCGATATTCTGAGAGATATATGCGTTTATAAGGCACGATTCAACTCCGCTCCATCATCGACCGGTTTCGTGGTTAAGACATTTTAAAAGTCCATTGGATAAAACGATTGTTTTTCAGGGGTCGCAGGTTCTAATCCTCCCGGAGAGCGCGTGTTTCGCTTTAATAAGATTTCTCGAATATACAAGCTGGTAAATAAAAGTACTGTAAATAAAGAAACGGAGCGTCTACTCAAACATGAGTAACCACTAAAAATAACGTTTTTAAAGTGATAAAAATTTGTCGAAGTATTTAATAAAAAACCCAACAATCTTTTGAAAAAATGTAGTCGTATAACTTAAAAGTGTCGACATTTTAAATTACGAGTTAAATTGAAACTTTTGTTAATGAACAGGACATGAGATTTCCACGCCCGAAAATGCCATGGGCAGGCACTTTTTTTTCCTAATAAAAAATTAATACGAAAATTTGATATGCTTATTTTAAATATTGAATATGGTAAATAAAACAGCGAATAATATTATCGAAATATAGAAAAAAAAGATTAAAAAATCAATTTTCGTTAAACTAATCTTTATGATTAAACGAACGAAATATACTAGTGTATTTTTAGTCCGACAGTAACAGCAGTCTATTTTTCACTTATATGTAGGCCAAACCACCGGCATCCAGGTTTATGAATAACGATATTATTGGCATACATATTATAGTGGAAAGTAGCGTAGTGTGAACGGAGCCAACGAGGTGGTAGCCGTTGATGTAAGGTTCTTAGGGTCGTAATATATATATATATATATATATATATATATATATATATATATAATGGAACCTGCCGTATGTGATCATCTTCGTCAGCGACCGCCTGTTGTTAACGAACGTTTTTGTATGCACATACGATTTGCCTATGTTAATTCACCCTTAGTGAGCGGCCACCTGCAGAACGCAACCAGCGACTAATATCAACGAGTGAAAATCACTGATCAAGCGACCGCCTTAAAAAAATCCATTTTGGTCGTACACTGCGAACTTCTAAATTAGGAGAAACTAAATGAATAATCGATTTCATTTTGATTGGATCTAAGTCAGGAACTCTTCTTCATTGTTTTGTTATTGTAGTGTTGTATCAAACTGTTATTTCTTGTTGAAATGTTCATTGCCTGAGTTCACCTCACGATCAAACATCGGCTGTTTTGTACAACATGTTTTGCATTTGACATGTTCAAGGGATTTATCGCAGTCTCTGTACTGACTTGGATAAATTCAGGGATTGGGAAAATCACAATTATGTCCCTTTCTCAAATGTCAATCTCTTTCGTTCCTTTATTTTTTTGTGTATCTATCTACTCTATTTCTATCTGGGTATATCTGTCTCTATCTCTCTATTTTTCTACTCCCAACCACGATCGCTGTGAATTTTTTATATTTTTTTCCATGTATTATCGCAGATTCTCTTTTGCTATCACTCACTTCTAAGAAAAAAACTGAAACCGTATACTTTTTTTAAAGTCCATTTTATAAATATTTTTTGTGAATAAATATTTTGGTCTCTTGTTGACCGTTGTAAATACGTTTTGTAAAATTTCAAAATGAATTATGCTGAATAAATTTCTTTAAAGCCATTCTCATTTATTTATAACCAGATTACATGGTAAAATTCTATGTACATTCTGACGAGTGGAATATACGTTCCTGGCGTAAATAGGTCATAACTATGAGCCCTTAGTGAGCGACCACCTGTCGTATGCGGCCATTTTTGATGGCAGTATGGGGTGGTCGCATATATATATATATATAACGGAAATTATTTATGACTCAACTAAATATTATTTTTTCCTTTATTTTCTTTTATTTTTTTCATTTTGTTTTATTTATTTCTTTTTGGTTTCAATAATCCATTCTTTGCTTTCTTGGCAAATTAATTCACAAGAGTCTTCAATTTTAAAAGTAATTTAATTTTTTTTTAAGCAAACATTATTATTTTTTTTTTAATAATCATATCGCTCCAAGCAAGGCATTTTACTGCCACTGTTTTGCGGGGGGTTACATAGGAGGAAAGCTATGAGAAAGAGTGACAGGTTATAGGGGGTGTTAGGAAGTGAGTAAAGGAAGGATGAGAATACTGATGAGAGTGGAGTGGAGTGGACGGAGAAAGAATTATAAGAGAGAGGATGTAGGTTGGTGAGATAGGAGATGACTGTTGACTTTACATTTGAATTCTTGAAGATTGTAGATATTAGGGAAGCAAGTAAACGGAAGGGAATTCCACAGGCGGGAAGTGCGAGAAAAGAAGCTTTACTTTCCTTGTAACTGGTGATGTACATCCCATCAAAATTAGATGAGAGATCAAAAAGATGAATTAGTCGGATCCAAATTTTGAAATGTGGCAGTTGCCGATGAGATGTGAAATTTCTCTTAGGGATGTTGAAATGATCATTCAACAGTTTTGAACATTGAAATTTATTTTATTTTATAATTGGCTCTGTAATTTTAATTACATTGAGCTCTTCACCTGTATCATTTTTTAACATTAAAATATTAATATTAATTAGGATCGGGTCTTTGGGATTTACCTTCCTGCTTTTCCTTTTAGATTTAAGTTATTTTAATATATATATATATATAATAAAACTCAACCCAGCCTTAAAATGCTAGTAAATTAAATTCGCTTATGTATTTTTTAAATTAACAAATGTTCAAAAAGTAAAATTGCTCACTATCTTACATAATAAAACGTATATAATATATATTATATCTATGTAATTTAATACATATATATTAATAAAATACAATAATCTAATATATACACACCCGAAATACTAAATATGGACTTTTGTGTCTGCATAAAAACGAAACGTCAAAAGGAAGGTTTTTCCCTTGACACCGTTATTATTTTAACAACCTTCACTCCTTTAAAAAGTGATGGTTCGAATTTTGAATAAATGCGTGAATTTTCTGCCTAGTCAGTCATGGATTGAAAAAGACATGATTGCCCAAGCGTCTATAACTGGCTGACTGATATGGATAAAAGGATTTAATAGCAGGACAGATTCGGTTCTATAGTTTGGGTTGAAAGAAATGGCTACATACTATAGGAAAACTCTTCTGTCTAGTCAGTCATGAATCGAGGAGATATGATGACTCAAGTATGTCACTTAACTGGTTGACAAGTCAACCAGTTAAGTGACATACTTGAGTCATCATATCTCCTCGATCCACGACTGACTCGACTTGTCAATAAACGATCTGATAAATACATCGAGATTAATATTTTTGTTGCAAATTCTCAAAAACAAAGAAAAATGTATAAATACACTTTCATCATATGTTAAGGTTTTATTACAATTCTGATGATAGCTTTTTTTAAACAATAAATATTGATAAGGAGTGAAGGTAGTTAAAATAATAGCGGTGTCAAGGGAAAAACCGATCTTTTGACACTCCGGTTTTTAAAAAAAATAAACATTGATAAGGAGTGAAGGTAGTTAAAATAATAACGGTGTCAAGTGAAAAACTGACCTTTTGACACTCCGTTTTTTTAAAACAATAAACATTGATAAGGAGTGAAGGTAGTTAAAATAATAGCGGTGTCAAGGGAAAAACCGACCTTTTGACACTCCGCTTTTTTAAAACAACAAACATTGATAAGGAGAGAAGGTAGTTAAAATAATAGCGGTGTCAAGGGAAAAACCGACCTTTTGACACTCCGCTTTTTTAAAACAACAAACATTGATAAGGAGAGAAGGTAGTTAAAATAATAGCGGTGTCAAGGGAAAAACCGACCTTTTGACACTCCGCTTTTTTAAAACAACAAACATTGATAAGGAGTGAAGGTAGTTAAAATAATAGCGGCGTTCAAGGGAAAAACCAAACTTTTGACACTTCGTTTTTTTATTTTTTATTTTTTATTTTATTTTTATTTTTTTATTTTTTTCTGCGGTCATGAATGTCCAAGTTTGTCCACGAAATTATATGGGAAACCGATACAAATATTTTAACATATGAAGAACAACTTCAGGGGAGAAAAACATGACAAAGTGAAAAATGTGGTCTATTGTTCTCGTTTCATGATCCATGCCACTTCCAGATTTCTTAGTTATCTCCCTTTAAATCAACTCTTGAATAATTAACGAGACATTAGATTTATAAGTTCCAAAAATTTATGGACAAATGAAAACATGGACCAATGGATAAAAGCGTTGATTAGATCCAATGTCTTGACCCAGTTGTGAGTTCAACCTGGCTACAGTAGTGTTAATCAAATAATTTAGCAGTGAAAGGAAGATAAGCAAGACATCCGGAAGTGGAATGGCGCGTGGAATGAGAACAATATACACCAGTGATCGAAATAAATGTTTCGATTTGACATTCCAATCAAGCGAGTACAACGGTCAAAACTTCGTGAGTATGGCAATAAAGATGAGGACAACAGTCCGAACAATGTAAATAATGTAAATACTACCTCATCTCAGAATTATAGACAGATAAAGTGGGAAATGTTTTTGTGTTTCGGGTTTTGTTCTTTCAGACTTCGTCAGATATAAATTGATGTTCACGTTGATGCGACTGCAATATACACACGAAAGAAACTGGGAACATTGAGAATTTTAACGTTAATTTTTTCTTTTAATAATACTAGCAGTATAGCCCGGCGTTGCTCGGGTGTAATGAAAGCTTTATAAGTAATCCATAGTCCTGGAGCTCAGACTCTTTGGACGTTGGCACGAAAGACTAAAAAGCAACAGTTGTTTCCAGTTAAAGCGAAACCGTAGACTGAAAGAAAAATGAATGGATGTAAATCAAATTTTGATTTCCTGGTATCGATATCAAATAAGCTTTTTTCGTCGTAAACTGAATTTTGAAGGCTAAATAAGTCCTCTGAGTAAATGGTATCATGGCTGAGACTAAGAACTACAATTATACCTACTTAGAGCCAAAACCGAAGCAAAAACTAAAATAAAAGGGCTGAAAAAAAAAATACAGACATACAGGCAGATAAACAGACACACACACAAACATCTTGCCTGATATATATATATATATATATTATCGATTTTCTGCACTATTGTAAGAACTGCAATCTTGAAACTTCTGTATATCGTTTCATATGTCTTTGTCTATGAGTGTATCAAATTTGATTAAAATCGGACCACACCTTCTATAACCCGATTTTTTCGATTATCGATTTTCGATATTTATCTGGGATACCTCGACACAACACTTAGCTAAGAACACTCGCAGACACTGATTTCCTGATATCGATATCAAATAAGCTTTTTTCGTCATAAACTGAATTTTGAAGGCTAAATAAGTCCTCTGAGTAAATGGTATCATGGCTGAGACTAAGAACTACAATTATACCTACTTAGAGCCAAACCCGAAGCAAAAACTAAAATAAAAGGGCCGAGAAAAAATAGAGACATACAGACAGATAAACAGATATACACACAAACATCTTGCCTTTTATATATATATATATATTATCGATTTTCTGCACTATTATAAGAATTGCAACCTTGAAACTTCTGAATATCGTTTCTTATGTCTATGAGTGTATCAAATTTGATTAAAGTCGGACCACTCCTTCTATAACCCGATTTTTTCGATTATCGATTTTCGATATTTATCGGGGGTATCTCGACACAAAACCGAGCTAAGAAAACTCACAGGCGGTTATAGTACAACTGTGTAAATTTTTCAAGAAAATCGGTTCAGCCGTTTCGGAGTCTATAGGTAACGGACACACACACACACACACACACACACACACACACACACACACACACACACACAAAGTTCCATTTATAAATAAGTTTAGATAGATCTGTATTGGGTATATAGTCTTACCAATTTCATTTCGATTCTGTTACATTGCATTTATGTTTCCATTCCGCTTGTTATTAAATATCGCACATTGTGATAATAGACGATCTGCTAAGAAGGTGAAACGTTGTAAAAACCTAAACGCAAATTTACTGTGCATGATTTCGCGATTAAAGCACTTTCTAAACATGTTCGTCTTACTTATTTTTATTTATTTTTATTTTTTTTTCATAGGAGTAGAATTTTCTCAAAGAGGAGCCCAAAATGCCAACTACAGGCCGGGAGACTAAAATCAAGCAGCTACAGAAATTTAAATACCAGGGAAGTGTTCTAACAGAGAACGGAAACTGCGATACTGGGATCTGAAGACGTATTGGGATGGCGAAGGACACATTCCAGAAGCTGAGTAGAGAATTAAGAAACAGGAAAATTTCGCTAGAAACAAAGAATACTGGACTGTTACGTGATGTTCTTTCTTCAATATGGCAGTGAATGTAATCAAAAATGAAAGAAAGACTTGAAGCAACCGAAATTTAGTTCTACAGAAGGATGCTGAGAATAACAGGGACCGAGCATTTATGCAACGACGAGGTTCTGGAGAGGATTGAAACGAAAAGGAAACTTATATTAACATTAGGAAAAGACAGTTGAAGTTTCTGGGACATGTAATGTGGAAGGAGGGCTTGGTGAATCTGGTACTCACTGGACGAATAGAAGGAAGGAGAGACAGAGGAAAGCATTGCATGACATACTTGATGGTCTTGAAGAGATTGATGGCGGAGCAGGGTTTGGGAGGAGTAACAGGAGAAGAGGTGCTAAGAACTACAAGTGATGAGGAAAAGTCCATGATCGCCTACGTTCTGAAGGGACACGGCACATATAATAATAATAAGCATTTTTTCGTATCGAAATTACGTTACGGTGAACATCTAATGCGTTGAATGTATTGTTTTGTAAAATATCCCTTTTGTGTTCATATAATCATTTATTTATATCTCTTGAGGTTTCACCGATATATTCTTTGTAGCAATCATTAAAGTTAATAGAGAGAATTCCTCCTTCAAGTTTAAAATTTCTAGTGTCTTGTTCGTTCGCATGAGTAGCCGCATGAAGGTAAACAAACTTAGTCCGATGAAGTCCTAAATGACGAAAACGTCATACGAAAACTTCATCCACTTTGTCATACAACCTTTTCCTCTAAGTTGTTCTTGATATATAAAAAATTATATATCGTTATCCCCTAGTATACGAAATATATATAATATTTATAACACAATGAATATATATGTATTTAACTGTGCATTATGTAGGTATAATACAAACAACGTAAGAATTCAGTTCCTGTTATTGAAATCTTTGAAAATATAGTTAGATTTTTGTGAATACATTTCTTTTTCAAAGACACAATTAAATTTCACTTAATTACAGCAACTTGTCTTTTAAGACTAAATAAATGTGCCTGCATTTACGAAATGATTCTACCGTGCCATTTGTAACATTTACATTTACGGACGTGGTGCATTGGATATCAACTCGGAACGAGAATCGGAGTGCCGAGTTCGAATTCCGGTTGAATTCCTTGCATTCACTTATGCACAAATACCCTTGGGAAAGGTATTAATCCGTCTCTTCCCTCCAGTTATGGGTTAAATAATAGGACATATTGGGTTCTATGGCCTTGGTTGGTAAATCAGTTTACCGCAGAAAGCAATGGCAACCTACTGCGGGATAATCTTCTGCCCAGTCAGTCATGTCTTATTCGAGACATGATCGCTCGAAGCGTGTATCACGTATGGCACTTAACTGACTGGCTGAATATAATAGTTGAAAACATGATTAAGGCTTTTACTGGCATAAAGTGGGGGATCAGTTTTATATTGTTATGAAGTAATAAACGGATCACCCACTAATTACTACTTCATAATATAATACATATCTTCCCCCTCTAGCTATGCGTCAAATAATAGGACAGATTGGGTTTTACAGCATTGGTTGTCAACCAGTCTACCGCAGAAAGCAATGGCAACCTACTGCGGGATAATCTTCTGCCCCGTCAGTCATGTCTCATTCGAGACATGATCGCCCAAAGCGTGTATCACGTATGGCACTTAACTGACATAGTGTCCAAAATATTTTCAAATATTAGATGCAAACATTTTTCAGCATGTAAATGGGGACAAACGCAATCTGTTATTCATATCAATGCATAGCATCATTATTCAGCCATCAAAATATTTTTTTGTCTTTCTGTAACATTTTTCGGAAAGCTGAGTTCGAATTCCAGTCGAATTCGTTGCATTCACTTACACGCAAATACCTTTGGGAAATATATTAATCCACCTTTTCTCCCTCCAGCTGTAGGTTGAATAGTAAAACAAAATGGGTTCTTTAACCTTGGTTGGCAACCAATCTACCGTAGGAAGTAATGGCAACCTACTGCAGGAAAATCTTCTGCTAGTGAGTCATCGACCGAAAGAGACATGATCGCATAAGCGTGTATCACTTATGTCAATTAACTGACTGATCTGGATAAAAGAATTAAACTGAAGGACAAATTGGGTTCCATAACCTTAGTTGGCAATCAGTCAACCGCAAAAAGAAATGGCAATCTACTGCGGGAAAATCTTCTGCCTAGTCAGTCATGACTCAAAAAACACATGATCGGCCAAGCGTTTATCACATATGGCACTTTACTGACTGATCATAAAAGAAGGATTTTGCTTCTGATTCAAGGGATTCTTTGAAGACATTTTTTCCTATCTTGAAATTGTTGGAACAAATGACATCGTGTGTATTGTATGGAGGAAAGAGCAAGTGATAGTCTGAAGATGATAGGTCTGAAGAAGAACCCTTCTCTGAAGCTACACGATCATTTTCTGCAGATTCAAGCTCGCAATAACTAGTAAAGTATCATCTTGCAGGAGGATTACTGGTGCTATTCTTACTTGCAATTTTTTTCTTCCACGGTGTCATTCAAACATGGCAGTTGATCATGTGTAATAACAATTTGTTATAATAAAGCAGCCATAAATTAGCAATCAGATATAAAAAAAATATTTCTTTTAATCCTACTAAACACCAGAAAATATTTTCTTTTTCTTACCTTTGGATAACATGTGTCAATGTTTTTTGTTTGTTTGTTGTTGTTTTTTGTCTCATGAGAGATGAGAAAGAAATTTTTTTTTAAATTTTAATCGATGTTTGTTTTTATAGTTTTATATAGTCTCCGTTTTTCTAGATTCTTTTTGGGCACCTCGAGATAGTGTAATGGTATACAAGCTTGTCTCGCTAGAATCACTACAATTGAGTAGTGAGTTCGATCCTCACTGGGAGCACCATATTTTCGGCCTTGTGCCACATTTAAGCTGGGCCACCGCGACGTTTTATATTGGTTAGCTAGATTTTCTCGCTAGAACCATTACAATTGAGTAGTGAGTTCGAACCTCACTTGGTGTCCCAAACTTTCGACTTTGTGTCACATATAAGCTGGGATACCTCAACATGGTGTAATGGTTAACAAGCTTGTCTTGCTAGAGTCATTACAACTGAGTAGTATGTTCAATATTCCCTGGGTGTCCCTTACCTTCGGCCTTGTGCCACATCTAAGGTACGCTTAAAAAATCCCCATTCTCCTAGATTCTAAATGTCCCTTTTCCTATATTTAACGTACTACAATGCCAAAGTAAGGGATTAATAAATATGGTTGTAACGGAGAAACTGAAGAAGTTCTCTTTGTACCGGAAACGTCATGTCTGAGTGATCGGCTGGAGACACCAACTTCGCTTGATTACGAGAACTGAAGGGTCAACTTGAGGAAGTGGAAATAACAAATACATGTTGCGGGGATTAGATATGACCCCATAATATTTTAACTTTGTTAAAGTCAAAGGGACTTCTACCTGTAATATAGCAATCTGGCCCCACCCGAGGAAGGTTGATGCAAGCGATGGTGTTTCCCGTCGATGAAGGGGTCGGCGAACGACAAGACAGGTGTTTGAGAAATACATCCTGTCGGGCCTGGAGCGGATGTCGTTTGACCTTATTTCCGACAGCGGCGGAAATGACTACGGAGGCAAACAGAACAGGTGTCTCTTGGCATTACGTGGGCGTTGCGTGGGCGAGGCAAAACCGGAAGGAAAGTCCCGGTTCTAGAAGACTATAAAAAGACCTCGACACACGGATTCGCTAGCAGAGAACGGCCAGTGGAAGCAGAGGGACACCACAGGCAAAAACTACACTCCCGTCGACCCATTCTATGTGCGCTCTCACTCTTCCATTCTCTATTCCACACGGGTTCGTCGTCAAGAATAAAAATATAACCTTATATTTTTATATATGCGTGTTCTCGTTATTTTGTCGTCGTACGGCGATATATAACATACCTAAGCTAAAGGAAACCTTTAAATTCGTAGCCGAAGACAACAAAACTGATTTTCACTTAAGTCTTGCAAACGGCGTACTGCAGTTAAATGAGTAGACATGCAATAAGGAACTGGCTTTAAAGACACTTCTAAGAATTCGCTAACATTACGCAAAAGACAACGCTGAATACTGTTGATTCAACTTCATAATAAACTAGCATATAAATCATTATTAAAGAAAATATAAGCTAATATAATTTAGTCAGTTATGTGCCATGCGTGATACACGCTTGGGCGATCATGTCTCGAAAGAGACATAAATGATTAGGCAGAAAATTTTCCCGCAGTAGATTGCCTTCATTTTTCTGTGGTGGACTGGTTTCCATCCAAGGCTATAGAACCCAGTCTGTCTTGTTATTTGACCCAAAGCTGGAGTAAAGAGACGGATTAATAGCTCTCCCAAGGGAAGTGAATGGCACGCGCGAAAGCGAATGGCACGAATTCAACTGGAATTCGAACTCGGCTCTCCGATTTGTCGTTCCGAGCTGATACCCACTGCATCACAACGCACATCTAGTATATTTCATAAACACAAAATAGTATTCATTATATATATATATATATATATATATATATATATATATATAAGTCATCTTGCTACTGGCAAGCTGTAACAGCATTTTATAGTTTTTATTAGTTTTTTTATCATTTCACCCCAAGAAAGGCCACTAATCTGCGGAGATTACATGGAGAGAAAGTGAGAGAAAAGACTGAGTATAGGGAGGAAGGAGAAAAGGACAAAAGGTAAATGGAATTCAAGAAGATGGCGATTGAAAATTTTTTAACATTGTAGTTATCAGGGGACCAAGTATACGGAAGGGAGTTCCACCGACGAGAAGTGCGAGAAAACAAACTGTTGAGAGTAGAAGTGGCGGTTGCATTTTAGGCGTTAATTATGGGACAGTGGTTTGCCGATTACTCACCCGACTCTCTTTTCTGTTAAGCAAAATAGCAAGCCATAGACTAATCATTTATTGACAAGATATCTGATGATGCGGCGGACTGCAGGGAAATGTAGATTTATGCCTTTGTTTTTAATGCTAAGTGAACATAAACAGCCACAGGTCGAAATTCGAAGTTAGTTTTCTGATTCTGTTTTCCGCAAAAATAACTTTTATGTTACCTTGCATTTCCATTTATCGAATATATTATATAAAAAAAATAGGGAGATGTGGATTCATGCCTTTTCCAAGAGTTTTAATGGTTAGTGAAAATAAGCAGCCGTACTCAAAATTTAAAGATCATTTGCCGATTTTACTTTCGTGTCAGTAACTGCTACACTAACATGCATGTCCATGTAATGGATATAAAGAATGCAAGGAGAAATAGATTCATGCCTTTCACAAGGAAATACGCAACAAGCGAACGTAAGCAGCTTCAGGTCGGAATTCGAACTTCGTTCGCCAATTCTGTTTTCTGTGTTGATAAATGTTATTCAACCTCGAGCCTCCATTTAATACATATATAAAATGCAGGGAGAGGTGAGTTCATGCTCTTCTAAGAGGTTTTATTGCAAAGTGAATATAAACAGCCTCACTCGAAATTCGAACGCGGTTTGCGATTTTGTTTTTGTGACGCTGGCCGTTAGACGACATTGCATCTCCTTTCTATCTATCTATCTATCTATCTATCTATCTATCTATCTATCTATCTATCTATCTATCTATCTATCTCAGACTATTCATTATCTATCTATCTATCTATCTATCTATCTATCTATCTATCTATCTATCTCAATTGCTTTTAATCTATCTATCTATCAATCTCAATTGCTTTTAATCTATCTATCTATCTCAATTGCTTTTAATCTATCTATCTATCTATCTATCTATCTATCTATCTATCTCAATTGCTTTTAATCTATCTATCTATCAATCTCAATTGCTTTTAATCTATCTATCTATCAATCAATCTATCTATCTATCTATCTATCTATCTATCTATCTATTCATTCATCTATCTATCTATCAATCTATCTATCTATCTATCTCAATTGCTTTTTTAATCTATCTATCTATCAATCTATCTATCTATCTATCTATCTCAGTGCTTTTAATCTATCTATCTATCAATCTATCTATCTATCTCAATTTCTTTTAATCTATCTATCTATCAATCTATCTATCTATCTATCTCAGTACCTTTAATCTATCTATCTATCAATCTATCTATCTATCTCAATTACTTTTTATCTATCTATCTATCTATCTATCTATCTATCTATCTATCTATCTATCTAAATTACTTTTAATCTATCTATCTATCTATCTATCTATCTATCTATCTATCTATCTATCTATCTATCTCAATTGCTTTTAATCTATCTATCTATCTATCTATCTATCTATCTATCTATCTATCTATCTATCTCAATTGCTTTTAATCTATCTATCTATCTATCTATCTATCTATCTATCTCAATTGCTTTTAATCTATCTATCTATCTATCTATCTATCTATCTATCTATCTATCTATCTCGGTCTTTTAATCTATCTATCTATCAATCTATCTCAATTGCTTTTAATCTATCTATCTATCTATCTATCTATCTATCTATCTATCTATCTATCTATCTATCTCGTGCTTTTAATCTATCTATCTATCTATCTATCTATCTATCTATCTATCTATCTATCTCAATTGCTTTTAATCTATCTATCTATCTATCTATCTATCTATCTATCTATCTATCTCAATTGCTTTTAATCTATCTATCTATCTATCTATCTATCTATCTATCTATCTATCTATCTATCTATCTACCTATCTATCTCATTCTTTTAATCTATCTATCTATCTATCTATCTATCTATCTATCTATCTAATTCTGTTTATATCTATGTGTGTCACTGTGAATAGTTCTTGTGACTTACATACTATTCAAGATTTGTCTTCCTAAAAGTTGTCTTTTTTGACTGGGCAAATAATCGGCCAATCAGTAATCAGATGGAACATGTTCTGTGTTTCGATTGGTTGATCCTTCAGATGCAAAGAACAATTATAGCCAATAAAAGCAGTCGTGGTTGTGTGAGGCTTCCTGATTAGACATCATCTTTGCTGAATAAATAAACGACAACTGTCGAAGAAATTCTGAACAAAACAGTCTCCTCGTTAACTAATCTGTCGCAAGAGTAACCGGTGCTCAAATTAAAATAAGTACATAAATAGATATAGGTATATGTTTTGATATTGACATTTAAGGATTGTTGTAAATTATGCTTGCGGTATGAAAAACGCTGTGAGACATAGAGGTTGGACGTCTTGGTTTTAATTCTGAGACAGATGTTATGAACTGATGATTATTCCATTGATAACAGAATGTATTCTTCTGGGATTATTCTTCATTGAAATGGTGCACAAATTTCTTTTCGCAAAAAAACTCGTGTTAAGCCTGCAAAGAGAAGAAATATTTATTTTATTTAATTTTACAAGTTGAAAAGTTTTAGACAAGAACTCTATTTACAAAGGTTTCAGTTAAGAATTTGCAGAATTACGAACAAACTTGTAATATTCTACACAGGTATACCTCAGCTTTCGTCGGTAATTGGTTCTTAAGTCGAATTTACTTGTCTCCGAATTTACTTGCCTCCGAATTTACTTGTCACAAGGTGTTATGGTGCCCTATCTACATTGGAATGATCTCTTCCTCCTTCATAAATACTAACTTGCGAGACTACCGGGAAGACAGTCGAGACGCAGTGCAACTTGACAGTTCGGACGTACATTTTTATCTGCTGATTTATAACACTCTTATTTTGCATATATGTTCTGTTATTCCAATACACTGGTTTAACCTACTTTCTTATTTTCGTATCTTTCTTCCTGGCCGTAACAGGCCACAACACAAGGCTAAACCACAGATAACCATTCCCAGTTTTGTATTTTATTTATAAATGCATTTTTAATAATATATGGTTAATAAGAATCTTAAGCTTACAAACAAGAAATTTTAGTTTTTAATATAAAAAAAGTCATCTAAATTAACGGATACATATACTTACATAATTGTGAATAAAGATGTTTACAATTTGGTGATCTTTACAGTACATTGCGGACACTTTATTTGTGTATGAGGTTTGCTCTAAAACTTTATGAAATAAAATGATTTTGTAAGGTTAAATTATTTTGAGATAGTAGAAAATGAACTAATTTACATTAAATTTACCAATATTTAGATTCAATTTGTTTATTTACTTTATTTGTTTATATACTTTTATTTTTATTTATTGTACAGTAACATTTTATGTGCTTTTAATGCTTTTCTTGAGATATTACGACTTTAATATTTGTGGCGAACAGACGTAAAATCGTATACAATGACTTAAAGTTGATTTTTATTTTTCCATTTTTTTTGTTTTTGACAAACGACGTATAATCAAGAAAGACTTAATTTTAAACGACGTACCCGAGGTATACTTATATACACAATATAATATATAGCCAATAATACAGGTGAAATACTTCAACTTCAAAAACTTTTCCAAAATAATTCTGTCCTTAAATTCACATATCAATTCAATACTAATAACAAAATTCCATTCCTTGACTTATTGATAAACACAAATAATAACAAATTTACTATTTCGCGATACAAAAAACCTACCAGCATAAATTCATGTACACTTAACTACAAGAGCGAATGTCCATATTACTACAAAATAGCAATTATAAAAAATTTAATACATCGTGCAAAAACTAATTCATCCACAAAACAGATTTTTTAGAGTGAACTAAAGAATATAAAATAATCACTTATTAATAATAACTAAATAGTTGATAAACAAATACGATGTTTTCTTAGAAGTCTCAATACTAAGCAAATAGAACATAATTCAACTTCAACTAATCACAAACATATTAATCTCCTATGTCGTAATCAAATGCATACAAATTATAAACAAGATGAAAATATACTAAAAAATTAGTAAATACTAATATATCTACAACAGATCCTAGCAAAAAATTAAGTTAATCATATACTACTTTAAATCTAGTATATCCGATTCAATTATTCGCAATGATTCTTCTCCCCCGGTTAGTGATTTGCAAAAAAACCAACATAGTTTACAAATTCAAGTGCCCGCTGGGAGACTGTATCTCTAACGAATTAAATAATAATCATGTTGGTCACGCCACAAACTCTCCTTCACGACGCTTGACATTACACTTGAACGATAATTCTAACATTTTTAGGCATTTAAAACAACATGCCTGGCCACATACACAATTCCGGAAAACCCTAGTTAAAAATACGACTATACTTAAACATGAAAACAATAAACATAAACTAAAAATTCTCGAAGCTATATACATAAAACAATTGAAACCTAACCTGAACAAGATAAACAATGAAATCTCCACAAATATCCTGAAATGCCTATAATTAATAAAAGACGCCATTGGTTTATTCCAATGGCTTCCAATACGTAATATTTCTTGTTTTCACTCTCGCTTGGTCATGTGTGACGTCATGAGCTGTTATGCGACATTTGCTTCCAGCGTCTTAAATGCACGAGTTTGTTGTTGCTTGGAAATTTTCCATGTAATCAAAAACAGTTTGTCATTATGGTTTGTCCGTGTTTATGATATATAATGTAATTTGACATTTTTAAGAATGGCTTATGTAAGCCGAAGGCTTAGATTGAATTATTAAAAAAATTATGTATCAATATTGTAATTTTCTTTTTTCATTTAATGATAACGTTATTAAGCTTATCAGAGAATATGAAAAAAAATGACACAAAATAAATAGACAAAATTTGTCTATATTATTTAATGAAAGATTCATTATATATATATATATATATATATATATATATATATATATATATATATATATATATATATGATAATGAATAAGGAACGAAATAAGGAATGAAAGATGCTCCATGGTAGTTACATCAATACATATGATGCCGTCTTAACGTAAAGTACTCAATAGTAAGAGCATCAATAAATATGTTGCTGTCATTTCAGACGACATATCGATATAAATATTTTGCTGTCATTTTTAACGGCACGGGCCCACTCGTTAAGGAATTAAATGCATTTCTCATGGGGAAACTTTAGTAACCTTCAAATTTCAACGCTGCGTTAAGAATTGTTTTTAGCGCCGTGGCAGGGAATTTTTGAACGCGCAATTTTTAAAACCCAAAAGTTCTGCAATATAATTGTATTGAACACTTTTAAATACAAAAGTGCATTAGTTAATTTTGTTATGACATGAAACTAAGTAATTAAACAATATATATATATATATATATATATATATATATATATATATATATATATACCTTACATTAAGACATCTTACTTAATATATATATATATATATATATATATATATATATATATATATATATATATTAAGATGTCTTAATGAAAGGTACTCAATAGTAAGTACATCAATACATCAGTCAGTTAAGTGTCATACGTGATACACGCTTGGGCGATCATGTCTCGAAAGTGACATGACTGACTGGGCAGAAGATTATCCCGCAGTAGGTTGCCATTGTTTTCTGCGGTAGACTGGTTGCCGACCAAGGCTTTAGAATCCAATCTGTCCTGCTATTAAACCCATAATTGGAAGGAAGAGACGGATTAATACCTTTCCCAAGGGTATCTGCGCGTAAGTGAATACAATGGATTACAACTGAAATTCGAACTCGGCTCCCCGGTTTCTTGTTCCGAGCCGATATCCACTGGACCACGTTGCTGTAATTTCAGACGGCATATCGATATAAATATTTTGCTGTCATTTTTGAAGGCATGGGTACCCCATGTATTGATGTACCTATCATGGAGTATCTTTCATTAAAACATAAAAAAATCAATATAACCCAAACTAATGAGCGTGACAGGAGGGAAATATTATACATATATATATATATATATATTAAACATTTTTATATATTCATGATTTCCTACCTATCATGGAGTATCTTTCATTAAAACATAAAAAAAATCAATATAACCCAATATAACCCAAACTAATGAGCGTGACAGGAGGGAAATATTATATATATATATATATATATATATATATATATATATATATATATATATATATATATTAAACATTTTATATAGTCATGATTTCCTAACTTTTGCAAGCTGTGAATCACCTGATGAGGTACTGTTGATTTTACCGAAACACGGCAGCTCTTGTGTAACAGTGAAAAATGTTTTTAATTATAAATACCAATAAAAATATTACTATATATATTGGTCTACTACGTATCGAGCACTTTTAAAAAAGTAAATGCCATGAACTGTGGGTTGTTATTTCATTAGTTCTTACTATTACTAATATATATATATATATATATATATATATATATATATATATATATATATATATATATATGTGTGTGTGTGTTTGTTGTGTTTCATTAATATTAATTGTCCTTAATGATATTAATTAATATCATTAATGCTTTAGACTTATTGTCTGTTTTAAGATAATGAGTTGTGTGTTTCTTAATCCTCTTCCAAGTTTGTTTTTCATAGCATTTTTTTTTAATTTCATTGGTCACTGGTCATGTAATATTAAGCGTAGCAACAACAACAACAACAACAACAACAACAAACAAGCAAAACAAACTGTCTGATCTAAGGTGCACTGATTCACCCGAAATGTTGAGCACAAAAGACCACAAGACACAAACAAACGCTAAGGAAAAAATCCATTCTGTGCCAAAAAAAGATCATTCCTTGCCAGATGAGATTCAATTTTGTCACCTTACTCTAAGAAATGGCGTAAATGCAAAAATTGCTACGCCGAAAAGACGTTTTAGTTTCTACCGATGACAACAATCAAAATATTCAGCGTCTTATTTAAGCAGATTCATCATCACACTCAGTCAGTTAAGTGTCATACGTGATACACGCTTGGGCGATCATGTCTCGAAAGAAACATGACTGACTGATTATCCCGCAGTCGGTTGCCATTGCTTTCTGCGGTAGACTGTTTGCCAGCCAAGGCTATAGAACCCATTCTGTCCTATTATTTGACTCATAGCTAGAGGGAGGAGAGATGCATTATATTATTAAATAGTAATTAGTGGGGAATCAGTTTATTACTTCATAACAATATAAAACCAATCCCCCACTTTATGCCCAGTAGAAGCCTTAATCATGTTTCCACTTATTGTATTCAGTTAGTTAGTTAAGTGCAATACGTAATACATGCTTTAGGCGGTCATGTCTCGAAAGAGATAGGACTGATTGGGCAGAAGATTAGGCCGCAGGAGGTTGCCATTAGCGGTAGACTGGTTGCCAGCCAAGGCTATAGAACCTAATCTGTCCTGTTATTTCACCCCTAAGTGGAGGGAAGAGACGGATTAATACCTTTCCCATGGGTATTTGCGCGTTAGTGAATGCAAAGAATTCAACTGGAATTCGAACTCGGCCCCCCGATTTCTCGTTCCAAGTCGATATCCACTGCACCACAACGCACATCTTTCCTGAATAGTAGATTGAACAGTTACTAAAACGTTCATATACAGAAATTTAGAGTCGTAGTGCAGATGAAGGTGAACATCGATCAGCTAATTTTATTTATGTCAATCGCACGCACGCGCGCACACTCACACACGCACGCACGCGCGCACACACACACACACACACACACACACACACACACACACACACACACACACACACACACACATATATATATTTACGCTCTCACACCCTGATTGAGCACTTTGGAAGAATGGTAGACTTTGAAAAAACAGTAGCTACTCTAGCATCTACGCATCGTTCATTCAGTAATGAATTAGAACACTATTGGCGTGTGTATACATGATATATCACACGTAAACGTCTGCCTCCTTCTACCGAGCGCCCATAGCTCAGAGGTAGAATCGCCGACTGACGCCAACAAAAGCAGTGACACACACACGAAATCCTACAAGACATAGGAAGTGTGTATATATGTATATCTTTGTATGCGTGCGCAGCGTGTGCCTATGTACGTATAAATGAAAGAAACAAAGAAATAAAAACAAAACCTTCCTCCTCTTGATAAATGAACCATCTTGAATTATTTTATTACCCCTTAAAACGGAAAGAGGTTATTGCACAAATATACGATGTGAACTACTACAACACACAAACAAGGCGATGACTGACAACCATTCTCTACCTGAAGAAGGAGGCGGCGAGACCAGAAACATGTGTAGCAGAATGGAAAAATAAAAAAATTAAAATACAATATATTTTATAAAAGAACACTTGCGGTTTCTCTGTTTATTTTACAAACACACACACACACACACACACACACACACACACACACACACACACATATATATATATTAAATTTAAAGAATTTAAGTTAGTATTCTTTCTATGGCAGCATGTGGTCATTAAATCGCTTTTTTAATAAGTAGATTAGGATTATTTATCTGATTTAAGATGACAAGTTTTTGTAAAAATGTAAGTTACATTTGTCTCCTTTTCCATTGTAAGATTTGGATTTAGCGACGATATTACAGGTAATATAAACAAGCCGATAACTGACAACCACTCTCTACCTGAAGAAGGTTGCGAGACCCGAAACACGTGCAGCAGAATAGAAACAAAAATAAAATTAAATAAACAAAAGCTACATGGAGATAAAAAATAAAAAAAATTAAAAGTAAAATGATAAAATTAAAATTTTAAAATTAAAGAATATTAAAATGCAGTGAGATGGAATCAACGACGCGTAATTCATAATTATTAATAGGAATATTTGCAAGAAGAAGAAAGAAAGAAAGAAAGAAAGAAAGAAAGAAAGAAAGAAAGAAAGAGGCAAACGTACAGCGGGATCTCTATCAATCTGGGTCTAAGAATTTCAGTATTGTTTTTCTATGACAGCATGTGGTCATTAAATCGCTTTTTTGTTAAGTAGATTAGGATTGTTTATATGGTTTAAGATGAAAAGTTTTTCTAAAAGACTAAGTTAAATCTACCTATTTTTCGATTGTAAGATTTGGATTTAGCAACAATATTCCAGATAATAATTGGCTTCTTGTTATTGATTTTTAAATTTCCAATAATATATGGATAAATCAGTGCTTTTGCTGTATTTACTGTTGTTAAAAGACAATATGTGGCTGTTAAATCAAAATTTTCACGTTATATATATATATATATATATATATATATATATATATATAGTGTGTGTGTGTGTGTGTGTGTAACCACTTCAAATTGGAGTAAACACTTGATTCATTCATCTGTTCATTTATGTGTTTATCCATTTAAACACGTGCTGATGTGAAAAAACACAGACCATTCAACGTGTCAACATTTGATTTATTTTATCTTATTTTATTTTATTTTATTTTACTGATTTTATTTATTTTCTTATTTTTTCTACTTACTTATTTATAAGACAACAACCTGGCGATCAGAAACAAAAGGAACTCGATACGTAAAGCCATAAATTTATTCGCCTGAAGAGAGTCAATTTTAGACTCGAAACACTTGTAGCGTCACAAATACCATTTTGGACACTTAATGTATCATAACATGTATAATAACAAAAACAATAAATATACAGTTTAAAGAAAGCGTTCACGGTTTCTCACACTTTTTATTATCTATATATATATATACTTTCATCCGCAGACAGATCTGTTTCGCCATATCACAGCTCATCAGTACGGTTAAACACCGTTTGCTTTTATATATATATATATATATATATATATATATATATATATATATATATATATAGCATAATGATGATCCACGTATACTGTCTTAATATGTATAGGAAAAACTACTAAAAAGGTATAAGTTTAAAAATGTATTATTTTTTGTTTGACAGTATTTATTTATTTCTATTATTATATATATATATATATATTTGATATTTCAGACCGGCCTCGGCCTTTCACCAGAAACAAATGAGAGAAAAATTAAAAAACTTTTTTACTTTCTGCAACAACTTCTACAATACAATTAAATTTACCATGGAGTACTCATACACATCCGCCCCTTTCTTAGACGTCATGATAAAATTAAACAAACATACACTTTCCACCAGTCTATACAACAAACCCACAAACCAACATAAATTCCTACACTTTAACAGTTGTCATCCCCTTAAATTAAAAGAATCTATCATATACAGCTCATTTCTAAGAACCAAACGCATATGCTCAGACCATCTAGATTTTCTATACAACATTAACAACCTAACAAAGCAATTTCTAAAATGTAAATACCCAATAAAAATAATAAAAGAAGCACTAAATAAAACCATCCACATAAATCGTAACACACTCCAACATACAAGAACAGATAAAACAACAACCGAATTCCCATGGTTTTTAATCACAATCAATATTCTCACACACCTTATTCAAAATTTAAAATATGATTACAAGAATCTCCAATCAAATAAAAAAAAAATCAAAGACATTTTCGATAAACTACCCATAAATGCAATGAAACAAACACCCAACCTATCAGCTATCCTCACTTCTACCAAATATCTAAAAAATACAAACCTATCGGGGAATTTGAAATGCAATAAATCTCGTTGTTTAGTTTGCAAACATTTAGTAAACGATACAGTATTTTCTATACCCATCACCAACATCAAATTACACCCACCACGCCTCACCTGTGACAGCCAAAATATAATATATTTTCTCTTCTGTTCAATATGTCCAAATAGTGGATATATTGGTGAATCTGGAAACAATTTTAGATTCCGTTTCAATAATCATAAACTAAGCATACGCCAAAACAACCCTTATTCACCCATAGCAGAACACTTCAATCAACCGGGTCACACTTACATACTCACAGGTCAGATAGAGGATGGAAACGAAAAGGAAACATATATTTAACATCAGAAAAAAGACAGCTGAAATTCATGGGATATGTAATGAGGAAGAAGGGCTTTGAGAATCTGATACTCACAGGTCAGATAGAGAAAGAGAGAGACGGATAGAGGAAAGCAACACGTAACATACTTGACGGGCTTGAGCGAGTGTGTGGCAGAGCGGGTTTTGGGTGGGGTAACAAGAAAAAGCGTGCTAAGGGGCACCAGAGATAGGAAGACGTGGAAGGCCATGATCGTCTACGTCCTGAAGGGACACGGCACATAGAAGAGTTATAAATAATGAATCTGTATTAAGAAGAGGTAGATTCATACCTAATAAAAATTTGATAAAAAACTAAGATAATAAAGTGGATATAAAGTGAGGGATCAATTCTATATTACAATCAATATATAAACTTATCCCTCAATTTGTGTCCATGCTAGTTTCTATGCATTTTTATTCTAGATTCATGGGCTTGAGCAAATGAATGTCAGAATGGGATTTGAGTTAGGTAACGAAAGAAAGCTTGCTAAGAGCCACTAGGGATATGGAGATGTAGAAGGCCATGATCGCCTACGTCTTGAAGGAACACGGCACATAGAAGAAGAAGAAGAAGTCGTTGAATAGTTTTGCCCACATAGCATTGCACTAACATTTATAGCGATAAATGATGGGTAGGCAATATAGCTTTACGGGCAAAGGGAAGGCGTTTCTGGTTAAGAAGATGGTACGTACTATAACAGAACTGAAACAGAGGCTAAAAGATGGCGAGATCCTATCGGGAAAGTTGACTACGAGTACTGATCCATGGTAGTCTAATATAAACAGGATACTTTGGAGGACTTGTATCGGATCAGAAATTAAGAATTAAAATCACTCCTCTTCTTCAATTTTAAAAAGTTCACAATGACGTGCGAAATCCTGGTTTTGCCTAAATAGAAAAAAGATTGACCATGTGCTTAAAGAAAAAGTCAAAACCGGATTTCGCAAGTAGATGTTAAATTGATTTTTGACCAATGAGATCGACTTGCAAAACTTTAGAACTTCGCGAGTCAGTGCGAAAATCTGAATGCTATAAAAGGCCCCGGTCAGCGTCAATCACAGACAGTCAGGGATGGAAGCAGCAAAGACGACAAGCTAAAACATAACGAGAGAAGCTTCAAGCTGACCCGGACATTCGTCCTCTTTCTCTTTCCTTCTCGTGTGCTGATTTCCTTTACTTCTTCTTCTCGATCCAAAGACATTTCTACTAAATGCATACATACATATATACGTACGTACGCATATACTCATTCAACAATTACTATTACGAACAGTTTCTACAAAACTTGTTACCTTTAACTTTCTCACTGAACACGAACTCTACCCTTAACTTAATAATGTTTCTAATTGCACATTAACAACTTAATAACTTATGTTATTCTTTCCTTTTAATAAATTTCTATTTTAAAATGAAAAATGTATATTTTATTCTTACACTATTCCACACTATTGCACGCATTTCAACCTGCAACCAACTTTTCTGATGAAAACCTGGTAAATTTTTGATTTGTTCCCCGAAGGCCTTAACCCCTTCAAATCTTTCCAAAACATCCTTGTTTCCATGCAAATGTAAATACTGAACTCAAATCGATAATTGTTTATTGAAGAAACCTACCTATTTTCAAGTTAACGACCAGAAAAATATCGAACTTTTTGTCGCTGTTTATCTCACCCTGTAACCACGCTTCAAAAATGTTATTCACTGCAGAATGACTTCACGCGTAGTTTGCCGATTTTTCGGCCTTTTTACTGCCTTTCTGCAATTACTACGCGGAAATTGAGTTCCGAAACCAAACCGCGGAGTAATTGCTCAAAGGAAGTAAATAGGCTGAAATAAGCATCCTACGCCTAAAAAAGCGATGACTCAGAGATGAGAACGGTGGTAACGGGTGAGATATAGTACGATTTTTTTTTTCTAGTCGATAACATGAAAAATGGTAGGTTTCTTCAATAAACAATTATTGATTTGAGTTCAGCATATACATTTGCACGGAATTAAGGATGTTTTGGAAAGATTTGACGGGGTAAAAGTCTTCGGGGAACAAATCAAAAACTTACCGAAAACCTTCTGATAATTCTGATGATAATAATACAGAATAAAAATAGTAAGCTGTAGGGAGTTCGCTTATGTCTGACACAAGGCCGAATCAAAGAAAAATTAACCAGCTCCCTATGGTTTCACTTGCGACCCTCGATGTCTAAGGAACACGCAGCTTATAGCCTCAGTGGTGACACCCGACGGTTGAAAAGCACACGCACCCCACGGCTTCAGACTAAATGCTTTAATATCATAAGAAAATTTAAACTTAATCTTACACAGAATAACACTTTTTCGGTAGCCATTTACAAGGAAAATGGTAATTTCTTTGAGTTTAGTATCCAATTTCGATTCCGAGTATATCGGTAGGCGGGGTTAGAGTTTTTATAAGGTTATTTTTCCGAGATTTGGGGGCAAAGGATTCCCAGCTAAAATATAAAACCGTAAATACGCCCGATTAATACGTCTAAGAAAGGCTACATATTATTTTTCACCTCCATCAAAAATTGTAAGGGATAGAGATGATTTAAATGTTGAAAAAAATTTATTCTCTCTGATGTAAAAGACACAAAGTTACCATTAATATAACGCACCTAACAGTATGGTTTAGGAACCTTATCAAGCAATTGTCTTTCGTGGAACCCTACGAAAATATCAAATCTAAACTTATTTATAAATGGAACAGTGTGTGTGTATGTGTGTGTGTGTGTGTGTGTGTGTGTGGGTGGGTGGGTGGGTGGTTGTGTCCGTTACCTATAGACTCCGAAACGGATGAACCGATTTTCTTGAAAATTTACACAGTTGTACTATAAGCGTCTGCGAGTGTTATTAGCTAGGTTTTGTGTCGAAGTACCCCCGATAAATATCGAAAATCGATAATCGAAAAAATCGGGTTATAGAAGGAGTGGTTCGATTTTAATCAAATTTGATACACTCAGAGACAAAGACATAAGAAACAATATTCAGAAGTTTCAAGGTTGCAGTTCTTACAATAGTGCAGAAAATCCATAATATATATATATATAAAAGCCAAGACGTTTGTGTGTGTGTTTGTTTATCTGCCTGTATGTCTGTATTTTTTTTCAGTCCTTTTATTTTAGTTTTTGCTTCGGGTTTGGCTCTAAGTAGGTATAATTGTAATTCTTAGTCTCAGCCATGATACCATTTACATAGAGGACTTATTTGGCCTTCAAACTTCAGTTTCCGACGTAAAAAGCTTATTTGATATCGATAGCAGGAAATCAAAATTTGACTTACATCCATTCATTTTTCTTTCAGTCTACGGTTTCGCTTTAACTGGAAACAACTATTGCTTTTTAGTCTTTCGTGCCAATGTCCAAAGAGTCTGAGCTCCAGGACCATGAATTAGTTTTAAAGCTTTCATTACACCCGAGCAACGTTAGTTTGCCTATACTTCTCAGATGATGTATTTATAGTATTTACATTATTTTGACTATTGTCCTCATCTTTGTTGCTATTTGTACGACGTTTCGGCTGTAGTAGTGGTGTAACTTTAATTGATGGTTAGTGTTCCAGGTCTAGTAGTTTTTGTCGTTTTAAATGTACTTTTTTATCTCAGAAAACTTAGTGAGGCTTGAGCAAATTTTCATTCCGGAAATACAGTTCTGAAGAAAAAAATTGCAATTATTAATTATTTTTTATGTAAATGGTTTTTTCTAGTATTTTGCAATATGAACCCTGGTAAAAAAGGGTTTCTGGACATTAGGTTTATAAGTCCCAGAAATTCAGTTGTTCTTGTCCCTAAGGACACATGGCCTAGTGGTTATAGACGTTTGTTAGTTACTGTGACTTGATCCAAAGAGTTGTGATTGTAATTCTCTTAGACCTGTGGCATATCCAACGTCCAAAGGGTCTGAGCTCCAGGACCATGAATTAGTTTTAAAGCTTTCATTACACCCGAGCAACGCCGGGCTATACTGTTAGTTAGCCATCAAAGCGTTTGAGTTCTATTCATTGATACGCAATCGATTTGTCGATATATATAACCTTATTGAAACTAAATGATACACACTTACTCAGTAAAGGATGGAAGTTTTAATAGGCCTCGATATAAATCAGTCAACCAGTTAAGTACCATCCGTGATACACTGTTGGGCGATCATGTCTCGAAAGGGACATGACGGACTGGGCAGAAGATATTACCACTGTAGTTTGTCACTACTTTCTACGGTACACCGGTTGCCATATATATATATATATATATATATATATATATATATATATATGATAAAGGTTACATTTTGTAATTTGTGTATGTATATATGCGTGGGTGTATTAATCTGTATATGTGTCTGTTTGCTAGTGTTTGTGAATATACTCGTCTATTGTTCCATCTGTGGATGTTTGTAGGTTTATTTATGTATGCGTTCTTTCTCTTCCTCGTTTAAAATATGAATAACTTTCTAAATCTACTAAATTGTTAAACTAAAAGAATTTTTTTTAAATTTCGCAACAAAAATAAAATAGATATAATAGTTAATTAATAATGCTGATGTCAATTTAATCAAATTTTAATACCAATGCTCACCAAGATTAATTTTAAGTCTGCCCACATATTCTCCATATTAGAAGTTGCTTTACTCTGATTGGTCCACATTGTACATACAATAATGCCTCCCCGATTAAAGGGATTTTACTTGTTTTTAACCTTTTAAAACCATTCAATTTAAAATAACTACAACACTTGACAAGACACAAGAAGTGTCGAAACAAAATAGCTACTTTTGTAGTGATATTGTAACATATTCATGTTATAATTTCTGAATAAATCTATCTATCTATCTATCTATCTATCTATATATATATATATATATATATCAGTGGTCAGTCATTTAATAACCATATGTGATACACGCTTGCTTGGGTGATCATGTCTCGAAAGAGACTTGACTGACTGGGCAGAAGATTTTCCCGCAGCAGCATTTAATTACTATCTGCGGTAGATTGGTTGACAACCAAGGCTACAGAACTCAAGCTGTCCTGCTCTTTTACCTATAGATGGAGGGAGAAGTGACATATTAATACCTTTCCCAAGAGTATTTGTGCCTAAGTCAATGGAACGAATTCAACTGGAATTTGAACTCGACTCTCCGATTTCTCATTTTGAGCCGATATCCACTGCACCACAATGTCTTATATTTAAAACGAACCAACCGAGATTGTTTTGGTTAAAAAACAAAACAAAAACAAGATGGCGTAAAACAAGTAATTAATTAATAGTAAGAATATAGAATAAGTAATATTAATAAGTAATATTAAAAATATCGTGTATCACACCATATGGAGTAACATGAAATAATGGAGATGAAAATGCAAAAGAGCGAAATCATTTTAAAAAGGAAAAAACATTTCGAGATATAATACTTAAAAAAACAAATGAAAATATCTTCCTCACCCTTTTCAAGGTTCTAGTCGTGGTGAGCCTGTGTCAAAATGTATATGTCGCTGGTAGCAAGGCGATGACTGTGCCAACAATGATTCCCACAAATAGAATGACCATTATCACTGCTACCCACCACCAGCGCTTAAGCCAATCATAACAGCACGCCTAGAAAAAAAAAAAAAAGTAAATAGAATTATGAGAGTGGACTCGAATGATCATCAGTTGATTATAAAACAGTGATGCTAGAGTTGCGAAACCTTGCATACATTAATTTCAATTTTTTTAAAATTCTAACTGCATTGTTTCTTTCCAGGTACGAGGGTGGGAGAAAAGGTTCATAGGCTGACTATGAAGGGGTGATGCTAGAACTGTGAAATCTTGCATGCATTAATTTCAACTCTTCTTCTTAATAACTGCATTGTTTCTTTCCAGATACGAGGGTGAGATGAAAAGTTCATAGGCTGACTACGAAGGAGTGATGCCAGAACTGTGAAATCTTGAATGCATTAATTTCAACTCTTCTTAATAACTGCATTGTTTCTTTCCAGATACGAGGGTGGGATGAAAAGTTCATAGGCTGACTATGAAGGGGTGATGCTAGAACTGTGAAATCTTGCAAGCATTAATTTCAACTCTTCTTCTTAATAAATGCATTGTTTCTTTCCAGATACGAGGGTGGGATGAAAAGTTCATAGGCTGACTATGAAGGGGTGATGCTAGAACTGTGAAATCTTGCAAGCATTAATTTCAACTCTTCTTCTTAATAAATGCATTGTTTCTTTCCAGATACGAGGGTGGGATGAAAAGTTCATAGGCTGACTATAAAGGGGTGATGCTAGAACTGTGAAATCTTGCAAGCATTAATTTCAACTCTTCTTCTTAATAAATGCATTGTTTCTTTCCAGATACGAGGGTGGGATGAAAAGTTCATAGGCTGACTATGAAGGAGTGATGCTAGAACTGTGAAATCTTGCAAGCATTAATTTCAACTCTTCTTATTAATAAATGCATTGTTTCTTTCCAGATACGAGGGTGGGATGAAAAGTTCATAGGCTGACTATGAAGGGGTGATGCTAGAACTGTGAAATCTTGCAAGCATTAATTTCAACTCTTCTTCTTAATAAATGCATTGTTTCTTTCCAGATACGAGGGTGGGATGAAAAGTTCATAGGCTGACTATGAAGGAGTGATGCTAGAACTGTGAAATCTTGCAAGCATTAATTTCAACTCTTCTTATTAATAACTGCATTGTTTCTTTCCCGGTAAACTTACATCTGACTGTTCATATCTTGTTGGTGAAATATGTCATCAACAGTAAGTATAACGTTATCAATGTGATACTGGTACTCGGGAAAGAATTTTTCCTGTTAGGAACAGATAATGTTACTCTGATTGGGACAAGCTTGAGAGGGGTAACAAGAGAAATGCTGTTAAGTGTTACAAGGGAGATGTAGAAGGTCATGATCGCCTACGTCCTGAAGAACACGACACAAAAATTTTTATAAATAACTAATCAATATTGAGAAGAGGTGGATTCATAACTAATCAGAATTTGACAAACAAATATGAAATTATATTTCACTCAACGCATTGTGACAGCCTTCAAGACATAACCCATACACACACACACACACATATATATATGTGTGTGTGTGTGTGTGTGTGTGTGTGTGTGTGTGTGTCGGTTAATGCTATTTCGTAACTTTAAGTAAGATTTCATAATATATATATATATATATATATATATATATATATGCAACTTATCTTAGCTGACGCATTTCGTCCTCTAATCGAATTTATCAAGGCAAATGTAAGGATTTTATTTTGCAATAAGTATTTCTAAGAAAATGTAAAAATTTGTCAAAAGTTTTAAACTTTAAGAAACGCTCATTCATCAGGTTAACTAATGGTTGTTGAATTCTTTTATGCAAATGATATTTAAATTATTATAGTTTGAAACTAATTGTCTTTGTGCGTGCTCCTGTGTGTGTTTTAGGAAACTATACTGAAGAACATTGTTTTTTCTTTTGTAATAAATAATATTTGAGATGAGTTATTAATTCGGATCCATTTATGACGTCCTAGAATGGCCATTTTATAAGTTAAAACTAACTTTTATATTTTTTAAAAAAATAAAAATCGTGATTATTAGAATCGATAAAGACGTAAAAAATTGATTTATTATTAAGATTTAATTTGTATGAAAAGTGAAGAGAGAATTTCGTCAACATTAGTTTATATATATATATATATATATATATATATATATATATATTGTAAAACGTACTAACAAAACAGTAGCACTAATCACGACCGAAACCAGAAAAACCTACTGCTAACAAATCGGTAAAGTTAGTCGTCAAACCCAAAAGGTACTACCAAATGGGTAGAGGGGAATAAAAAAAGAAACAAACAAAGCATAAGCTGTGTTCGAAAGAAAAAAAACCCAAGACGAAAACCTTAACAAGAAAGTAGAGCAAAACATATGTATATATATGTGTGTGTGTGTGTGTGTGTGTGTGTGTGTGTTCTAGCTTGAATGAAGATTTGAGATTGTACCAACGATTTTTAAATTTTCTTTCAGTACATCCTAGGTATATTTTTCTCTGTTCATCCATATCCTGTACGTCTGCCTTGTAAATAACTGCTTCTGTTTTACAAACCCCGTTAAGTCGGCATTTGTTTTTGTCTGTAGTTACATTTTAAATTAAGAATATTTTGCTACACGTTATTTTTTTAAATTCTTGGCGTTTTTGCTTCTTTATCTAATTTTATATCTCGAAACAGAAATTTCCGTGTCGCAATGTACTTTTAATTCATAATTATATAATTATATTATGCTATACAATATTTATTGTATTGAGCACTATTTATAAAAATAAATGCCAGGGAATTAAAAAAATAAATGAATTAAAAATCGTAAAACCTTCAATCCTCTTTACCTATATATATATATATATATATATATATATATATATATATATATATATACAAATGAATAAGGAACAAAGAAAATATTTGCAAACTTCAAAACATTAATTTAAAACAGTGAAACAATATAGAAATAGAGCAATGGATATTTATTATAAATTATACTTTAGAACATGTACAAACTGCAATCTACTACAAAATTGTACATTTATTACTAACTACCTGACAAGACATTGTTCTTTCAATGTTGAACCAAAATGTACAATTTTGTAGTAGATTGCAGTTTGTACATGTTCTAAAGTATAATTTATAATCGTTTCACTCCAAGCAAGGCAGTACTGCCACTGGTGCGCAGGGGGGCTACATAAGAAGAGAGTGAAAGGTTACGTAGGAGGAGAGCGAAGAGAATGAGGATCCGAAGAGGAACTAGTTACAGGGGGTGTCAGAAAATGGGTAAGAGAAGGATGGGAATCAAGGGGATAAGAGATTGCAATTGACATTGCATTTAAACTCTTGGAGATTGTAGCTATCAGGGAAACAAGTATATGGAAAAGAGTTCCACAGGCTGGAAGTGCGAGAAAAGAAGCTATTAGAGTAGAAGTAACGTCTGCATTTGGTTGTTTAGTATATGGAAAAGATTTCCACAGGCGGGAAGTGCGACAAAAGAAGCTATTAGAGTAGAAGTAACGTCTGCATTTGGTTGTCTAGACTGTAAAACGGAGGGACTTTGTTACCAGTCTGGTTGTTCGCGTGAATTCTTGTAGAGGGGAAACCAGGGAGCTTAGATCGTTGGAGCAAAAGCCATAAAAAATATTTGTAGAACAGACAGAGGTAAGCCACATCCCGTCGGTGAGAAAGTGGCTGGAGTCGAGCTGCCAGGTCGGGATCGATTACATTGCTGATTAGATCCTTTAGATCCTGTCGAGAACCGCGTGATGAATAGCAGGAGCATCTGACCAGATATGACAACAGTATTCAATGCATGGATGGATGGATGATTTGTATATTTGCAAGATGAACTCAGGCGAGAAAAACTTGCTGGTCCGACACAGTGAGTCAACCTTCCTAGCAGTAGATTTAGCTCTTGATTCAATGTAGTCGTTCCACTTGAGGTTGGAAGAGAGATTGAGGCCGAGAAGAGGCAGTGTATTGCTTTCATGGAGACTAGCTTGATCCATGTTTATGGAGGTGGCCAAGAGGGACTACCTATGGTGGTTGACAGATAGCAGGTTAGTTTTGAAAGTAAAGTTTACGAGCCATTTCTTACCCCAGTCCACCACAGATTGGAGGTCCTTTTCAAGATCAACAGTGAAGTTATCTTTGTCCACCTTGGCAGAATTCTTACTGAGGCGGGAGTAGATGATGTCGTCAGCGTAAATGCCTACTTGGGATTTGATCACATCACGGAGATCGTTGATGAGGATCAGAAAGAGCGTCGAACCTAGGATAGAAACCTGGGGTACACCTGCATTCGTGTGTGCCCATTTAAGTCGATCTTCATTATGCGATTTCATAGGAACGATTGGATCAAATCAAGCAAGTGTCCAGTAATACCACAGCTCTGTAGACTGTGCAGAAGGTCAGCGTAAATACCTACTTGGGATTTGATCACATCACGGAGATCGTTGATGAAGATCAGAAAGAGCGTCGAACCTAGGATAGAAACCTGGGGTACACCCGCATTCGTGTGTGCCCATTTAAGTCGACCTTCATTATGCGATTTCATAGGAACGATTGGATCAAATCAAGCAAGTGTCCAGTGCTTTGGAGATATCCAGGGTAACAGCTCGAGCTTCGCCGTTCTTATCGAGGGCCAGGTATATGTACTCGGTGATGGTCGTTAGCGAAGCGGCAGCCATACTGTCTGTCCGAGAATAGTTTATGGGCGGTGAGATGTTGAACTATTTCAGCATTGATATATAGCCTCAATCACTTTTCCGAAAATTGGTAGGAGGCTGATACGGCGATAATTAGAGGGATCTGGGGGTTGTTATGATTTCTTAAATACAGGAACCACAGAAGAAGACTTCCAGCAGGCAGTTTAACAGGAAGCAGTAATTATAGAGTTTAGAGAGGACAGAGGAGAGTTCAGAGGAACTTTTCTTCAAGACAATGACCAGAATTCCGTCGCCTCCGCTCGTCTTGTGGGGATCAAGTTTTGAAATTATCTTACAGTTCAGAGAGGGGGTTATGCAAACATCTTTCTGTTGAGCCTCAGTTCTAGAAGTGGAGATAATTCAGGCGAGTCAAATGTGAAATTGGAGGAAAATCTGCGAGCAAAGCACTCTGCCTTGTTAGCTGTGGCCGTGAGGATCACAAATTTATTGATTAAAGAATGGAGGGATGGTTTGCAGAGCCGCTAGTAGCGTTTGGAGCGAATTTGCGGGCTGCTATACGATGTTTCATTCTCTCAACAAACAACAGCTTAGCTTCATTCAAGATCCTCTTATGCTTATTACGAGCAGAGGCAAATAGGCACCTATTATGGTTAGACACGTGGCTCCGATATAGCCGGAAGAAGTGATTTCTGTGGGCAATGTCGGCTGATCAGGCAGGAGAGAACCAAGGTGACGAATGAGGTTTAGGACGAAACTTCCTGACCGGGGAGAAAGCAGTGATGCCAGCTTTCACTCTAGAGGAGACATCAGATGCGCAGTCCTCAACGGGGTGGGGGGTGGGGGCTAAACACTTTTCCCAAGGGACGTCACATAGAAAATCGCGGAACGAATCCCAGTTTGCTCTTTGGTAGCAGTAAGAAATCCTGTTGGTTGGAGGTTCCTGGAAGGGGAGCTGAAGTGGAGTGAGTTATTAATGGAAACGACAGCATGGTCTGGAAGGCTTGGCAGGAGTCAGGGACAGAGGTGAAGCAGAGATCTAGCAGGGAAGCATGCCCTGTAGGGATACTGGGGAAGCGCGTGGGGAAATCCACCAGTTGCATAAGAGATTGAGTAATTGGCAAGTTCATGGCATGAATGGCAGCAGCATCAGTAACAGAGAATTTCAGCTACTTGACGATCACCGGATGTGCGTTGTGGTGCATTGGATATCGGCTCGGAACGAGAAATCGGGGAGCCGAGTTCGAATCCCAGCTGAATTCATTGCATTCACTTACGCGCAAATACCCTTGGGAAAGGTATTAATCCGTCTCTTCCTTCCAGTTATGGGTTAAATAACAGGACAGATTGGGTTCTATAACCTTGGTCGGCAACCAATCTACCGCAAAAATCAATGGCAACCTACTCCGGGATAATCTTCTGCCCAGTCAGTCATGTCTCTTTCGAGACATGATCGCCCAAGCGTGCATCCCGTATGGCACTAAACTGACTGACTGACGATCACCAATCGCAAATATGTTAGCGAATGGGAGGGAGGAAGTACCCGTTTGTATTTATTTCTGAGATGTCAATCTGTCTGTCAATCACCAGAGGCAACCTCTCCTGCCTCCCATAAGCATGGACCAAGCGAGTCTTCCTGAGAGCAATACATTGCGCCTCCTCGGCCTTACCCTCTCT
This sequence comes from Ascarosepion bandense, assembly GCA_037127315.1. Classification (NCBI taxonomy): domain Eukaryota; kingdom Metazoa; phylum Mollusca; class Cephalopoda; order Sepiida; family Sepiidae; genus Ascarosepion; species Ascarosepion bandense. The sequence continues at coordinate 1,098,213 of JBBBDQ010001314.1, forward strand.
TCTGATCTCAAATGGAACCACTACATTGAGTCCATAGCTAAATCCACTGCTAAGAACGTTGGGTCGCTGTGTCGGGCCAAGATGTTTTTCCCGCCTGAATCCATCCTGCATATATACAAATCAACCATTCGTCCGTGCATGGAATACTGCTGCCATATCTGGTCATGTGCCCCTGCTGTTCATCTCAGTGTTTTCGACAGGCTCCAAAGAAGAATCAGTAATGTGATAGGTACCGACTTGGCGGTTCGACCACAGCCACTTCCTCACCGACGAAATGTGGCCTCCCTTTGTCTGTTCTATAAACACTTTCATGGCTTCTGCTCCAACGAACTTAAGTCACTGGTGCCCCTTCAACAGGTGTTTACTCGTGTAACCAGATTGGCAACTGGGTCCCACCCATTCACAGTTAGATTAACCAAATGCAAACGACAATTCTACTCCTTCAGCTTCTTCTCTCGCACTTCCCGCCTGTGGAACTCGCTTCAATATTCTTGCTTTCCTGATGGCTACTACCTCCAGGAATTTAAATACAATGTCAATACTCATCTCTTAACCACTTGACTCTAGTTCTTTCACCACCCTGTATATCCTTTCCTTTCTCTCCACCTTTGCAACTGTCATCACACCTGTATTCCCATCCTTCTCTTGCTTCTTTCTAACTGGTTCGTCTTCCTCTTCACTCTCTCCTACTTAATCTTTTTACTCTTATGTAGCCTCTGCACATCAGTGGCATTACCGTCCTTCTCGAGGTGATACGATTAAAAAAAAAAGAGTAATTTTCAATAATCTTGGAATTATTTCGCACTTTTGTGCTCATCTTAGTTTATATAGATTTTACAATAGACACAAAGTTTCGACCAAATACCCTCTGGTCATCATCAGGTATCCATAGATTGGCTGATGTGAATTATCTCGTTGGTTATTGCGAAATATCCTGTGAAATCAATTATTGTTCTTTCATGTTGGATTTTGGTTCGTCACTATCAAGTCCAAGAATCGAACTCATAACCTCTAGATGATACTAACACATCTATAACCAACTACTATATCCACTACGCTACCGTCCCGAAGGTGTATCTTTGGAGCCTTTTATATTCAGTGTCAGATGGATTTTGATTATGTTCTCCAACATGATTCTTGGACTTGGTAGTGACGAACCAATATCCAACAATGAAAGAACAATAATTGATTTCACAGGAGATTTCAAGATAATCCATATCACCTGATGATGACCAGAGGGTATTTAGTCGAAAGGTTGTAACACCTATATCAACCAAAATGAGAATAAAAGTTGGAAGTATTTTTATATATATTGTCAGAGATACTGTCTAGCAGGGAGCAGTCGAGAGAGGAAGGGGAACGGTACAGAAAGAAATGATAGCGAACCGATTTTAGAAATGAAAGACGGACACACATTTATGAGTGGTCAGGGGATGTCACTTTAGCTAGAAGGAGGTGTTCACTTACATAAACCGTTAGATCAAGCATATGGACAGTGGAATCCTTCCTGAAGAGGGGAAGGTAGCCAGGAATCGAGAAGTCAGAGGAGTGGACTGAGGGGTTAAGATTAGTTCCACAAAGCGCTAGGATGTCAGGAGACTTTTCGTGGAGGAAAGATTTCACGCTGAAGAAGTTGGTACGCATACCACGGATGTTCGTGAAAGAAATGTTGATTGGTTTAGCTTTGTTTCTTTTCCAGTGCAATCTTTTCGATTACACCCTAAACTTTCCGATTGACAAAAAAAAAAATTTGGAAAAATTTCAATATTTCAACAATTTTAGGTGGGGGCTCAGTTTTTCATACAACGTTATAGTAAATCGATCCTTCATTTTCGCACCATTCGCCGGTACGACATTACTACCACTTGTAAATTGGTTTATTATCATTTTTTTTTTTTTTACTTTTTTCAGTGCAATCTTATCGGTTAAACCCTAAACTTTCCGATTGACAAAAGATTTGTACAAATTTCAACATTTAAGCAATGGGGGGGGGGGGCTCAGTTTTTCATACAACCTTATAGTAAATCGATCCTGTGCAATTAACTTTTTTGCTTACGCATATTCAACTACTGAATCCTTTGCGAAATTTTTGAATAAAGCCATTCTTGGAGTTTTCAAGGAAGAACTGAAGAAAACTTGCAAAAGACAAAAACAAGAGCAACAACTCGTCCCAAAAGAACAAAACAAAGCGACCCTAACGCGAGTGGTTCCAAAATGGAGGATCAATTTACTATAAGTGAGCACCCGTTTAAAATTGTTTAAATATTGAAGTTTTTTCAAATTTCTTTTGATAATCGGAAACTTTATGTAATAATCGATAAGACTGCGCTGAAAAAAAATCAAAAATCAAATGAAAAACAATGAATTTAAAGGCGGTGGTAGTTTCCTTCAGGTCCGCCAAAAAAGTTTACTCAAACACTGTGTAATATCAGTCCGCCTATGTACCAGTTAATGTTTGGCAGTCTCATCATAGCTAAAGAAGAGTCTTGTGATAGAAATGATGTTCTACAGAAGGATGTTGAGAATACCATAGATTGAACATGTGAGAAACGATGAAATTATTGAGAAAATGAAAACATAAAGGACACTTATACTTAGCATCATAAAGAGACAATTGAAATTTCAAGGGCACATAATGAGGAAAGAGGGCTTGGAAAATGTGATACTCGCAGGACAGATTGAAGGCAAGAGGAAAAGTAGAAAACAACGCATAACCTACCGAGCGAGCTTCAGTAAATGAATGGCAGAACAGGGATTAGGAGAGATCACAAAAAAAGAAAATTAATTAAGAGCTATAAAGGGCGTGAAATTGTGGAGACTCATGATCGCCAACGTCATGAAGCGATATGGCAAATAGAAGAAAAAAAATTTGGTAAAAAATTCTATTTAACAGTGTTTGTTTTGATTTTAAAATGTTCCACGAGAAATTATGAAATCCTTTTATGAAAAGAATATTTTTTTTTATAAAAAAAAAAAGAGAGGTGTACGTTTATTCATGGACGATTCTGTATGGTAATTTTTAAAGGGTAGCTTAGATGTGGCACAAGGCCGAAAGTATGGGGCTCTCAGTGAGGATCGAACTCACTACGCAGCTGTAATGATTCTAGCGAGACAAGATTGCTAACCATTACATCACGTCGAGGTGCCCCTGTTTAGATGTGGCACAAGACCGAAAGTAAGGGACACCCAGTGAGGATCAAACTCACCACTCAATTGCAATGATTCTAGCGAGACAAGCTTACTAACCATTAGACCACGTTGAGGTGCTCCAACTTAGATGTGGCACGAGACCGAAAGTATGGGGCACCTAGTGAGGATCAAACTCACTACTCAATTGCAATGATTCTAGCGAGGCGAGCTTGCTAACCATTACACTACGTCGAGGTGCTCCAGCTTAGATGTGGCACAAGGCCGAAACTATCTGGCACCCAGTGACGATCAAACTCGCTACTCAATTGTATTAATTCTAGCGAGACAAGCTTGCTAATCATTAGATTACGTCGTATGGGGCACCCAGTGAGGCTCGAACTCACTACTCAATTGTAATAATTCTAGCGAGACAAGCTTGCTAATCATTAGATTACGTCGTATGGGGCACCCAGTGAGGATCGAACTCACTACTCAATTGTAATAATTCTAGCGAGACAAGCTTGCTAATCATTAGATTACGTCGTATGGGGCACCCAGTGAGGATCGAACTCGCTACCCAATTGTAATGATTCTAGCGAGACAATCTTGACACCTAGTTAAGGCACTCATGAACGATGCTGTATGTAAAATAAATAAATATTTGCTATAGAACTGCATTGCAAGTTATTTTACTAAAGAAATACACTGTGAAAAAAAAAATCTTAAAAAAGAGGAATTGTCAGTGGTTTGGAATAAAATAATACTTCATTCCGAGAAGAGCGTTTCTTTTCTTTGCAGTTCTAGCACACAACCCCAGGTCGTCTTCAGAAGTTCAGGCAATGTAAGTGATTGTTGTGGAGAAAATTTGTCAATTAAAGGCAAGGTGACTCGGAGCAACACACTGTCTTTAATTGTTTTGTTTCTTTTTTTTTTTTTTTTTTGAAGTTTTGGGAAAAAAAAAACGGGATTGGGTAAGTTGCACGCCAAGTTACTCCTGATTCCATAAATGAATCTTTTGTCTCCCGAAGCAAACTAATTGGGTGTAGTGTTTAATTGAAAATGCCGAACAAGATTTGCAGTTCAGTCACGTACGTAGCAACGGTTTTATTTGTTGGCACTTTTCGTAATGACTTGAGGTACAGGATTGACCTCAGTCAGTTAAGTGCCATCACGTGATACACTCTTGGGCGATCATGTCTCGAAAGGACAGAAGATTTTCCCGCAGTAGGTTGCCATTACTTTCTGTGGTAGACTGGTTGCCAACCAAGGCTATAGAACCCAATTCGTCCTGCTATCCATAGTTGGAGAGAGAAGCGACAGATTCATACTTTTCTTAAAGATTTTTACGCGTAAATGAATGCAACGAATTCAACTGGAATAGGGTTGACCTAGGAGCACAGAAGATATAATTGGAGAAACCAGTTCGAATTCCAGCTAAGATAAACTTACGCACTAGTATTTCTGGGTAAGGCATGAATCCAACTCTCCTGGTCTTCCCATCTCCTCGTTTCAAATATTTGTACCCTTCTTTAAAATTACACTGGTAAAAGAAGAAAAGTTAGTGTAACAGAATTAAATTTTACCTGTTGACGTTCAGCGGTATCAATCACCGGAGGTAACATATGGTAGAAACTGTCAAACGGCGATCATCGTGTTAGATGAGACATGGAAAACCTTTTTCGAACGGTGAGCCGTATGAGGCACAGTTCATCATAAAGCCGGCCACATTACTAAAAATATATCATGGTCATTTTTCATTAAAGATATCGCTAACACTATGATAATAAAAGACCATTCGCATGAGTGTCTACCTTTGAAATGGACAAAAGTTGATTTGTTAGGAGAAAAGATTCGATTTGATTAACATACGCCGTTGTGGTAGATTTGTTTCTAATTTATTCATTTGACAATGCAGAAACATTTTTTTTAAAAAGCAGTACTTTATATTTCCGCGTATAAGGTGACCTTTAGATAAGACGACGTTTGGTTAAGACGAGGTAAAAATATATCAAATTTTCGTGAACGTAAATTATCCCTGTCGTATAAGACGAGTGCTTATTGACTATATAAGGATCATATTATTGGAAAAGTTCTTTCAAGATGTGTGTTGTGGTGTAATGGATATCGGCTTGGAATGAGAGATCTGAGTTCGAATTCCAGTCGAATTCGTTTCATTCACTTACTCGCAAATTGGGAACGTAATTAATTCATCTCTTCTCCCTTTATCTGTGTACTAAATAGCAGGACATATTGGGTTCTATATTGGTAACCAGTCTACCGCAGAAAGTAATGGCAATTTACTGCAGACAAACCTTCTACCCAGTCAGTCATGTTTTGAAAAAGACATGATCTCCCAAGCGGGTATCACGTATGGCACTTAATTGACTGTTACTTATTGTATCCTTAGAAATTCAAAATAAACGAAATAACAAAAACTGATTTTATATTATTCTAACACACATCTCTAAGAAAGTGAACTTTTTTGTTTACCTTTCATCACGTGATCTCTTGTGAATACTGATTCTTCTTCTTCTTCTTCTTCTTCTTCTTCTTCTCTTTCTTTTCCTATATTTAAACAGTTACAAACAGCCTGGTGTATTTATGGCCATTTACTTATACTTAACCCTCTAGGGCCATTCGTATCATATTTGATACAGTATTTCCCTATAAGGAAACATTTGGTATTTCCCTATAAGGAAACAGTTGGTATTCATTGACTGAGCAGTCAGTACTGCTTTCATTTGAAATTTATAAAATATTTCTCTTAAAAAATTTTTCAGGAAAATATTTCTTTCAAGGCTTGTTTTCATACTGTATCAAATATGATACGAATGACCCTAGAGGGTTAATCTCAGTCTGTTTATCTATCTATCTATCTATTAACCCTCTAGGGCCATTCGTATCATATTTGATACAGTATTTCCCTATAAGGAAACATTTGGTATTTCCCTATAAGGAAACATTTGGTATTCATTGACTGAGCAGTCAGTACTGCTTTCATTTGAAATTTATAAAATATTTCTCTTAAAAAATTTTTCAGGAAAATATTTCTTTCAAGGCTTGTTTTCATACTGTATCAAATATGATACGAATGGCCCTAGAGGGTTAATAATGTAAATGTTTACATTTTCCCAGCTGAGTTTGCACGGATTCGACTTGATTTCATTGATATGGAATTATTCTTCGAATAGGCAATTTATTATGAAATCATGCCAGTAAGATAAAAAATTATTTAGTTCTTTTATTATCAGTTTATTTGATAATGTGAATCTTTCCATGTACATTATTAGTTATCGCACCGAGGCCGAGCTTAGCCTACCGAGAAACATCGCTCAGAATTTAAGGTTTCTTTTTAAAATTGTAATATAAGCCTACGAGTCTTACAAATGTCATCTCCGAAAGCAGGAAGTATCAGAAAGCATTGACAACTTGAGAGAACTGCACCACAACGCTGTTTTCACTCTTCAGGGCTTTTTTTTCAGTCTGCTTTTGTGTCCCGGTCTTGTTTTTATTTATATGGAGTTTGGTGTAATCAATCAAAAGCAATTCACCATCTGTAGAAAGACTCACATACAAAATTATTAAATTAGACCAAGTTCCATATAAATAAGAATAAGTCCGAGACACAACAGCAAATTTTATAAGAGCTCTGAGGAGTGAGAACATCATCGTGGTGCCTTCACGAAAGTTTGAAGTCGGCATGACTGTGCTAAGTTAAGGGACAAACTTCTCCAAATTAATATATATATTTACGAAATTTTACAAAATCTATTACGAAATGGATTTAAATTCGTCATATTTTTAATTTATTTATTTAGTTATTTTTAATGGATATTCATATTTGAGTAGATGCTCTGTTTTTTTTTTTTGTTTTTTTTATTGTTAAACTGTATATTTATTTACATCTACTGGCCTTTTAGTGCTTTCAAACACGCATCTTTCGGGCTTTGTCTGATAGGGAGGTCCTACGTCGTCGAGCAGTTAAGACACGTCGGATCTATTGACGTTTTCGAATCCTGCCGGGGGAGGCTTATTTTCCTAACAGGATTTTTCGATTACTCAAGCCAATAGATATAATGAACTATACTGTTTAATTAAAAAACAAAAACAAATGTTTAAACGAATAAATTAATAATATTTCTGATTTAAATCCATTTTATAAGGATTTCATAAAATTTCCTAGATAAACTGTATTACATTAGTGTTGTATCAGTCAGTCAGTTAAGTGCAATACGTAATACACGCTTGGGCGATCATGTCTCAAAAGGGACATGACCGACTGGGCAGAAGATTATCCCGCAGTAGGTTGCCATTGCTTTCTGCGGTAGACTGGCTGCCAGCCAAAGCTATAGGACCCAATCTGTCTTGTTATTTAACCCATAACTGGAAGGAAGAGACGGATTCATACCTTCCCCAAGGGTATTTGTGCGTAAGTGAATGCAAGGAATTCAAAAGGAATTCGAACTCAGCTCCCTGATTTTTCATTCCGAGCCGATAACCACTGCGCCACAACGCTCATCCAACCTACCTGTATAAAGGAATGGGATGTTCCTATCCTCTTAAATACGTGGACACTAATGGAATAAATGAGAGTAGAGAGTGATTAAACAGACTAGCAGTTCACTAGCAGTGTATCTACTCCACGCAGTGTGTGAGTCTTGTTCTTGTGGAGATACTGTTAGTCCCAACCTCCATTTTGGCGATTACTCGCTTTTAGGGTCACAACAATTAGAATTTTTTTAATCGTTTCCCCCCAAGCAAAGCGGTAACGCCACTGATGCGCCCGTGGCTACACAAGAGAAAAAAGATTAGATTGGAGAAAAGTAAAGAGAAAGACGAACCAGTTACAGGGGGTGTCAGAGAAGGGAGAAAGAGAAGGACAGGAATACAGGTGTGATGACAGTTGCAAAGGTAGAGAGAAAAGAAAAGATATACAGGGTGATGTAGAAAGGACTGGAGTCAAGTGGTTAATAGATGAGTATTGACATTTCATTTAAACTCCTGTAGGTTGTAGCCGTCAGGAAAGTAAGAATATGGAAGAGAGTTCCACAGGCGGGAAGTGCGAGAAAAGAAGCTGTTGCAGTAGAATTGTCGACTGCATTTGGTTGATCTAACTGTGTATGGGTGGGACCCAGTTGCCAGTCTAGTTGCACAAGTAAACTCATGTGGCAGCGACACCAGTGACTTAAGTTCGTCGGAGCAGAAGCCATGAAAATATTTATAGAACCGACAGAGGGAAGCCACATCCCGTCGGTGCGAAAGTGGCTGTAGTCGAGCCGCCAAGTCGGTACCTATCACATTACTGATTCTCCTTTGGAGCCTGTCGAGAACACGGAGATGAACAGCGCCTGACCATATAGGACTGCAGTATTCCATGCACGGATGGATGGTTGATTTGTATATGTGCAAGATGGAATCAGGCGTTAAAAATCATCCTGGCCCGACATAGTGATCCAACTTTCCCGGCAGTGAATTTACGAAATAGAGCGTATATAAATGTTTCGAAAAATCGGGAAAAATATGTGTTTAAAAGCACTATACAGTTTTTTTTTTCTAATTGGGAGTTTCTTTGTGGTCGAGTGGTTAAGACATGTCAGATCTAAAGATGGTTTACCCTACATTCGAAGCCTACTGGAGGACATATTTTTCTAAGAAAATTTATTGATTATTCAAACCAGTAAATGTAATTAAATATACTACTTAATAATAATAATAATAATAAACAAAGTCTCTACTTAAATTGTTTGTATCCTTTCCAACATCTCATCGTTGTACACGTGCTCCGTCCATGGAAAGGATGCAAACGAGAAGAAAACTCATGCCAAATATCAGGAAGAAACAAATGAGGTTCCTTGGACACCTAATGAGGAAAGAGGGCCTAGAGAACTTAATACTCACAGGTCGGATAAAGTGAAGGAAAGACAGGGGAAAGCAGCGCGAGACATATTGTTAGGTCTGAGCAAATGAATGGCGGAACGGGGCTTGAAGATATCAAGAGAAAAAATATTGAGAGCGACAAGAGACAGAGATAAGTGGAAGTCCATGATCGCCTACGTCCTGAAATGACACGGCACATAAAGAAGAAGATCTACTCAAATATGAGTATCTGTTAAAAATAATGTTTAAAAAAATAAATTTATATACACTGCTTGTATACAATACGCGAAAATTTCCATTCTCAGATTCCATGCGCTTATGGCTTGGGGGTAGCGACTCCGACTGACACAAAATCGATCGAGTCTCGATTCTGGCCAGGAGCAAGTGGATGAGTGTAATCAGACTGATGAACTGTGATATAGTGAAACAGGCTTGTATGCGGATGACTAATATATATATATATATATATATATATATATATATATATATATATATATAATGAGCTGTGGAGTTTTTAGTCGTGTAAGTTTTCTTTAGCTTGTGTATTTGCGTGAATATATATGTAATTATGTTTATTTGTTCAAACACTGAAATATAATTGTGTCTGCCCTGACCTCATTCATCCAAGGCTCTTGTCATCTTAAGAATTAGCTCTTACATGTATCCAATATTGTGGCCTTTACAGTCGTTTTCCAAACCTACTTATAAAATTTAACAGATAAATTGACATGACATGACGATAAAAACAAAATTTTGAACTTTGTGTATGTATATATGCGTGTGTATATTGATCTGTATATGTGTCTGTATGCCAGTGTATGTGTGTATACTCGTCTGTTTGTCCATGTGTGGATATTTGTAGGTTTGTGTGCGTTCATGCCTTTTCCTCGTTTAATATCTGAATAACTTTATAACAATCTATATCTAATGATTTGTTATACTTAGAATTTAAACTTCGAAATAAAAAAAAAGTGAATCTAATAGTCGATTAATAATGCTGATCTCAGTTTGATCAAATATTAATATTAAATTGTTTTTTGAGTCTGCTTTCATATTCTTCAAATTAGAAGTTACTTTATTCTGATTGGTCCACACTGTCTATGCAAGAATGCCTCCCTGATTAAGGGGATTTGGCTTGTTTTGAAACTTTTAAAACTCTTCAACTTGAAATAAACCTCATCACTTGATAAGACACGAGTAGTGTAAAGACAACTGAAGTTCCTGGGACATGCAATGAGGAAGGAGAGCCTGGAGAACCTGATATTGACTGGCCAGATAGAAGGAAAAAGAGACAGAGGAAGGCGGCGGATAACATTTTTGCAGGGCCTGATCAGGTGGATGATGGTGCGGGGGTTGCGAGGTGTAACAGGAGCAAACATACTAAGAGCCACAAGGGATCGGAAGACGTGATCGCCTACGTCTTGAAGAGACAGGGCACAGAGAAAAAGAGAAGTGTCGAAACAAAATAACTACTTTTGTAGTGATATTGTAACATATTTATGTTATAATTTCTGAATAAATATTATATATATATATATATGTGTGTGTGTGTGTGTGTGTGTGTGTGTGTGTGTGTGTGTGTGTGTGATAATTGTGCATTAGGACATCAATCCCTCTTTTATACAGGTTTCGTTAAAAAATGGACAAGGCACTGCAATTAAGGTTTTTATTTTATATTTCTTGTGTTCGTACAAGTGTTTTCTTTTCAGGACACAAAGGGTATAAAAAATTGTCCGAAAGCTGCACCTATCTGACTATAGGTTGATTAGGACTCATTTAAACACACACAGAAACCTACCAAAATCCATCCGCAGCATACTACAGGTTACCTCCCACCCACCCACCCACAAAAAAAGAAAAAAAGACGTGAAACAATCGTTAAAAAATTGGCGACGACTGATGTGGCTGAAAAATTTAGCAAGAATTTCTGCTCATTTCGTCAACCCCGCCCCTCCACGACGGATGTCTTTCTTTGAAATGTACAATAAATTGCCGCTCAAAATCAATGAGTTCTTTAGCCAAAAATGAATGACCGAACGAACGACGAAAATTGTATGCAAATAACCTTTAAATGGTGAATCAATAGACATTTTTACAAATTTCTGAGGTGACCCCCAGACACCAAAAGAAAATAATATGTCCATATAAACATATGTCCAAAGGACAATCGTTGTACATCAACACAGCAACACATAAATGTTCTACGGTTGGTTCTACACACGCATGCACCCGTCGGATAATTGACAAGTGGACCCTTTCAAATGCTTTCACAAGATGTCAAATGGTTTCGCATGCCTCCACGACACGTTCATGAGGCGCCTCTATATTATTAATGAATGTTAATGTATATTATTAATATATATGTATAAATGCATATATATATATATATATATATATATATGTACTATTTCCGCCATTCAAAACACAACAGTCAATAAATTTTACATAGGTAGCATCAAGAACACCTTCAAATCTCGATGATATCATCATATTTTATTCTTTAATAATAGGTGCAGAAATAGCACATTCTCTCTAAATACGTTTAGCATTTAAAAGAAGCCAATAAAACTTCTACCGTACAATGGAAAATATTTAAAAAAGCTAGAAAAACTGTAAATTCTCACACGAGCCATGTTTCTTGTATCTACAGGAAAAATTACGAATTATCCAGGTTTCTTAAATTAACCCTAAATAAACGAAGTGAATTAACAGTCACCTGTCAACACAGCCTTTCTTTTAACTTAAATTATAGTTAATTACATTTTCTACTATAAATATAAAAACTATGCTTTTCAGAACCGCTCAATATGCCTTATCTACCTCTGAATGGGCGTGCCTCTTCGTCCTACAGCACGAATGCTGGTGTCCCACAGGGCTCTATCCTGGGCCCGACTCTCTTCCTTATTTTCATCAACGACCTCGCAGATGAGATCAAGTCCCAAGTAGGCATCTACGCAGATGACACCACAATATACTCCCGCACCAGTAAGAAACCTGTCGCGGCGGACAGACATAATCTCGCTGCTGACCTTGAACGGGATCTACACTCTGTGGTGAACTGGGGCAAGAAGTGGCTTGTCAACTTCAATTCATCTAAGACCAAGCTGTTGTCTGTCAACCATTACAGGCAACCTCTCCTGCCTTCCATAAGCATGGACCAAGTGATTCTCCCGGAGGGTAATACACTACGCCTCCTCGGACTTACCCTGTCCTCAGACCTCAAATGGAACCACTATATTGAATCCATAGCAAAATCTACCGCTAAGAAGGTTGGGTCACTATGTCGATCCAGGAAGTTTTTTCCACCTGAATCCATCCTGCATATATACAAGTCGACCATCCGTCCGTGCATGGAGTACTGCTGCCATTTATGGTCAGGCGCCCCTGCCGTTCTCAGTGTTCTTGACAGGCTCCAAAGGAGAGTCTGTAATGTGATAGGTACTGATCTGGCGGCTCGACTGCAGCCACTTCCCCATCGTCGAAATGTGGCCTCCCTTTGTCTGTTCTATAAATACTTTCATGGCTTCTGCTCAGACGAACTTAAGTCACTGATGCCTCCTCAACAGGTGTTTACTCGTGCAACCAGACTGGCAACTGGGTCCCACCCATTCACAGTCAGGTTAGCCAAATGCAGACGACAATTCTACTCATGCAGCTTCTTCTCTCGCACTTCCCGCCTGTGGAACTCACTCCCGTATTCTTGCTTTCCTGACGGCTACAACCTCCAGAAATTAAAATGCAAAGTCAATACTCATCTACTAACCACTGGACTCTAGCTCTCTCCCCACCCCCGTATAACCTTCCCTTTCTCTCCACCTATGTATCTGTCATCGCACCTGCTTTCTCAGCTTTCTATTGTTCCTTTCTAACTAGTTTGTACTCCTCACTCTTTTCTAATGAATCTTTTTACATTTATGTAGCCCCCTGCACATCAGTGGCGTTTCCGCCTTGCTCGGGGTGAAATGATTAAAAAAAAAAAAAACCTCTAACGCCATTTCTCTGTTCATCATTTAACCTTATTTGTAGTGACCTTTTCAAATTCTTCTATTCACACTCTAATCCCATGCCATTATCTATCATAATCTTATCTTTCTATTGGTATATCGAGCCAAGAGCACTAAATAAAGTTTGAGTTTTGTTTAACGGCATATCAACCTCTGTGGGTTATTTAATGCTAAAAAGGTGGGGCTTTAAGGTATTTTTTAAAAGTTCGTTTATAGTGGGAAGGTTGGTTTAGTAAGATTTTAAATGAAAATTTGTTTTTATTTTTTTTATTTTAGAAATCTGAAAATGCCTTCTAGTTTTGTATTCAAAAATGTTTTCCTGAGAATAATTTTATTCTTCAAATATATTATGGCAATAATTTTTTCTTCCAAAATGTATTGTTGGTAATATTTTTCCTTCAAAAAAGTATATTTTTCTTTAAAAGTCTATTTTTATGTAATTTTATGAATATATTTCTATAAAAGTGTTTACTTTCATAGTGTTTTGACACTAGTTTGGGGGTGAACTATTTGCTCATAGCGTTGGACCCTAACAGGTGCTAACACTCCAGGTCAGGGTGGACGTGGGAACAACAGCAATTAAGAGGTGGTTCCATGCTCCTCACAACCTCAGAGGACTTGCAGCCGGATGCAGTTTACCATCATGCTCAGGACCATTAAATTAAGTGAACAGCTGTTTGATATATATATATATATATATATATATATATATATATATCTGCGGATGACTATTTACGCTCTCACACCTTGATGGGGCACTCTGGAGGAATGGTAGACTTTGAAAAAACAGTAACTTCTCTAGCATCTACGCATCGCTCATTCAGTAATAAATTAGAGCACTCCGACTACTGGCGTATGATACATCATATGCTAAACGTCCCTCTTCCAAGCGGCAATAGCTCAGAGGTAAAATCGCCGACTGACGCCAATTCGGTCGGGTTTCTATCCTGGGTTAAAAGCAATTGAATGTTTAACCCTACTGATGAGCTGTGATACGACGAAATAGATTTGTCTGTGGATGACTCTCTCTCTCACTCTCTCACACTATATATATATATATATATATATATATATATATATATATATATACAAATGAATAAGGAACGAAGAAAATAATTGCAATGTTTAAAACATTTATTTAAAACAGTGCTCAATATAAAAATAGAGCAATGAATATTTATTATAAATTATACTTTAGAACATGTACAAACTACAAGCTACTACAAAATTGTACATTTTGTTTCGAGATTGAAAGAACAATGTCTCATCAGGTAGTTA